>JBAHVR010000384.1:602500-637500 GCA_036898135.1 Oncomelania hupensis
CAGTCTCATTACATTACATTACATGATTATTGCTTTAGGTCCAGCGGACTCTTCAGAGCCAAATCAGGACCATCGTCCAGTCTCGGCCACGCTGTAGGCTAGGTGTAGAGTCAATGTTATCATCTGGCGCGCAAAGCAACGATGCGTCATATTCCAGTTTTCGTCCAGAAAATCTCCGTGTCACGTGTCTTGTGTCGTTGAAAAGTGTCCCATATTATTATGCTACAATATGCGACCGTGCAATGGATAAAGTGTTATTAACAGCAATAGTTGCGCGCGTGCCTATTTTTGTTAAAGCAATATATGTTCACCGCATGTATGTTTAATTCAGTTATTTATTCATTTGTACGCTGAAGTCTCTTCACCCAATTTTTTTTAACCTTTCTTTCTTTGTTGTTTTCTTTCTTCTTTCCTTTTTTTCTTCTTTTCCTTCTTTCTTATTTTCTTCTTTTTCTTTCTTTCTTTCTTCTTAAATTTTTTTTCTTTCTTCTTTCCTTTCCTTTTTTTTTCTTCTTTTTCTTTCTTTCATTTATTTTTCCCTTACTTCCTTTCTTTCTTTCGTTCTTCCAAACTCACTTTCTTTTGTTTTTCTATCATTTGTGTTTTAATGTCCGTCCTCTCGAGCCATTTTGTTTGTCTCTTTTCTTCACCCACTTCTTTCTCTTTCTCTCTTTCTTCCTTTCTGGTTGTTTTCTATCTAATCATATCTATCTTCTGTTTGTCTATATACCTTTCTTGTTTTCTCCCCACCCGTGTCACCATTTTATTCTTTATTTCAATCATGTTCACAACGGGCTGGGGGGTAAATACGTTAAAAATTTAAAATCCCAAAAAGAAGATAACCCAATCGCAAGAATTGTGAACTTCGCCGATAATGTCACGCCTTCGGAAAACAGCTGCAGGCAGACCAATCAGGGTTGCTGAGGACAGGGAATGATGGAGTACGCTGGTTAAACGATCATCTGTGGTGCCCCTACGACGTCCGAGTTACGGGACAGGACAGGATAGGCAGACCAAGGTGGTAATAACTCTCGGTGTCAGCATCCTTCATGTCTTCCACATCCCGACCGGTTGTGGGACTGATGATGACGATGTTATGGCGACCTTTAACCTTCGAAGGCCAGCTTGAACGATTCCAGTTGGAAAAAAACAGTTACGGTAACAGTGATATGATTATTTTTGCTTTGAATGTCACGTTTTGCTAACGAAAGGCAGATCGATGCGGGCTACGTCCACAAAGCTTATGTTTTAGAAAGATGGGTTTCGGATTATTGTATTTCAGCATAATGCACATATTGCAAGCCAAGTGAAGGGATAGCATTATATTGCAAAACGAATGTAGGAGTTATTTTATGTGCCTTTATTGTAATTGTGCAATGTTTCCCATGTGTGAGATAGAATGAAGGGGTTTGGTACCAAGCGAGACTACTTTCTTACTCCAAAAGCTTCGCTCCCCTTGTTTGTCTCTTTTGGCTATGGTGGTTTCTCTTCCATAAAACATAAAGCAATATAGGTCTACGTTAGCGGGTAACGGGAATATGGTAGAACATAAAACATTTTTTTAAAGAAGAAATATTGTCTGTATTTACGTTTTTCGTTGATTTTGAAGCATCGTTGTTACCCGAGCCGTTCGGTTGGCATTCTCTGCGGAAAGCACAGCAGCCGCGGCGCCGTGAAAGAGGAAGAAAAGGGTAACGCAAGCAACTTGCATCGACTCGCGATGCCTATGCTTACGAAGCTAGTTACTGTTTGCATATGAATTAACACACAGTGCACTTCGATTTGGGGTGAAACTGTGCAAGTTTCTTTAGAGAACATGTCTTATGAAAGGTCGCCATACTCGGAAATACGAGGGGAAACAACATTGGCCGGCTTGCCCGCATGTTTTGCCAGAGTTGTCTAACTGTTTGGGCGGACATTCTGTGAAAACGAACACAGTTTCTCGCCTACAGTTTCAGCTCTGTCCTCCATCAAACCTTCCGGATCAACCGAAAGGTTGATTTCAATTGCAATCCTGGGTAGCTCCGCTAGTTCGACCTTGCACTGCCAGGCAAAAACCACCCATCTTTCCAGAATTTGGTTCAAATCTATGTCTGTCCTGTTTGTCTCTTTTTCTTTGACGTTAATAATTAAAATTAATATTAAAATTTTATTTTTCTTCTGTCAATTAATTGCTTACTCTCTCTCTCTCTCTCTCTCTCTCTCTCTCTCTCTCTCTCTATTTCTCTCTCTCTCTCTCTCTCTCTCTATTTCTCTCTCTCTCTGGAATTTTTCGCTCCCGTTTTTATTTCTGTTATAGTTTATTTATATCGTGTCGCCTTGTTCTACTTTGTCTGGGAGACACGTTCATGTGGCCACACCCTGTCTCTTTTTACTAGAAAGAACTGGAACAATGTTTGCCTTCGCCTACTCTTTGCACAATGTTTTTTTTCTCTCTCTCTCAAATGAACGTGGCTTGAAAATGTTGTTGTTGTTGTATTAATTTTTATTCATCAGATTAACATAAGTTGTACTGATAAATAATAATATTATACTGATAATACTGATAATAAAATAAGTTGTACTGAAAATGTTGCCAATGTTTTGGTCCACTAGGCATAGGACCCAGAAGAAGCAGTCGGAGTAAGAGAAAAGAAGACAAATAAGAGGAGGAAGAAGAAGGGAAGAAAGGAAGACAGAAAATAAGGAAAGAAAGGGAAGAGAGGGGGGGCGAGGGGGGGAAGGGAAAAAGAAGATGAGTATGATAAGAGTTTTTATTTCATAAGAGACTGGGACTGGAACAATAACACTTAGTAGTTAGTATGACAAAGTACGGTAACATTTGAATAACCATTGAAGTTTAACGTCTACTTCTACTATTACATTAGATTATATTACATGATTATTGCTTTAGGTCCAGCGAACTCTTCCGAGCCAAATCAGGACCGGACAACCCCTGATCCGCATAAAAGATCTGCTGAAACAACCCTAGTGGTAAAACTGAAAGCTCTCCACCAGCCAGTCACTTTACACTAAAGACATCCCACGCAGGGGACGCTGAGGCTGTACTCTAATTTATCGAACCCCCGTTCACAAAAACAAAATGGAATACAAACATCATTATAAATTATCAACAAAACACATACATATAAAATGCCTACATTGCTAAATGATAACATCATAGGAAGCCCTAATGACCACCTGGCAGAAAGCGTCCAATAGTCCCCAGCTGATCCAACAGACCTCGCACACAAATAAGGAGTCTTGTCCCGGAAGAGTTTTCAAGAAAAAATGTAGGTGACTGGTCTAGCAAAGAAGAAGTTAGTATAGCAGATTGATAGGACAGAGCAGGAATGAGAAAGAGCAAATGAGAAAGACAGCGACAGTGGTAATTTAAAGCACTAAAATTACAGAAAGCGGGGATACTATCTATACTGGAACCCCCGGCACCCCAACGGGGGAACACCTACAATTGGCAATACGATCATCGGGAAGAGGTGGTAGCGACCTAAATCGACATTGAACCGCAAGAGCAATCATACTGCAAATACGAACAGTGAAAATGGCCACTTTTGTCATGCCCACCACGGGACTCAAACCTGGATCAACAGGTGTGCCAGGCGAACGCTATACCGCTGAGCTACGGCGGTGGGACTGAAATAACATTTTATAACAGTAACATTATATTGTGACAATATAATCAAGATATGCGCGCACACACCCACACCAACACGCGCGCGCCTTGGGCTGCTGGGCCATAGAACCTCACGCTACACACCACACGCTTCACGCGTGAAGAGAAAAGTGAGCATGCCCACTTTTTTCGATGCGTGAAATTCACGTTTTAGCTTACCAAAGTGGTCAGTAGTGTCACGTGGGGTTTATGGGCTCTGCACAATGGAATTATGGACCCTCACGTTTATTCGGTGGGAACTGCTAGTAAGTCACCCTATGAATTACTTTAATAAATTTATTTGTTTAGCTCGTTCTGTGTTAAGGTTGGGATACAGAAATAGATAGAAAAATGGTAAAAGATTACTGTCACACTAGCTTTCACACGGCTATGAATCATATGTAGTCCAGCCACTTGATAACAGTTAAAATCACACATTTATTTCTTCTACTCTATACAAGATTCTCTAAGTACTAATCTAACTTAAAAAGTCTCAGTCACTGCTAATAGTTCGATCGCTGATAGTCTAGGCAGCTGTTATTTCTTCCTCGGGCACTTGCTAGTATATGTCATGTAGATTTGGACTACTGTGGTCCGTTTTACAGTTTCTGAAGAGTTGGACTACTGTGGTCCTGCTATGATCAGTTTAAGTGCACCTTCGCTTATGCACTTAACTCATGTGTGGGGGTTCGAAGTCCTTCTGTGAGGTAGCTTCTGGTCCACCTGTGTCGTTGTGTAGTTGGGTTCCCTTGCCACGCTGTGGGGTCTGACAGGGAGTTTTCCGGGTAGCTCTTTCCGTCTTGTGCGGTAGAGGATACTCCGCCAACTAGTCGTTTCTGTGGAGTGGGATAGCTCGGGATAGCTCGGGATAGCTCTGGATAGCTCGCCTGCTCGTCTGCAATATAAGAGACGAAATTCTGCACAACCCTGAATAATCGGTTTGTGCAGAGCGTCTCACTGAAAGCCAAGTAGCCCTCAGTGATAGCTCCACATCTCTATACATAAGCGACGAACATTCTGCTACTTCCGGGTTCCACTGGAATCTCACTCTAAATTCCTATACATACATAAATATCAATCGTGGCTAACTATACACATACAGAATTAATAATAATATAAACATTCAGTGGTACAGCCACTGGTCTGCAAACATACATATAAGTTAAACAACAGTGGTTCCGTACGGGATACAACATGGCGGCGCAACCGGTCGTGTTTCGCCTCGTGCTCGGCTCTTCCACGTGGTCCCGCAAATTCGGATTAACAATTCACATTTATGCATAGCAAATTCCACAAACATAATTTCAACAATAATATAAATATATCACGATGAAACAGAAGGGTGTTCATTTACCTGTTTGACAAGTTCAGGCCCGTAGTGACTTGATAGAATTCTAAGATTCTTCAGTCCTGCTTCCTGGTCTATGTGTGAAGAGATTTCTCTGCCAGCTTTCTAGCTGTTAACACTTCGGTGTATTACTCCCAACTGACCAAAGATAAGCTAGGTTTGGACCCAGTCAAACTGGCTCGAACCGCTTTGCGTAAGCTCCCATTGGTTAAAATGTTTACGACTCTCGTAATTACGATGATGTCATGGCCTCAGCCAGCGTCAACTATCACTGTGTGTATGATCGGCAGTATGCTACCGCTACGCTTGATTACTTTCATCGTCTGCTCCTAACTTTGAAATTCTATATTATATACTAACCAAGCTAAATATTAAAATAAGCAGAGTTAATACTAGCCAGTTCGTGACAGGCTCCCTCAACTGAAAAAAGGCGATGACTACTGGATTCGACCTTTTTCTGCTACAGTGCCTAGTTTAACGCTGCACTATCCTAGGGTCCTATTTACAAACTAAGTAAGTTGCTCTACCTGAGCTGCAATGCTGTGCCAGGTAGCTATGGACACTAGTGACAGGGTATTACTGGGCGGGGACGAATTCTGGTGCTGTGGCCCTTAGTTGTGTTGGGTGGGCGACAGCTGCTGTGTCCTCCACGAGATGGCGACTGAGGTAGTCGGCTCCGTGGTTCTCTTTGCCGGGGATGTACTCGATCTGGAATGAGTACGCCTGAAGGGTGAGTGCCCATCGCATCAGGCGAGAGTTCAAAGATTTGGAGGCTGCCAGGAACGATAGTGGTTGGTGGTCCACCTGAACTGTGAAGTGGGTCCCATACAGGTAGAGTTGGAACTTCTGTATGGCCCAGACTAGTCCAAGACATTCTTTCTCCGACGTGGCGTAGTGGGTCTCGGCGGGTCTCAATTTTCTGCTGGCGTAGGCGACAGGGAATAGCGTCTCTGCATTCTTGGGGTCGCGCTGTAGCAGTACTGCTCCGAGGCCTAAGTCGCTTGCGTCGGTGCGAAGAACGAATGGCTGAGTCAAATCGGGTAGGTGGAGTACTGGCGCCGATGTCATTCTGTCCTTGAGTGTTTGGAATGCTGTCTCACATTCCGCTGTCCAAACTACTTTGTCCGGGGCGATTTTCCGGGTTCCATTTGTCAGTGGCACGGCGATGCTGTTGTAGTTGGGGATGAACTTCTGGTAGAAGCCGCAGAGTCCTAGAAACGACTGCACTTCCTTCTTGGTCTTGGGCCTAGGAGCGTCGAGTAGGCGTTTCACTGTCTTTTCTACCGGTCGCAGGCTTCCTTGACTGATGGTGTGTCCCAGAAATTCTAGTTCTGTGAATCCAATCTGACATTTGGTGGGTCTTGCCGTCAATCCCGTGTCTCTGAGGCGGGCGAGTAGTTGTTGTAGGAGCGTGACATGTTCCTCCCACGTAGGTGTTGCGATGAGGATGTCGTCCATAAACGAGTGTAGGTGCTCGCTGCTCAGGGGTGCCAGGAGTTTTCGCATCATGGCGCTGAAGATGCTGGGTGCGTTGTGGAGTCCGAATGGAAGTACGTTGAACTCGAAGTGTCCTTCCATAGTGCTGAAAGCTAGGTACTTTCGGACTTGTGGTTGTACGGGTATCTGATAGTATCCTTTGCTGAGGTCGATGCGTGAGAAGTACTTCGCTCGCTGTAGCTTGGCAAATAGGTCTGTCTGGTCCGGGAGTGGCTCTGGCTGGAACTGCGTTACCGCATTCAGGAGTCTGAAGTCGATGCACAGTCGGTGCTCTCCGTTGGGTTTTCGCAACAATACCGTGCCTGCGCTGTAGGGTGAAGTAGACTCTGAGATGATTCCGGCTGCCAGTAAGGTGTCTATCTCTTCCTTGATGGCTCGCTGCTGAGACAGTGGCATCGGGTAGAGCTTCTGGCGGACGGGTGTGGGGTCGGTCACCGTTAAGGTTACTTCGACGAGGTCTGTCCTCCCTGGTCGGTCTGTGAGCACAGTCTGATGTTGTCGAATGACCTGTAGTACTTGCTGTCGCTGGGTAGCGGCTAGGTCTCCGTTGAGTATCACGTCTTTGTAGGTTTCGTTGGAGTGCAGGGGATACTCTACTGCATTGGTCTCCATGCTGTCTCCTTCTTCCGCGATGGCGATGGCTAACAAGTTGTGAGTGCTGGGAGTCGCTGGTCGGTCCGTGTATTTCTTGAGGAGATTGATGTGGTGGTATCGGGCTCTCCCGTTCACCTCTACTTGGTAGACTGTCTTGGATTTCTTGGCAGTCACCCGGTACGGTCCTCTCCAAGCGATGTCCAGCTTGTTGGTTCCACTTGGAAGTAAGAGTAGCACTTGATCGCCGACTTGCAGTTCTCTGTCCTTCGCGTGGCGGTTGTAGTACTTCGCCTGACGGGCTCTTGCCTTCTTCAGTGCTTCACCAGCTTTCTTCCACGTTGCTTTGAGGGTTTCCTGCAGGTCTGCGACGTACTTGGTGGCACCTCTTGGTGTGTCGTCTATCTTGGCTTCCGTCCAACTTCTGCGTAGGGCTTCTAGCGGTCCTGCTAGAGGTCTGCCGAATAGCAATGTTGACGGGGTGTAGCCTGTGGCTGCATGGGGTGTTTCTCGGTATGCGAACAGTGCCGCATTCACGTAGGTGTCCCACGCTTCTGGATTGTCGTCGGCGACTTTCCTGAGTATGGTGAGAAGGGTTCCATTCAGTCTTTCTACTTGTCCGTTGCTGGCTGGGTGGTATGGTGGTGTGCGAATGTGATGGACTTGTATCAACTCGAACACGTCTTGCATCAGGCGGCCGGTGAACTGAGATCCGTTGTCCGTTCTAATGCTGTCCGGGAATCCGACTCTGGTAAAGATGGCGATGAGTGCATCTGCAATCTTCTTGGTGTCGATCGCTGGCAACGGGACTGCTTCGCACCACATCGTACATGCGTCGACGAGTGTGAGTAGAAATCTGTTCCGCTTCTTGGTCATGGGCAGTGGTCCTACTATGTCTACTGAGACTTGCTGGAATGGTACGCCGACTACTACCGATGGTCCTAAGGTAACTGGTACGGTGTGATGTCGCGGGGAATATCGTTGACATTGATGGCAAGATTTCACGTAGCGCTTGACATCCTCCGTGATTCCTGGCCAATAGTAGTGCGCGCTGATTCTCTGCACTGTGGCTCCAATTCCCATGTGTCCGCTGAGTGGCATGCTGTGGCCTAGTTCTAGTACTTGGGCTCGAAGGGTGGCTGGTAGTACTAGTTGGGTGTGATCTCCATCTCCTTGTCGATGTAGAACTCCCTCTTCCATGTAGAAGTCTCCCTTGTGCGGGGGTGTGTGCGCCTTGGGTAGCTTCTGGAAGCACTTCGCTATCGAGGTGTCTTCTTTCTGTGCTGTTTTGATCTCTTCGAGTCCTGGATTCGGAGCGAACTCGGGCTGGGGTGGTTGGGTTTTAGCTTGGGCCCTGGTTTGCACTGCAGCTATCTCTACAGTTTTAGGGGGCGTGCCTAAGAACACATACCTACAACCTAGCACTAGATCATACAGGGGTTTCTGTAAAACAGCTGCTTGGATTCGTCCTGTGACGTACCTACTCTCTACTTCGATCCATGCTATTGGGCAAGTAGTCGTCGGTTTCGTCAAGTCTGCTCCTTGTAGTTCGACTGTCTTGTCTGTCAAGTCCGCGCGCGATACAAGAGATTCGCTAACTATCGCGTCGTATGATAGACCTGTGTCATACAGACAGTTCGCTTCTTTTCCGTTGACCTTGACCGTGTCTGTCACCGATGGGTGATCTCCGATCGTGTGTGGCTTGTTACCGCTGCTTTGAGTTAGAACTCTGTGCGCTGGCCGGCTTTCGCGCTCTTCCCTACGTTGTGCGGCCAACTTGAAACATTCTGCGGTGGAGTGATTGTTTCTGTTGCAGAACGAACAATACCGTCTCTGTTCTGCGGGACCTCTTTTCCCGAACTCCGCGTTGGGTCCTTTATTTTGCCCAGGTCTGGGGTTATTCGGCTTATTCGCGGTGCGCTCTTCCCGGTTAGGGCTTCGTTTCTGTGCCTCTTTCCCGTTAGGCTTTAGGTCTCGCCTGAAGCTCTTGGCTTCTCCGTGGGCGGCCACGTACCTATCTGCGACCTTGACCAGATCTTCCAGTCTTTCCGCGCCCTGCTCTACTGAGAATGTTCTCAGCTCGGGGGTCATGGTTTCCCGTAGCTGTTCCCATACTAACAGTTCTGTCAGTCCATCATACGTCTTAGCCGTGGCTGACTGGCTAATCCACTTATCCAGCGTTGTGGACAACCAATCCGCGAACTGCGCATAGCTCTCTCCTTTCACTCTCCGGTTGGTGCGGAATTTTTGCCGGTAGCATTCTCCTGTCAGTTCGAATCCCGTTAGGAGTGCCTCTTTTACTTTGTGATAGTCAGTCACTCTGTCAGTCGGTAGCTTACTGTAGATGTCATAAGCCTTTCCTCTAAGCCCTTGACTAAGCTTGAAAGACCAATGAGTGGGATCTAGTTTGTACTCTGTTGCTAGACGCTCAAACCTAGTCAGATAGAGATCTAGACCTTCTTCTCTCTCATTAAATGTTCCCAGTGGAAATGACATTCCTTGTACAGGGTTGGATGCTACCTCTAGCTGATCTGAGTGGGGAGGGGTTGAGGAAGAACTTGAAGCTCCTGATCCCAATCTTCTTAGCTCTAACTCATGCTGTCTGTCTTTTTCCTTTTCTGCCCTCTCATACTCCCATTTCCTAACTTCTGCTTCTCTCTCTGCTGCTAATGCTGCCTTCTTCTGTTCTCCTTCTAATTCTAGTTTCTTCTGTTCTCTTGCTGCTTCTAACTCTGCTTTCTTTTGCTCTGCTTCTAATGCTAATTTCTTTGCCTCTCTCTCTGCCTCTAATTCTGCCTTTCTCTGTTCTGCTTCTATTTTCTTCGCCTCTCTTTCTGCTGCTCTCTCTGCCTTAGCTTCCTGTTTCTCTACCTCTTCATTGATATACGCAATTAGGTCTGCCCCTGCTAAGTGTAAAGCTTCTCCTAGTTCCTTGAAGCGCAATCTCAAGGCCACTGGGTCCGACATTGCCAAACGTGTCTATGAACAACCTCTGAATCACGTGGAATACCAAAACACTAGCAATATTGCAAGTCAATAACAACAATGCAAAGACCATAAAATTCGCAATCAATAATAGAATAAAACAAAAGTCAAATGGCATACAACAGTTATTTAAGCAAAACCTGCAAAAGAACAATGCAACATACAGGCACAAAAATATTTGAAGCAAAAAAGTTTTTAACTAAAGAATAGTGCACCCAACTGATCAGTGTTATACCCTTACACTATTCTAAGTTATTATACTACTACTACTGTTATCTAATTTTATTGTACTTAGGTCCGGTTATACCCAATTCCTATTATACACAGATCCTAGCCAGGCTCGCCAATTAAAGTGTCACGTGGGGTTTATGGGCTCTGCACAATGGAATTATGGACCCTCACGTTTATTCGGTGGGAACTGCTAGTAAGTCACCCTATGAATTACTTTAATAAATTTATTTGTTTAGCTCGTTCTGTGTTAAGGTTGATATACAGAAATAGATAGAAAAATGGTAAAAGATTACTGTCACACTAGCTTTCACACGGCTATGAATCATATGTAGTCCAGCCACTTGATAACAGTTAAAATCACACATTTATTTCTTCTACTCTATACAAGATTCTCTAAGTACTAATCTAACTTAAAAAGTCTCAGTCACTGCTAATAGTTCGATCGCTGATAGTCTAGGCAGCTGTTATTTCTTCCTCGGGCACTTGCTAGTATATGTCATGTAGATTTGGACTACTGTGGTCCGTTTTACAGTTTCTGAAGAGTTGGACTACTGTGGTCCTGCTATGATCAGTTTAAGTGCACCTTCGTCTTATGCACTTAACTCATGAGTGGGGGTTCGAAGTCCTTCTGTGAGGTAGCTTCTGGTCCACCTGTGTCGTTGTGTAGTTGGGTTCCCTTGCCACGCTGTGGGGTCTGACAGGGAGTTTTCCGGGTAGCTCTTTCCGTCTTGTGCGGTAGAGATACTCCGCCAACTAGTCGTTTCTGTGGAGTGGGATAGCTCGGGATAGCTCGGGATAGCTCTGGATAGCTCGCCTGCTCGTCTGCAATATAAGAGACGAAATTCTGCACAACCCTGAATAATCGGTTTGTGCAGAGCGTCTCACTGAAAGCCAAAGTAGCCCTCAGTGATAGCTCCACATCTCTATACATAAGCGACGAACATTCTGCTACTTCCGGGTTCCACTGGAATCTCAACTCTAAATTCCTATACATACATAAATATCAATCGTGGCTAACTATACACATACAGAATTAATAATAATATAAACATTCAGTGGTACAGCCACTGGTCTGCAAACATACATATAAGTTAAACAACAGTGGTTCCGTACGGGATACAACATGGCGGCGCAACCGGTCGTGTTTCGCCTCGTGCTCGGCTCTTCCACGTGGTCCCGCAAATTCGGATTAACAATTCATATTTATGCATAGCAAATTCCACAAACATAATTTCAACAATAATATAAATATATCACGATGAAACAGAAGGGTGTTCATTTACCTGTTTGACAAGTTCAGGCCCGTAGTGACTTGATAGAATTCTAAGATTCTTCAGTCCTGCTTCCTGGTCTATGTGTGAAGAGATTTCTCTGCCAGCTTTCTAGCTGTTAACACTTCGGTGTATTACTCCCAACTGACCAAAGATAAGCTAGGTTTGGACCCAGTCAAACTGGCTCGAACCGCTTTGCGTAAGCTCCCATTGGTTAAAATGTTTACGACTCTCGTAATTACGATGATGTCATGGCCTCAGCCAGCGTCAACTATCACTGTGTGTATGATCGGCAGTATGCTACCGCTACGCTTGATTACTTTCATCGTCTGCTCCTAACTTTGAAATTCTAATATTATATATACTAACCAAGCTAAATATTAAAATAAGCAGAGTTAATACTAGCCAGTTCGTGACAAGTAGACCATTTTTACCAGCTA
The DNA here is from genome assembly GCA_036898135.1 of Oncomelania hupensis. NCBI lineage: Eukaryota > Metazoa > Mollusca > Gastropoda > Littorinimorpha > Pomatiopsidae > Oncomelania > Oncomelania hupensis. The sequence goes on from JBAHVR010000384.1 coordinate 614,516, forward strand.
CAGTTTACCTTGGGACACCAGAAAGTAGATCTAACTGTACAATGGATGACAATAGAGTAAACTTGATCGAGTTGGTCCGGGCAAGGCCCCTTCTCTGGGATCCACGTGTGTCTGATTACAAAGATAAAGACCAGAAAGCACAAGTTTGGGACGATTTGAAAAAGCTTCTGAATACACCCAAAGGTAACTTTTAGACGATTTTTTTTAAAACTGTAATTCATAGCACAGTCAACCAAAAGGTGGCAGTCTTATCTCAGAACTTGTACGTATACCGTGTAGCGTGAAGTTCTATGGCCCAGAGCATGAAACGTGTAGCGTGAAGTTCTATGGCCCAGAGCATGAAACGTGTAGCGTGAAGTTCTATGGCCCAGAGCATGAAACGTGTAGCGTGAAGCGTGTAGCGTGAAGTTCTATGGCCCAGAGCATGAAACGTGTAGCGTGAAGCGTGTAGCGTGAAGTTCTATGGCCCAGAGCATGAAACGTGTAGCGTGTAGCGTAAAGTTCTATGGCCCAGAGCATGAAACGTGTAGCGTGAAGTTCTATGGCCCAGCAGCCTTAAGAAAAATGGAAGGTGAGAAAGAGCAGATAACGTGGAGTGGGGGAAATGGGATAGGAATCGGGGAGAGGATTTGAAGAAAACAACAGAAGAGTAATAATAACCACGGACCTTTATTACGTAATAAAGGTCCGTGATGATAACAGATTGGCCTAGTACTAATAGAGAATCTTGCTGAGCTGTTACAAACTGAAATCAAAATAATAGATTTTATTTACTCGTTCTCATATGTAATTGTACAGTTGGTGATGAAAGGGCGTCGACGTCGACGAACACAATAACGAAACAGCAATATTATCAATCAATCAATCTTTAATTTAACGTCTCTTCACACATTTAGGTGATATTAGACATTGAAAATGTAACTATTAAAACACTTTAACTATTTCAAAACATAATTTCAAAACAGTCTATAACAGTCTACCAACAGGAGATTTAGCAATAACTTTCACAACGTCTGTAACATTTGGATAACACATTTTGGTGATAGTAGACATTGAAAATGCAACTTTTAAAACACGTTAACTATTTCAAAACATAATTTCAAAACAAACAGACTATAAGAGTCTACCAACAGGAGATTTAGCAATAACTTTCACAATGTCTGTAACATTTGGATGATACAGAACTATGTCTACAGAATGTCCATATTTAGTTATGCTATGTCCATTTACTTTGAATATGTCTGTTAAAACTGAGCATTCAAAGAGAAGGTGATGTACTGATAGACTTGTATTACATATACACTGAACATCAGCTGAGTATTTAGTGTTCCATGCGTTCATTCTTAATTTATATATTAATTTAGAAAGTGGTCTTGAACAATTCAGTATAGATATATTTTTAATGTTATTATCATGATAAACTGCCTTTTCTAGTAAGGAAAACATTTCATGATTACACATATTCAAATTTGTTATAATTATAGAATCTGACGACCTTTGTGCTCCCTCCTTAGCTAATCTGTCACATACCTCATTCCAATGAATTCCGCAATGTGATGGTATCCAACAGAAATCAATATTTATTCCTCTAGAAATCACACAATGTATCATATGTTTAATTTCATATATAATCTCCCTTCTATCTTTACAGTTCCGCTGTTTTAATGCATACAGAACTGCTTTTGAATCAACACATACTAATATACCAAATAATTCTAAAGGTGACGACATAATGAACTTTAAAGCCATTAAAATAGCATAAAGCTCAGCTGTAAATATAGAAAATCCCCTTCCTAAATAATATGACCTTCTGATATTTATTTCAGGAATAATATATGCTGATCCACTATCCAAAGAATCTAGAACTGATCCATCAGTAAAAATCTGCATATGGTTTTTGTAATTACTTTCAATATGCTTTTTTACCTCAGTAACTAATAAATTAGGATTATCCTCTTTCTTAGTTTGGCTATAGTCAATATCAATATGTGCACATAAATGCTCCCATGGTGGAATCAATGGTGTTAATGGAAGAACTGAAACTGATGTGATACCAATGTCACACTTATCAAAAAGGTCTTTTGTATAGTTTCTAATTGGCTGCAAGTACTTCATATTTTTTGTTCTTTTGGGATAATCTTGTTGAGCGTCAATATATATTTCATCATACACCGAATTTGGAACAGATAAACATCTTAACACATATTTGGAAGTAGCCAGTTGACGTTGTTGATTTAGTGATAATATTCCAGCTTCTTGGTATATTCGTAGAGTGTTAGCATGAACTGGAACTCCTAATGCAATTTTAATAGCCCTACTGTCAATACTTTGTAATTTATTTAATAATGAATTATTTGCTGAAAAATATGCTTCCTGACCATAAATAAGCTTTGATCGAACTAGTGATATAGCTAAATGTAATAGGGATTTAGTGTTTTGACCCCATATTTGCATATTAATAATTTTCAATAAATTCAAGGTTTTTCTTGCTTTCGTTATTAAATGCTCAATATGTAACTTCCAGTTCAACTTTGGTGTTAGGTAAACTCCGAGAAATTTTACCTGCTGCTTGTAAGCAAGAACTTCACAATTTAATTTCAAAACAGGTAATAATTTAGGATTATTTCCATTATTGAAGAGCATCAAATACGTTTTATCAGTAGACAGTTCCAGACCAATATTTTTCTAAAATTTAGAAAGATTATTTAGTTCTTCTTGGAAAAGTTTCTGTACATACATTACTACTCTCTTTTTAGTATGCTTTCTGAGAGACGTATTAATCCACATAGCAATGTCATCCGCATACTGAACTACATTTGCTGATTTAGAAATAAATGTGGGAAGATCATGAATGAGGATTGAAAACAATAAAGGGGCAAGAATAGACCCCTGAGGTATTCCCATATCGATGTTATAAAAAGATGAATAAGCATTCCCCACTCTTGTGCATATAGATCTGCCACTTAAATAATTGTGTATGTAATGATACATATGACCACTTATTCCAATATGTTTTAATTTATAAAGCAGTCTAGCATGCCAAACACTGTCATACGCCTTTTTGATATCAAAGAAAGCAGCAAGAATACTTTTTCTATGAGCAAATTGTTTCTTAACATGACTGGTTAATTTAACAAGATGATCAGTTGTACACCGACCCTTTCTAAATCCGGCTTGATTTGTAGGGATTATTTGATTTTTTTCACAAAATTGACTTAACCTGTTTAAAATTATTTTTTCTAATAATTTTCCAACTTGAGACGTCAATGCAATTGGTCTATAACTATTTACTGACGCACGAGACTTACCTTGCTTATGTACTGGAATAACTACAGACTTCTTCCAGATAGTAGGGAGAATTCCACTTTGCCAACATCTTTGGCATAATGAATGTAGCAATTTTTTCCATGTAGCTGGCAAGTGATTCAGTAATTGATAAGAGATACCATCTAGACCAACAGCAGTTTTGTTTAATGAAAAAGATTGTAAAGTTTCTAAAAACTCTGCATAATTAATAGGAGCATTTAAATAATGCAAATTATCTGGTATAGGATCTTCATATTCTGCTTTGATATGTAAATCAAGACTAGTGGACAATGAATTTACTGAGAAATGTTTTGCAAATGCTTCTGCTTTATCCTCAGATGAGGGAAAAATATTGTCTTGCAATTTAATAGGATAAGACTGTAGATTAAATCCATTTTTCATCTCTTTAACTTTTCTCCAAACCTTATACATATCTTTTGACTCGGTTATTTCTGACATGCAGAATTCTGACCAATACTGTTTCTTAGCACTGGCAATAATTCTGTTGCAATATATTTTAGCATGTTTCATGATTGTAAAATTGTCAAATGTTTTATTCCTAATCCAATTTTTATATGTGACCTTTTTATTGTTAACAGCTTTTTCACATTCATTGTTCCACCACACATTTCCGGAATGAGATATTCGCTTCTTTTGTTTGCATCTTGGAATACTTTTTTCTGCTGCCTGCAATACAGAATCTCTAAATTTTGAGTAAAAAATTTCTATATCCTCATCATGAACGTTATTAATATCAGTATTTTCTAGGCATGTTTTAAAGAAGTCCCAATTTGCATATTTATATTTGAATTTAGGTATCTTATCTTCTTTTTGTCTTTGTTCTGTTTCTTGTTCATTCAAAGTGATAATAATTGGAAGATGATCACTCCCTAAACAATCGTCAAGAGGGCACCAAACAGAATTTAAGGCAATATCTGGAGTGGCAAGGGAAAGATCAATAGATGTAGACCTGTGGTAAGGAACGTCAGGAATTCTAGTAAATTGACCGTCATTTAATAAACACAATTTAGAATCTAATAAATTATCAACAAAACGATTACTTGTTGTAATTTGACATCCCGGTTCCCACCAAGGAGAATGAGCATTGAAGTCCCCCAAAATAATCCACTTCTCATCTGACTTACCTATAGTTTTTACCCAGTCAGAGTTGTCTTCCTTTGGACCATCTGGCATATAAACGGATATTATATTAAAAATGGTGTGCTTATTTATTTTGATCATTGCAACACTTCCAAAAGTATTTTTTATTGTTTTTGGTATTGGTGATGGAATTGAACAATATTCTAAATCACATCTTAAGTACAGGGCTGTTTGAACCTTTTGTGTGTCGTTACTAGTTTGGAATAAGGGAGGAAAGTAATAATTTTTTAGTTTTGGTAATTTGTTATTATTGAGATTTAGTGACTGTAAAGCTAATACAGCATAATTTTCCTGTGAGATATGTTGTTGAAAAGACAGTAAATTTGTGCCTAGAGATCGACTATTCCACTGAAATAATTTTACATTTTGTTCTTTCATTTTACAGTTTAAATTGTATATTTATACATTTATATATATTTGTATATATAAGTAGTTAGTATTCTGGTAACCCAATGTCCCTAATACCATTTGACGGGGAAAACTGGCCGGGCTGCTGGATGCCACCTGCCTCTGACATCATAGTAGCCGAGGCAGTCACTTGTCTGGTAACGCCGGGCAAATCTCTTGGGGCTAGGTTTTCTCCACAGCATGCTATGGATAAAACGTCCAATGTTACCAGCCAAAATGCTTGACCCTTTTCTGTTTGGATGAAGGTGGTCCCTCATGGTATAACCAGGCATGTTGTCATGGGACACAAAGGTGATGTTGGGTTCATCCATAAGTGAAGAGAAAGTTAGTGCGTTAAAAACATCTCTCTTCGCACGCAGTTCCTTATCTTTCACTGCCGCTATTTTGCTGACAACGATCTGCACTCCAGGATTCCGAGAAGCCATGGTCTTGATCACTTCAACAAAATCTCTGCTTACAGATTTGGGGTCCTTGTTCTTAATGTCGTGTACTCCAACATGCACAACAACTGCTTTCACATTTTTTCTCTGCGTTGTTTGTTCATCAATCTGTTCAAAAGAACAAAGGATGTCACCAACGGTTGATGCTTGGCATTTCACAGCTTCAAAACCATAGGACTGACCCAGTCTAGAAGCTTGAACTCCATTTATAACTGAATCATGCAGAATAACAACAGTGTCCTCAAACTCTTGTTTACTTCCGCCTTTGTTTCTTCCGCATTCCTGTTTTGTCTGTGTATTGACGTCATTGTTCAGTTTGACGTCATGTTTGTTCTTTCCATGTTCTTTCTGCTGTTGCGTGTATTTTTTGCCGTCTTTAGTTGTTGTGGTGTTTTTCTTCTGCTGCGCAGTCTTCAGTGACCGATCAGAATCTGGTGCGGGTGTAGATCTGACTGCCGCAGCATAGGAAGTGGTAGACAACCTAGTTGACGGTCGCGTCGTCTGCTCAATTCGGTCCGCAAGTCCGATTCGCTCTTCGCGCAGTTGTTTTATAATATCGGCCTGCTCTAAAATCATCAACCGCAGCGCGTTGATCTCTTCTCGGAGACTCCGTACGCAAAATTTAAGGTCACACACGATCGCTGCTTGATTATCTTTCTCTGGATCAGTGCTGACCTCAACATCCGCGGTCTTCTTCACCGAAATCGGTTCTTCACTTCTGGCATCTTCTTCTCCCTCTGTCTCCTCATCCACAATTTCCACATTCCTCTTTCTTCTTGTTGTTCGTCGTCTCGTCATTTTGTCTGTGCTATTTTAGGGTGTCGGGTACACCAGAAACAACTTTCCACTACTGCCGAGAATCATCCGTTGTTTCCATGTTGAAAACCGGAAGTCCCACAGCAATATTAAGCAGTCAGTCAGTGGCAATGATAAAAACAGATAACGCCTCATCATCTTCTTGTCGCCGATGCCGCCATTTATGCTCCTGTTTGACAACAACAACAAAAATAACAACCCCTACGAAGGTGATGACAACTAGTTGACACAGTCTTTACATTTGGACTCGGCTAATGAATGAGGTCATTCTCGTGCTACCTGAGTTACTGTGTTTTCAGTGCCAGGGTTGGGCCTAATAACTGATGATTGATGTGATGCGCGTGCTAGTTGTTTACCTTCAATCCAGCTATCGTATTCTCTCGTCTACGACGGGATTTTTATCGATGTTCAGTGTGCTTTGAGATGGGATCGCGACCTTCGTTCTCATTGTTAGCTCTTGCAGTGTCCGATTGCCTGCTTTTCACGTCATGACAGACGTTATCCAGACTTTGCACAGCACAATACAGCTATCGTATATTTACCGTTTTTATCTATATATCGATTTGATTCACATTTGCTTTCAGACGGGATCACGACCCGTTTGTCACTATGTACTCTTTAAATGCCCACTGCATGTTGTGCATATTGCAGGCGTTGTTTAGCGGTATACAGAACATACCAGTATTTTTTCGTCTGCTAAAGTGTGCGTGCTTTTAAAAAATCTTCCTATAGATACATTTTCTCTATATTTTGCTGTATGGAATAAAACCAGGACCTGCTAGCATTCAAAATGTGTAATATGTGTACGGTATAATGTACAATTATATTGTGCTGTGGGCGAGATCACGGCCTTCGTTCTCAATAATTAACCATGTTAGGCCCGGCAGCAAGCTTGGTGAGTGCAGTGAAGGCAACGTTTTAGCTAGGTACTATACTGCACAGTCCTGCTAGCTATCGGGTTCTTTCTCGCCTACTTTTGGTTTTTGTCCGATGTTGCCTAGAGCCTGTTTGACATAGGATCACAACCTTGGCCAGTATTGTGTTAGTGTGATACACCACTATCTAAAGCTATTAGTGAGCTATTACTGTGTGACTTTCTGTCGGTCTCTCATTCTGTTTGTCTGTCTGTCTGTCTGTCTGTCTGTCTCTCTCTCTCACTCTCTCTCTCTGTCTCTCTCTCTCTCTCTCTCTCTCTCTCTCTCTCTCTCTCTCTGTGAATACATGAAGTTTAGTATTATGCTTTGTTACTGTTACTACAAAGACGCATCCCTCTTTTTCGCAATGGGCCGGGTGCATCTGCATCGAACTGCGCATTTATCCAGAGTCTTTGACTAGTGTAGTTTCTACGTTTGTTAAGAGTGTGTTTAGTGTGAGAGGACTTGTACAGCATATCTGGTTGCTGCAGGAGGAAGATCACGCGACACAATTAATTAATTATGGCAGATTATCTAATATGTGATCCCACAGATGCACAAACAAAAAAGAAAGTCAGGTCAGATCTCGATATCCCAGGAGCTGCAAGTCTTTATCTATACTGTAACTGTGGTATAGCACGCTCTTCTTCTTCTTGTTCTTTGTTGTTGTTGTTGTTCTTCTTCTTCGTCGTCGTCGTCGCCGTTGTTATTGTAGTCGTCGTCGTCGTCGTTGTTGTTGTCGTCGTTTTCGACGTCATCATCATCATCATCATCATCATCATCATCATCATCATCATCATCATCATCATCATCATCATCATTATCATAATCAACTTTTTGTTGCTGCTGCTGCTGTTGTTGTTGTTGTTGTTGTTGTTGTTCTTCTTCTTCTTCTTCTTCTTCTTCTTCTTCTTCTTCTTCTTCTTCTTCTTTCTTCGTGAACCACCTGTTTGAGTGATGTATGTGTATTTGGTGTGTGTGAGGGTAAATGAGACAGGTGAGCGTGTATGTTGGTATAGATCGCCGCGCTTTGAGCCTTGGGGAAAGGCGCGTACATAGCATCCTGTATTATTATTATTATTATTATTTTTTACGGCGCAGATGCCTTCCGATCAGTCATTCCTGTTTAGAATGGTAGAAGTTCCCTGTCAAGAGTGTTTCGATCCTATCAGGCTTGCAACGTGGTCCTATCAACTTTGCTTAGGGGAAGAAATAGTTACAGGGTGTGCTTTGGGGCCCACGTGGGTGGATATGGGTCTGGATCTGGATCTCGATTACCGCATAGTGTTGTTCAACGGGTCAGCCGTAAGAGCCGCTGGGTGTTTTTAGCATGAATGTAAAACGCTCTGTGTCATACCTTTGCAGAAAGTCTTCAAGGCACACACGTTCAAACTTGCGCCTAACCGGGTTTTATTCGGTCGAAAAATAAATGGGACTAGTCTTGTTTTCTGTCAGTGTTATCTCTTTGTGTGTGTGCGTGTGTGTGTGTGTGTGTGCGGGCGCACGCGCGCGCTCTCGCGGACGTTGTTTGTGACGGAAACTAAAGCACACGACCATTTATGGATAAATGGGGAATTGTGTTGGAAAAGACAATTTGGAGAAGCAGGATGTTGGTGGAAAACGTCGTTGTTTCACTGCAAAATAATGAGTCTTTGGGAGGCTGTATCTTTTAATTAAAAAAAATAATAATTGTTTCTGTTTCTGATTGCATGGCCAGAGCTTTGAGCTCTCAGAGCTTGTAAGGGCGCTATTCAAATCCATAATCTAAACGCCTCCTATCCTACCCTATACTATTCTATCCTATCCCGTAAATCGAGTCATTGGGGCACCACAGATGATCGTTTAACCAGCGTACTCCATCTTTCTCTGTCCTCAGCAACCCTCATGGCTTCGCTCAGTATCAAACCAGTCCATTCTCGTGTGTTGTTTTCCCACCTCTTTTTTGTCTCCCTCTTCTTCTGCCTCTTTGCACCGTGCCTTGCAGGAAGGTCTTTGCAAGGACCGATGCTCTGATGACGTGGCCATACCATCGAGGTTTCTTTTTCTTCACCGTTGTGAAAATGTCATCGTGTTGTCCAATGCGTTGTGTGATGGTCCGTTGCACTTCGTCGTTGATGATATGCTGGGTGTAGGAAATGCCCAGAAATCTTCTGTAGCACCTCATCTCCATGCGTTGTATTCTTCGTTGTAGGTCTGCTAGAGCTTAATTAGGAACAAGAACAGCAGTCTAAGAATCATATTATCATCATCATCGTCGTCGTCGTCGTAGTCGTCGTATTTTATATAGCATTATTTTCCTTGAAAAACTTAGTTCAAGGTGCAATTCTCACACATTGAAGCACCAGTAAAGAAAATCTTTAAGATAAAAAATAAACAAAAAAATGGATACATAAAAGAGACAGATTATATACTATGTAACACAATTTTTGTTCCTGGCTTCTAAGTGTTATATTTCAATTGCTTATGTCTAAAGTACGTGAAAAAATGACTTCATTAAGCACAAACTTTGCTTACACGACAACAGCACGAAGAAAACTCGTTTTTTGTGAAAATAGAACGATTTTATTTTCATTTTCGTCATTATGATCAGGTAAAAACAAAAATTGCACAAGGAATAGACAAACACAGTCGGAAACCACTCAACAAGGTTCAGAAATGTGTAGATTTTCTAGATTTACGATTGTACTGTGAATCACTCTCTCAGTTCAGTTTATAAATGTATAGTCCCCAACACAGTATGCATATAGAAGACTTTGGTATTATGATGTCCATTGATATAAGAGGTCGTGCTGCAGTAAGAGGTCATATGAAGAGGGAGCGCGGGACGCTGCTACGACGTCCGGAAGAAGACGGAGATGGATCGATGGCAGGCATGAGGGGAAGAAGTACGAACGAACGGCGGCAGGGGTAGGACCAGGGTGCCAGGGAGGCCGCCAAGGCCAAGGGAGGGCAAGCACAGAAGGGGAAGGGTGGAGGGCCTAGCAGTGACCAGGAGGGCGGTGGGAGGGGAACGTACCTAATTAGATAAAAAATCCTTCAGGACCACATTAAAAGTCAAAGAGGGCGGGTAAAAGCTATAAACAATCAAGAATGGACCCATAAAACAAGGAAGGGAAAAAAATGGTACAGTGAGGTAGGGAAAGTCATTCATGAAAACGGATACCCAGGACACAGGGGTCAACTGAAGGTATGAGTCATGTGGAGGGGATGGTCAGTCATGGAAACGGATACCCAGGCCCCGTGGGGTCGACTGAAGGTATGAGTCATGTGGAGGGGATGGTCAGTCATGGAAACGGATACCCACTCCCCGTGGGGTCGACTGAAGGTATGAGCCATGTGGTATGGGATGTCAATCATGAAAACGAATACCCAGGATCCAAGAGATCAACTGAGGTATAGGTCATGTGGTGAGAAATGTCAGTAGTGGTATCTAATACCCAGGACACAAGGATCAACTGAAGGTATGAGTCATGTGAGGGGGGTGGTCAGTCATGGAAACGGATACCCAGGACCCATGGGGTCGACTGGAGGTATGAGCCATGTGGTATGAGAGCAAGGTAGCTGAGCGGTATGAGTCAGTACGTGGTAGTAATACCCAGGACCCAATGGGTCAGCTGAGGGTACAATCCATGTAGTAGTAGCTGAGTGGGAACATGTCACTTAAGAGAGCATACCCAGGACCAGAGAAGGTACAGTCGAACCCAAGGCCCATGGGCCAAGTGGGGGAATAGGTTACAAACAGGTAACTGAGTGCGGATAGTCATCATTAGTAGTTGTAAGACAAAGGAACCCAAGACGAGTTCCGGGGAGAGAACCGGCCAGGCGGTTGGGTCTAAAGGTGTACAGACACTCGTGAGCGGTAGGTGCACACCGAGGTCATAAACAGCGGTCCAAAGTTAGTCGACAAGGAGTAGGCTACCAGGTCGGCCATGGAGTCCAGATGCACGTCGCGGCAGGTAATCCTAACCGCGGAGAAGTCAGGCTCCAGGGCCAGACACTCAAGGACACAGTGGTCGTGTGCTTTTATACGTGTACAGCTACTTTTGGAACGTTCAAGAACGTTCTAGAAAGTTCTGAGAGTTTCTCGAAAGTTCTGGAAGTTTCTGGAACGTTCTAGAGTGTTCAGGAGAATTGTAGAAACATGTGGATAACTCTAGCAGTTCAGGGAGGAAGCTCGGCATTGAAAGCAAAATCGATAATTTTCTCGAACACACGCGATTTTCCAAATTTCATTGTCCCGGTCACAGAAGCAAAGTTTTTCTGGAATAACAGCGATTTCCTTTCTGTTCTAGACCTAACGGGCTAGGAAAACACACTTTCAACCCAGGAACAGAACAAAAGTGAAAATTTGTTACATTAATTATTTACTCGGTTTTAGGAAGGATACTGTTATGCGCTTTATAGAACTGAATGTGCATCGCCTTGAGCAGCTCTCTGAGCAGGCCAGGGCGATGTACATGCATCGTCTCTTGTTCTTAACTCTGTAGAATGATGCATCAGAGAATTTCTCACGAAGGGTCGTTGAAGTAACGGGGTTGTTCGGTCGTCTTCTGATGATGGTTACGCAACCCTTCTCAATTACACCCGATGATTTCTCCATTACAATTTGTTATTTTACGTTGACTAGTTTTCTTCTAATAAGCATTTTATTCCTTCTTAAAAGCCACTATAGCTGACATCGATTCGAATTTCTTGCAATGTCTACAGTTTCTGCTCTTTCTCTGTGAAAGCCGAGTTTTATGTGTATGCGCGTTAGGGTGTTTTTTTTTTTCTTCTTCTCTTTTTCCTTCAGTTGCATTAATATCTCCCGTTGCTCGCTGAGCGTATCTTGACTACAAGAAGTTCAACGACTTCTGGCAACATTTATTTAAATTATCGTCGCGGTTGTGGAATTCAGGCGGATTGCTCTTCGAAGCCGACGTCTTCGTTTGTACCAGCAACATTCTAAGGTCCACATATCCACTAGATTGCTGCAGAAGCTTTCTGCAGCATATTTCATAGCTGTAATATTGAGACATGCATTGCAGCTAGTCACTGGTAACAAGAACTGGTTGGTTTTTTTTTAAATGAGAAAATAATATCTTTTACGAGAAAGTGTGATGGTGTTATGGAAACTGGGATACTAGCGTTCATGTCATGTGAACTTGATTCTCGTATATTATGATATTTTACAAATGTTTGCAGCCAGTGTGTCAAGAACTGATGGCAGGGAATGCTGTTCCTTCACACCCAAGATCTTAAGTATTCCAGACGACATTGAACAGTGTATGAATAATCTTTCCGCTTTTTTTAAAATTGACCAGTCATTTTCCAGCATTCCTAGCATGCTTTGGACTCGGCTGTTCTCATTTGCTTTTGAAGGATTGGACTCGCCTGTTTGATTTTACATTGGGGAATTGTATGGAGTTTTCTGTTCTCATTTACTTTGGACTATTGGACTCTTTTCCTCTTTGATTTTTTGCGTGGTAGGACTTCGCTGTTCGGTTTTGTCTTTGAGAGTGGACAGTGCGGTTATATTTTTACCGTTGATACGTGGACTTCGCTGTTTAGTTTTGTCTTGGGGGATTGAACTTTTGCTGTTTGACCTTAGTCCATTGAACTTAACTTTGGTGTTTGATTTTGTCTTGAATGAGACCCCTGTTGTTTTGTGTCTTAGACGTTTGCTATTTTATTTTGGCTCGGAGGGTTGTGGCGAGTTTTTCCAAGATGCCTTTCAGTTTCAAACGGAGGACCCGGGTGCACGCCCACTGCCACCACGGTCATTATCACCCTAATGATCGCCACCAACAACAATATCAGCCACATCAGCAGTATCAACACAATCATTCAGCGCATCATCCACACCATGCCGACCTGCATGTAAGAATGGTCTAATTGTTAGTGTTGGTATTGTCGATGACATTGTCGTCGTTGTCGTTACCGTTTTTGTCTTTTTGTTCTTGTCCTTGCTTATTATTGGTCTTGGTCTTGTTCTTCTTGTTCTTGTCCTTCTTGTTCTTGTTCTTGTTCTTGTTCTTCTTCTTCTTCTTCTTCTTCTTCTTCTTCTTCTTCTTCTTCTTCTTAACGGTTTCACAGTACGTGGGATGATGTGCATCTGTCAAAATAGTGGCTGTGTCTCAAGAATCCTATCTCCTTCTTGTACTTGTGGGCACAACATAACGTATATATCGGTAGTATCGAGACTTCTATAACCTGTTCGGTGCGACTAGAATTCCACCTACACATGATAGTGACAAGTACAGGTTACTAACCCAGCTATTTTCGGGGCAGTATTGATTGATGTGACACAGACAGCCTGGGACTGCTGAGGCAAGCGTCTAAGTTGAGGTAGATATTCAGATATGCTGTATAGATTCCTGGAAGCATTATGTTCTTTTTGTCTTGACAGAACGTGTGCAGAAAGAGAGAGAGAGAGAGAGAGAGAGAGAGAGAGAGAGAGAGAGAGAGAGAGAGAGAGAGAGAGAGAGAGAGAGAGAATCATGATGATAAAACCTACTTTGTCCCGACATTCAACTATGGTCGAGTGGCCAATTTCCCTTCATTAGGGGGAATAATGGAATACCTAGCTGAATGATTTCTTTTTTCCCCCGTTGATACTATGTTAATAATACTTTATCATGCATAGTTTTGAGAGAAAATACGCTGTTAATCTGTAATGTTTGTAGGCTACCTATAATTTGTGTTAAAAATTAACACCTTATAATCATAAATTAGAATGCGGTATATGCCGTCCTTTATTACTGTTTCAGTAACAGTATGATCGATCAGAACACGGCAAATTGTTTCCTTTCGTTTTTTTCTCTACTGTTTCCAAACTTATTTTTAGTTTAACATCCTGCGAGAACTATGTTGTTGTTGTTGTTGTTTGTAGATTATAGTCACACGACACTTTCGCATATAGGTGACTACTGGACCGATTTATACTGACACCAGCGGGCCAGTTGTTGGTAAAGGGGAAAATAATATGATCACACGTTGACCAATCCGGGATTCGAACCAGCGACCTTTCGGTTACTAGCAAGACGCTCTTACCAACTGAGCTATCCGGCCCCTCAAAAGAGAACTAGACACATATAAACTTAAGTTCCTAGATCTCATGAGAGCTCGCATTGATCAATTATTTTAAGAGAAACTAAGTAGTAATTTCTTTGCTTTTGATACTGAACTGACAATTTTCTTCATTAGCGAAAACAATTAAATACATAGTAAATGATTTCTTTTTTGATTGGTACAGTACTGTATCGACGTATTATGAGCAAAAAATATGACATAAGTAGTATGGATCCCGCGTTTTAGGATTTTCAAATAAGTAGTGCGATTCCGGAGTTTTGAAAGCAAAAAGTAATGTGATCCCTATGATTTACGATCTAAAAATAAGTTATTACGTTCTAATCATGAAACTTTTTTTTAGGGGGGAGGGGGGCAGTTGGGAGGGTGGGGTTGGGAGGAAATTATGTTTTGCGGGAGATAATGCGCCCAAAGGCTGCAAGTGGCCGCCTCGGGCGGATTGAATTAGAAACCTGTATCAGCCAGCGCCTTAAGCAGCTCTTGATCTGGAAAAGCGCTATATAAAATGAGTAAATAAAATAAAATAAATACGTAAACAGGCAGGAAAGTGTTTTCCTTTTTTTATTTAGTGCTATATAGTCTACATGTACCTATATTTTAACACAAAATAAGCTTCCTTATTTTATTATTTTTTTAAAATACCGTTTCGTGACTGTATGATCGAATGGCCAATTTCCCTTCCTCGGGGAAAATACAGCCGGGACCAATTATTTTATTTTGTACTACTGTATGTTTTGTCAGCTGCCACACACTGCGCAGCTGACACTGGCCGACGTTTACGTTCGTCTGTCACTGCTGCAAATGGTCGTAAAGCCTACCCATTACGCCGGGTGACGTAACGTAGTGGCACCCTGAATTATCCCTTTTTTTCCAGTTCGGGACGGGGAACGCGATGACTTAATACCTCAAGAACACCTGCAATCTGTTGGTAACCAGAAGCAAATCAGTAGCACAGATTTGGAGAGGGGCGACGTAATCCTCGGCCGGTCTCAGCTAGGCAGTGTGGAACTGCTGTTGTCATGTTTTGGGCTTTGTTGTTTTAACTGTCTGATCGATTCTACCATCTCCTTGTCTAAATTCTTTAGACGAAAACAGAATGAGGCAGCTTAAATGATTTTCGGTTTTCCTTTAGTTCTATTCTATATGACTTGAGGAGGAAAGGAAGACGTAATAATAATAATAATAATAATAATAATAATAATAATAATAATAATAATAATAATAATAATAATAATAATAATAATAATAATAATAACGGATTTTTATATAGCGGGTACTCCAGCCTATGACCAGACTCACCACGCTTTACATAGTCATTACATATAAATACATGCACTCAATAAAACATCACTTTTGTTACAATACACCAAAGACGGAACAGTACAGGTACAGACTATTTACAACTATGTACATAAATTACAAAAAAAAGAAGACCGAAATACCTATGATGTGATGCTACTGTCTTACAGTCAATCAGTTGATAAATTTATGTTACAGCGGCTGTTGTTATCAATTTATAATCATCAGACTAACGTAAGTATTAATATGTGTAATTGCAAGGAAAATAAGCTGTTGCCTTCCTATCCTATCTTATTCCGTAACTCGGAGGTCGTAGGGGCACCGCAGATGATCGTTTAACCAGCGTACTCCATCTTTCCCTGTCCTCAGCAAACCCTGAGTTTTTCGCTCGGTGTCAAACCAGTCCATTCTCGAATGTTGTCCTTTCACCTCTTTTTCGGTCTCCCTCTTCTTCTACCTCCTTGCACTGTGCCTTGCAGGATGGTCTTTGCAAGACCTGATGATCTGGTGACGTGGCCATACCATTGGAGTTTCCGTTTTTTCACCACTGTGAGCAGGTCATCGTGTTGTACAATGGCTTGTGTGATGGTCTGTCGGACTTCGTCGTTGGTGATGTGCTGGGTATAAGAAAGGCCCAGAAGTCTTCTGTAGCACCTCATCTCCACGCTTTGTATTCTTCTTTGGAGATCTGCTGTGATGTTTCGAAACATATAGGAAGATGGAGATGACAAGGGAGCGCAGCAGCCTTACCTTGGAATGTAGACTGATGGTCCTGTCTTTCCAAATTGGCTTCAACCTTGCCATGGGCAGCAGTTGTTTGTGCGATCCTGGAAAGGACTTCCTGTCGGGACCCATTGTCTGATACAATGGCTCCTAAATATTTGAAGCTATGCACTGTGTTGAGGGATTGGCCTTGGACTTTGATGTCCATGTCAGGAAGCTGTTGCCTTACTTACACTAAAGTGGAAAACCATGATAAGTTACTATATTGTTGGTAGTAAGTAATGTGTAGAATTTCTTTGTGAGAAATTTCTTGCATTTGTTTTACTTATTAGTAACAGTATTTTAAGACGAAAGTGTGAGTTTAGTAGTTACCATGACTGAAAAAACAAGGATTTAGGAACGCAATTACTTGTACTGGGAAAAAATGTATTGATGCTAAATTGTGGCTGCTCTAAAAAGTATATATATACGGAACCAGGAAGCTCCCTGCTGTGCATCCGTCATCAAGGATAAAAACACAATCACATACGTACGAATAACGCCACGAATTAACAACCAGTCTGTTAAGTTCTATAGCAAAGTGTTTTGTGGTGTAGGGTACGCTACAGTAACTGAAAATGAAATATTAAAATGCCTCTACAGTGGTCAATAGTACTTTAGAATAATTATCCCTCTGCTCAGTAATCCTTTTCTCGATAAGGGCAGTGCCAAAGGCAATACACTTAATAGGGTCTATTATTACTACAGACAGAAGAAAAAGAGAAGGTAACAGCAATACACCGAGTCATGAGATTAAAAACCAGTTACTATTACTACTCTGAATTTTTTCAGGGTTGGCATAAACTGGTAATAGATACTACTGGTGAATTACCATTTATACCAAATCCGAAATACCGAAATAAAACCTGGGGTTTGGAGTTTTAAACTGCCGATCCCAAGGACCGGTTTTACTTTTTGTATGTGCTGACAACGGCGAAAGTTCTGTTCGCATGATCTACATACATGTCACGCGATGGTTCGCGTGTCAGACTTTATTTTTTTAATTGTAACGGTGTTTGGGTTTTATCCATCTATACAATAGATCAATATCTTGTTGGCAGTCCATTTGCTGTGGACCGAATCCGACCTCCAAGGACTTTTAAAAAATTTAACATTAGTTGTTAAGGTAAAGTGAGAAATTAATCCATGATGGAACTGGTTTTTGCAAATCCCCTAGTGTCGTCTCTGAGTTTAGTCCACCGATTTCATCAGGTCAGTGTTGAAAATCTAGCTGTCTCCAATCTGTTTCAAAGAGCTTTATCAATACACTTTCGGCTTTGACTGGACCTGTTAGTTAGAAGTAGGCGTGTACTTTTTCGTCAAACCCATTTAGATTTGGTTACACTCCACTCTTTTATGAGTAATTTCATAGTACATTTCATGTATTGTATTGCATTGTATTGTATTATATTAATTGTATTTTTTGGGTAATTTTATTTTATTGTATAGTGTCCTTTTCTTAAGGCTCAAATCGTGTCACAGGTGTCGGAATGCAATCTTACTATTATTGCACGATCGATATAAATTTGGAACTTTACTGGACTGATGATTTGTGATGGAAAGTTTTTTTTTTTTTAAATCGTAATTTTTGGAGTGAGAATATAAACCGAGGTCTAGTCTGTGGACGCATGCATTCCATCGCACGGATTTTACAGGTCATGACGCTCCTGTCCTAGACGAGAAGGTGCCGGCTACACAATTACACCCAACAAGCACTAGGTCCCTTCTCCCCATACCCAGTCCGTTGTTGAATTCAATGCGCCTAAGACAGCAAGTGCGCGCTTCGGGCGGCTTGAGTTAGTTGCTGATTTGGCAAGCGCCTAGAGCAGTTCTTGAGCTGGAGAATCGCTATTAAGAATGACTACAACATTTATGCAAGTATTACACTGATTGTGCATACGGGTAGGACGTAAGTGAAACAAGCCTATGCATACAGTACACATTTAGCTTCAGAACTGTAAATTGTGTGATGCTCTACCTGACAGCTGCCCCTCGAATATTTTTATCCATTTTCCATGCATGCGCATTAAGACATCATCATCATCATCACCATCATCATCATCACCATCATCATCATCATCATCATCATCGTCATGATGATGATGATCATCATCATCATTATCATCACCACTATCATCATCAAGATCAATATCATCATGATCATGATGCTCATCATCCTCATTCATAATTATATGAACGACTTGGAGTAGGCGTACATGTCTACAGACGGTATCTAAAGCGGTTTGTTTAGTTAATTCCCAATCATACATCATCAGTCTTGTGTCAGAATCTTGAATTTGTACGGATGGTGTCCAACTTGTTTGTGCATGCGTGTTTATATATACACACGCATACACAGATGTACGATGTTAAAAGGATGCTAATTAAATTTATAAAGAAGCTGTAAGGCACTACCATTAAATTGAATTAAATTAATATTCCTGCCATCACAGATCCTGTTATCTGCTAAATTTATTTTTGGCAACTTAAAGACGTCTTCCACATCTTGCATCGAGTTACGCTTGTATTAATTCAAATCCTTTGTTCGACTCAGTTCACACTGATGCACATTAGTAATTCATGGCTATAGACACAATTGATTTTCATGATGGAGAATTAAATAAGAATTTCTACAATAAAAAAAATATTGTTATCTGTCATCTTTCTATAGCGTAATACTCAGATTCAAACTTTAATCTTAAAACCATAAATTTAAACCTGCCTCAAGTGTGCATGTACTTCACGAGTTCGACTGAGTTCGTTCTGTTGCACGATCTGTATAGTTCTGACGCAAGACAGATGATTTAATATGGTGGAAAGTAGAAACATTACTCATACCGCCCAAGGTTTTGTTGTTGTCATCGATTGGAAATTGCAGCAACACCTGGCCTCTGCTAGAAATAATTTTTAAAGCGTTTAAAATTTTAGCTCAGATCAATATGTTCTTAATCCGAAGATATGACATGATGTATTATGATATATGATATGATGATATGATATGATATGATATGATATGATATGATATGATATGATATGATATGATATATGATATATGATATATGATATGATATGATATGATATGATATGATATGATATGATATGATATGATATGATTGATATGATGATGTGATGTGATATGATGTGATGTGACATAGGATGAGAGTATAAACCGAGCTCTAGCCTGTGCATCTCACGGACTGTTAAACATTTTGACGCTCGTGTCCCAGACAGGTGAATGCAAAATAATGTAACCGTGGTCACGTTTGTGTTACCTGTTAGTGAAAGTATTATTTTGTACGGGCATGACAGCCGACAACCGTCTCCATAATGATGTTAGCGAGACTAAACTGGCAGCGCCTGCGGTGTATCGCGAAAATCTATGTCCAAAGAGCAAAACGGGCTTTCCCGTTTGTGACGTAGAAAAGGATTGGATAAATTGGCGGAATGTGTGTTGCCTCAGGGTGTGAAATTTCATCCAGCCGCAAGACGTGGTATTAGCACGCGATGGTAGCTATTACAAAAGACAACAGATACATTTCTTTCAAGACCTCGAATGACTTTCAGGGCTTGTGAAGTAGGGCTGGAGTCTCGGGTTTTTTTTTCCGCTGATATGTATTGGTATAAAGGTATAGGTTAGTATAGGTATAGGTATATAAATATTGGTATAGGTATAGGCATAACGGTGTTAGTGAATAGGTATGGGTTTTCTAACCTGGCGATCATACACAATCTGGTTTCTATATTTTACCACTAATTTATTAGAAGATATTTGTACTTTAAATTCCTTCACACCCCCTGAGTACAAGTGTTTGACAGTGTTAATGTTGTGGACGCCTCAATCTTTACCTATTTGGCACAATCAACAGTAATATCTACTACCTACCTTTATTCAGTCCCCATCCAGTTGCAATTGTGAAGGTGTATGCGTGTGTTTCGAAAATCATCAATGTGTGAATAGCCGATAAATAAAATACTGGACTGACTCCCCTCCACCCTTCCTCCCGCCCCCTCTCCAATCATGATCACTTACGTTTTCATCCCATTATTCAGAGTGCACGAACAGCAGGCAATCTGGTGGAACCTGGTCATTTTATCAGTAATACACAGTTTTGGTTTTCTCTCCCAATGTGTCCTATTATGAAATCCTCGTGTTGTGTAGGCTATACAAGGATGCGACCATCATAATAAGATAATCAGATCTAATCAATAATCAAATGCGCCACAAATGGCTGTACCTTCTTTCTTTGATGGCAATAAAGATTCAATTGTCTCTCAACTTTTTTTTTTTCACATCCAAAATTATTGCAGCGCATTAAAAAATAAATCTGGTAATCATTCTGACGATTGATTTTTCTTTTAATAAACCGCGACGGTTTTTTGTTGTTGTTCTTTCTCTATTTTATTCATTTATTTATTTATTTATTTTAATGTCTATTCATTTTTGATATTAGACATGCTAAAATTACAAATAAAGTAAACTAAAATTAGGAGAACTAAATATCAAATTATTTAAATGATAGTCAACTAAAACATATAAAATGATATATGTATGATAACCTAATTATTAAAATAAATAAATTAATTAACATATTTATTTAAAAAAAATATCTATCTATCTATCTATCTATCTATCTATCTATCTATCTATCTATCTATCTATCTATCTATCTATCTATCTATCTATCTAATCTAATCTAACCTCTCTCTCATCTAATTTTTTCTCTCTCTCTCTCTCTCTCTCTCTCTCTCTCTCTCTCTCTCTCTCTCTCTCTCTCTCTCTCTCTCTCTCTCTCTCCATTTGTCCTTCATCAGGGTTGGGTGCAGTAATCGTACCATTCTCTATAGGCCAAGCAGACCCAATACGAGCTTACGCACAATCCACACTGCGGAGCTGAGACTAGCCGAAGCTTATGTACTTGTGAGAAGTACAGGGCGCGTCTAGCCACGCTGTGTGACCACCGTAGGCCGACAGGCAATCTGATGGGCCAGCACTATTAAAGACATGATTATAAATGTTGGTTCTCATCAAAGAGTCTCCTCTCTGAAAATCATTATCGGGAAGAGAGGGGACTATAAACTGATAAAAATGTTGGTTCTTTTCCTTTATCTTACCCCCAAAAGGAAATTTTGAAGAAAATTCGACCTATTTCGTCACCTATAGGAGACGAACTATGTCAACGTTTTAGCAAAGGGTTAGGGTAAGGGTTAGTTGCAGAGCTATCCCTAACCCTTGCCCTAACCCTTTTCCATCAAAAATGTGTGTGTGTGTGTGTGTGTGTGTGTGTGTGTGTGTGTGTGTGTGTGTGTGTGTGTGTGTGTGTGTGGCTAGGTAGACACGACGTCATAAACATTTCTTTTTGGGGGTAAGATAAAGGAAAAGTACCTAAATGTTTAGACGTTAATCTACCCAACACCGTCTGCCATATCGCCAATGGTGGGTGTGTAGACGTTAAACCTGAATGTTCTACCCAACGTAACGTAACGTTTTTCAAATACACTCTCTCTCTCTCTCTCTCTCTCTCTCTCTCTCTCTCTCTCTCTCTCTCTCTCTCTGTCTCTGTCTCTGTCTGTCAATCTCCATATTTTGACATCATCTGTCTAGTCTATGTGTCTGCCTCCTTCCACTGTTTCTCGTAGAATGTTCCCCCCCCCTCCCCCTCCTCCGAAGTGTCGAGCCTCGTAACCAAACAAAAAAGCCTACTAAGTTCGATTCCCGATATATTGCAGGAAGATGTTTTCTCACAGAAGTTGACTTTGGTGCAGTAACTCTTTAGATGTTTCACTGGCTGTCCTTCATGCAACTTCAAGAGCACGTCGAAGAACCCAATCCTTCCGTCAAGAGAAGTGCAGGTCATAATTATGTTCAAATAAACTCGCATAAGCACTGGTCAATGCAGGTTGACTTAATGGTCGGTGCGCGTAACAATCGCGTGATGCAGCAAGTTGTTGTCTGGGACAGCTTGGTCGATCGACCATATCGATCCTCTATGCAGGCAGCTCCATGAGCTAGAATAAGTTTGCTATTTAAAGGACAGTTATACTTCACTTCAGTTCGAGGGGCCGGGTAGCTCAGTTGGTAAGAGCGTCTTGCTAGTAACCGAAAGGTCGCTGGTTCGAATCCCGGATTGGTCAACGTGTGATCATATTATTTTCCCCTTTACCAACAACTGGCCCGCTGGTGTCAGTATAAATCGGTCCAGTAGTCACCTATATGCGAAAGTGTCGTGTGACTATAATCTACAAACAACAACAACAACACTTCAGTTATACTTCACTGTTATACCTTTCTTTCCGTTGCTACTGTTACTTTCACCCGAATCCCGCAATGGAAAGATAAAAAGAAGCCATTGTTCTCTGTTCATCTTATAGCAGTATGATTGGTATGGTGATTCAGTGTGGATTTAGGTCCCCAGCCCCTCTCACCTGAGATGGTTATCCTCGTCTGCCGTATCTCAAATGGTGGATGTAGACGTTAAACTTCAAGGTACCTTCATTCTTCCCAAGCGTGCGTTGATACCTGTTCACAGGTAGGCGGAGGCAACCTCAATCTGCGCTAATGCGCAATCAGCGGTAGTAGGCAATCTGGTTGAATTGATTGGAAGTGAAGAATGCATGGCAGCCGGCGCCAACCGCTTCTGATCCTGAAAGTGCCGTGATCCTTGGCTGCCTGATGGGGTCTGGGCCGGGATGGTGAGAAATACATTAAACGGTTGGTCATCCATTGTTAAACAGGATGTGTGTGCAAAGGCCAAAAGCTGGTGGTGATCTCAGATGTGCGGCGTCGAGTTGCGTGATGACATCGGGACAGTGA
>JBAHVR010000384.1:640000-645000 GCA_036898135.1 Oncomelania hupensis
ATGGGAAAGTTCCAGACGAATGATTTCTTTTTCGGTTTTTTTCCCTTCTGCGTTGCATGCAGGAAGCGTGTGTGTTCAATATCTTGTATCTCTGCAGTGTCAGTTATCGCGTTGCTACAGATGGGAGCTGTGCAATGTAAACATGTTTTATGACCTCATTTGTCCTGGTCGCTCGATCTCTGGCTAGTACTCTCTGGTATAACAGGTCTGCACAGTGTATAGAGAGTACTTTGCAGAATCATTCAGCGTAGAATTTACCTATTTATTAGAATTCAGCTATCAAGACGACTTGTGTCTCAATGCTTTGTAGTAGTGGTGTACGATTGTATGGCTTAGAATAGACACAAATTCTCTTTAGAATACTCACCAACAGCTAGACTTGTCTTTAAAAGTCTCACCAACGTCTAGGCTACCCATATTTTCCTGTTCAGTGGACCTCAACGCTACAGCTCTCTGTTCGTTTAATTTCTAATATGGGCCTCTCTCTACCAAATAGGGTAGGCCTATAAGACTTGTCGGCAGGTTTAGGTGTCCGGATTTTTGTTATTTGAAAGTGACTATTTGTTGTTTTTGTATATGATTGAGCATACAGAACTGAGAACTGTAGGTTTTGAAAAAAATGTGGAGTCGTTTCCTCGAAATCGGGGTGTCCACAGTACTACGAAGAAGACGAAGAAAAATATGTGATAGCTCGAAACCCGTACTCTTTTTTGTGTGGTGTGTGAATATCACTACCTTCACTGTGGATTATATAGGCAAACATTTTTCTCATCTTTCGTTTGTTTGGTGACCGATTGTTTACTTCATCTTGGAATTAACGAAGATTTTATAGTCTGGTAAGAGATAGACCCGTTTTTTGTGAGTGTGATCCAGCTATGACCGCAAAAAGGTTCACTGGACCCTATACACAACAAATCAAATAGTGGAGTTTTGACGTATAGCATGCGCTGTGAATATTGGCTAGCCTTTTTTGTTCTCCCTCCTGTTTGTGCCGTAGTTTCTAATTCAACGTCAAATAAACAACGTTTGTTATGATTACAAATAACAGTAATGACTTCAATGGCTCGATTTCGTCTTCAACTTACAACTTTATGGACTGCTGCCATGACCTATTCTGTTCTCTACGTCATGAATTGTGACCCAGTTTAATGTTGATTTACATTTTGAACTGGACAAATTGTCCACGTGACATTCCGTTCCTCTCATGCACCTGAAAGTTATGGCCGAAACCTTCTTGCAGGTAATTGCCATGATGGCATAAATACTCATTAGCCTTGACGTCAATGGTGATTTATATATTTGCTCGTTAGTGTGTGTGTGGGTGTGTGTGTGTGTATATATATATATATATATATATATATATATATATATATATATATATATATATATATATATATATATATATATATATATATATATATATATATATATATATATATATATATATGTTTGTTCTTTTGTTTGTTCAAAATAATTATTGTGCCCAAATTATATGTTTTAAAACTATTTTATTCACTAGTATACGTATTAATTTTGTAAATTGGATTGAGTTTGTGTTCCCCCGTGGAGGTGCCGGGGGTTTCAGTATAAAATGTATCCCCACTTTCTGGAAATTTAGTGCTTTAAATTTCCACTGTTCCTGTCTTTCTCCTTTGTTCTTTCTCATTCCTACTCTGTTCTATAAATCTACTATACTATCGTCTTCCTCGCTAGACCAGTCACCTACCTTTTTGTCTTGAAAACTCTTCCGGGACAATACTCCTCATTTGTATGTGGTGTCTGTTGGATCAACTTGGGAATATTGGACGCTTTGTGTCAAATGGTCACTGGGGCTTCCTATGATGTTATTAATTAGTAATGTAGGCCTTTTTATATGTATGCGTATTGTTGATATTGTATAATGATGTTTGTATTCTATTTTGTTTTTGTAAACGGGGGTTCGATAAATTAGAGTATAGCCTCAGCGTCTCTGCGTTGGGATGTCTTTATTGTAAAGTGACCGGCTGGTAGATTGCCTTCAGTGTTACCACTAGGGTTGTTTCGGCAGATCTTTTATGCAAATCAGGGGTGAGCCCTCTTTCACTTCTCTGCTCCTGATTTGGCTCGGAAGAGTCCGCTGGACCTAAAGCAATAACCATGTAATGTATTGTAATTGGTTTTGTGGTACTGCAACCTTACTTTATTATTTTAATTAATTGTTTTTCTGCTACACATTCTCTTCCTGGAGTGTAATCAGTGGTTCAAGATTGTATGCGAGTAATCCTCTCGTGACTTCTGATTCCAGTCACATATAATAATCCTGCATATGAAATTTGCCACGCACGAAAGTATGAACGTTTATTTATTTATTTATTTTTTTAATCGACTGATGTGTGGATTTTCCGAGAGCAGGGAGAGAGAGAGAGAGAGAGAGAGAGAGAGAGAGAGAGAGAGGATAGGGGTTGAGAGAGAGAGAGGGGGGGGGGAGAGAGAGAGAACCAGAGAGAAAACGAGAGAGAGACTACAATCGTAATTTAGTTACAGTAATATGACAATAATGTTGATAAAATATTGACCGACTCAAAACCTTGTAAACATCAAACTAACACATTAAATATTTTACCTTACTTTAGATTTTTTTTGTGTTACGAAATGCCTGCCGCCTTAGCTCAGTGGGCACAATATAATTGGCGATTTTGTTTACTGTTTATCTTAGCAGCAAACTTTGTTTGCTCTGGTGGTTCAGTGTTGATTTAGGTTCCTACCTCCTCTTCCATGGAATGGTTATCCCCGTCTGCCGTATCGCAAATGGTGGGTGTGGACGTTAAACTCACAGTTTCATTCATATTACGCAACATTACATTACATTACATTACATTACATTACATTACATTACATTACATTACATGATTATTGCTTTAGGTCCAGCGGACTCTTCCGAGCCAAATCAGGACCGGACAACCCCTGATCCGCATAAAAGATCTGCTGAAACAACCCTAGTGGTAAAACTGAAAGCTCTCCACCAGCCAGTCACTTTACAATAAAGGCATCCCACGCAGGGGACGCTGAGGCTGTACTCTAATTTATCGAACCCCCGTTTACAAAATCAAAATAGAATACAAACATCATTATAAATTATCAACAAAACACATACAGTGTATATAAAATGCCTACATTGCTAAATAATAACATCATAGGAAGCACTAGTGACCACCTGCCAGAAAGCATCCAATATTCCCAAGCTGATCCAACAGACCTCATACACAAATAAGGAGTCTTGTCCCGGAAGGTTTTTCAAGAAAAAAGGTAGATGACTGGTCTAGCGAAGAAGAATATAGTATAGCAGATGGATAGAACAGAGCAGGAATGAGAAAGAGCAAATGAGAAAGACAGCGACAGTGGGAATTTAAAGCACTAAATCTCCAGAAAGTGGGGATACTATTTATACCGAAACCCTTTACGCAGTAAATTCCTTTACGGGATATTACGCAACAGCTGTGCCTTTGCAGGATTATGACGGCCTACTAGCGCCAAACCCGAGAGTTACCAGTATCACGAGATAACTGAAATTAACACGTGTGCTGGGTAATTTACTGAGATATCGGTAATCCACAATGTAATTCACAATTACCAGTATTTGCCACTCCTTCCTAGCGCTAAAACCTGATTATTACAAATATCATGAGATAGTTACAAATATCATATGAAAATTACAATTATCAAGTGATGATTACAATTATCTTTGACAAAATTACCAATATCTTCGCGTGATCATGTTTCATTTTCAGTCTTGGCTCTAGCAATCCGTCTGGAAATGGGCCAAAACCAAAAATTGTTATTTTTTCAATTGATAATTTCAATTCGTACGTGTTAAATATGTCGTTGATATTTGTAATTATCACATGATATTTATAATGATCAGGTTTTGGCGCTAGGAGGCCGTTATATTGTGAATTACTCAGAACATGTGTTAATTACTATTAACACTGATACCTTTAAATGCACGTTTTGGCGCTAGTAAGCCGCCTTAGTCAGAATTAAGCATGATCACCTAAAATTGTATTTATCAAAAGAAAATTGTAATTACAATTTTCAGTTCTGGCGCATTTCCAGGCGGATTGCTAGTGCCAAAACTGAAAATTAAACATCATCACGCGAAGATTTTTATAATTTTTCAATGATAATTGTAATGTTTCCTTGATAATTGTCATTATCCCATGATATTTGTAATTATCGCATGATTTTTGAAACTATCAGATTTTGGCGCTATTAGGCCGTTATACAGGGTTTCACTGATGATCACAAGGGGATTTGTTTTTTTTTGCTATAATATTGTATCTACGTCATCTGTGTTGTCTGTTTTGCACCGGACAAAGTGCACATCCATACCGCATTTATACATTACTAGTGGTTTTTGTACCCTGGCAAGCCAGGGTACACATGATGCTGTTTAAAATGTAGACAGAGAGAACTTTTGTCTGCGAGTTTCATTTGGACGATGATACCTCCCCATATCCCCCTTGATACCTCACCATACCCCCCCCCCCCTGATATCTCCCCGTCCCCCCCCATGATGCCTCATCATACCCCCCTTGATACCTCCCCGAACCCACTTGATACCTCCCCATACCATTTTAATGGAAGCGCGCGGAATGAGGCTATTACAGTTTGTGGACATTTTGTTTATTTATTTATCTCAGAAACGGTTAAACGATCGGTAAGGAAATGTCGGCTAAAACGATTTCGCTGGTTTTGAGCACACAGCAGGCCTACTACTACTACTACTACTACTACTACTACTACTACTACTACTACTACTACTACTACTACTACTACTACTACTACGACTACTACTACTACTACTACTACTACTACTACTACTACTACTACTAATACTACTACTACTACTACTACTACTACTACTACTACTACTACTAATACTAATAATAATATTGAATATAGAATAATACAAATAGAAATCATAAAAAAACAATAAGGTTTTAAAAGAAAATTTGATATAA
>JBAHVR010000384.1:650000-702016 GCA_036898135.1 Oncomelania hupensis
ATTGAAATATATCATTTATTTCGTATGCTGACGTGCTCAAAACAAGATTTATAAGGACTACGGTATTTCAATGGCGACTGTTTTCGTGATTTCTTTTGTTCCATTTCGATTAGAAAGCGTGACATTTAACTTGCAACCTGGCTCATAGTTATTTCACTCCTTTATGTGAACTCCATTTTGAAGAAGACTTAACCATGGCCATGAAGCTATACAAATACTCTTTCTCGTCCTCTTCTTGCTCCTCCTCCTCATCATCTAGACCACCATCATCGCCGTCGTCGTCCTCCTTCTCTTTTTTGCCATCATCGTCGTCCTCGACACCTGCATTATTCAAAAATGAGCCTGAAAAAGGGCTGGAGATCTTGACATTGAAAAAGCACGGGATTAAACCACAGGAGATGGTGGAGATCGGAGGTCCCTCACATTCCAATTTTGAAGATGAACAATGGAAAAGAACGACGCGTATCTTGAGGCAGCTTGCATTTGTGGAGAACTTTGTTTTCCTGATCGCTGAGGCGTAAGTTAAAGAACCGATTTTTGTTTTAAAGTTCGATTTTAATGTACCATGAACAATGTATTAAAACTAAATTAGTCATTATTATATTTCTTCTCTTCTTTTTTCAGGGAGGTCGATTGGACAAATAATATTTTATTGCGATAAAAAGCTCGTGTCAAAAGAGATGTCAAGTGTGTTACGCAATAGCGGATATCACAGTCATTATTTTTAAAAAATGGCAATACCGATGCAAGACTCTCAGCATCGTTATATTCAACTATTATTCCATGTTTTTGTTTTGTTTTTTTGTAATATCAAGAAATTCTCTCCTTTCTCGTAGCTGCCTTCCATTCCCCTTCCTTCAAATCATTTACATCGTTCCCCGACTTTGGAACACACTCCCCTTGAATTTGAACAAGAGTTGTTCTTCAGCATATTTCAGAAAGTGGCTGAAAACATACCTTTTTTCAACTCTAAAATGCCTACACAAAAGGCGTTTATAAATTTGTTTAAATATGTTGCTGATGGCTGGGCTCCTACTGTTATTCTTCGAGCGCATTGAGCATGACTGTTTATGGAGACCTGCGCATTATAAGACTGCAGTCATCATCATCATCATCATCATCATCATCATCATCATCATCATCATCATCATCATCATCATCATCATCATCATCATCATCATTCATTTGATGTATGTATGTATGTGTATGCTTATGTATGTATGTATGCATGCATGTATGTACTGTATATATATATATATATATATATATATATATATATATATATATATATATATATATATATATATATATATAGACAGAGATAGATAGATAGATAGATAGATAGATAGATAGATAGATAGATAGATAGATAGATATTTACGTACGTACATATGCGTATATATGTATGTAATGTAGGTTTATATGTAATATAGGATTGTATGCATTTTTTTTAATTTTTTTTTATTTAGTATGCTATTTATTATGCAAGTCTTCAATTTGCATGACGGAAGCTATTACAGTTGTTTGGGATCAATTAATCACTCGTTATCTGACTTCGTTTAAACGCTGCTACGATTGTTTCTGCTTGATCGATTCGTCGATGCTGATGATGCCGATGATGTTGCAGGCTCCGTAAGCGATGTCATCATTTGTTGCACGGACGACGTTGTCTGCTCATCGTCGTTCTGCTCAACATCGTCGATTGCTTCCTCGTTATGGCTGAACTCGTGCTTGACTTCCACCATGTCTCTTGTGAGTTTTTCTCTCAATCAGTCTGTCTTTCTTGTTGGTCTGCCTGTCGTTCTTGTCTATCTTGCCTGCCTTTCTTGTCTGTCTGTCTGTCTGATGGTGTATATGTCTGTCTGTCTGTCTATTTACCTGTCTGACGTTTTCTTCTGTACGTCTTCTGTGTGCAATGTTCTGCAACTATCTCTTGCCATTAATTTGATTGTTTGAATTAATGTCTATTCATCGACGTTAGTTAGACATTACCTATAGTGTCCAGGGACTGCAAAGAGCCGAATCAGGACCACAACGTGGTTTAAAGAGGGCTCAGCCCTGATCCGTATAAAAGATCTGCTGAAACAACCCTAATGAAGGCACTCCACCAGCCGGTCACTTTACAATAAAGGCATCCCATGCAGGGGTCGCTGAGGCTGTACTTTATTTGATCGAACCCCCGTTTACAAAAACAAAATAGAAAATAAACATTATTTTAAAATATTAACAAAACACATACATATAAAATGCCTACATTGCTAAATAATAGCACCATAGAAAGCCCTAGCCAGAATGCATCCAATATCTCCAAGCTGACCCAATAGACCCCATACATAAATGAGGAGGTTTTTTTTTAAAGATTTTTCTAGAAAAGAAAGGTAGGTTACTGGTTTAGGGAAGAGGATAGCAGATTGATAGAACAGATTAGGAACGAGAAAGAACAAATGAAAATGACAGAAGCAGTGGTAATTTAAAGCATTAAATTTCCGCAAAGTGGGGATACTATTTATACAGAAAACCCCGGCACCCCAACCGGGGTATTCACCGACATGATTTTTAGATTAGGAAATGAAGGGGAAGTTAGAAAAAGTGGTGGGAGGAGGTATGGGGGGGGGGGCGGGAATATTTCCTAATTGGATGGGGGAGAGAAAGGAACAATTCAGCAAGATGTCCAATAAAAATAAAATAATAAAATATAAATAATAAAATAAAATTAAAAAAAATTTAAAAACACAGAAACGGCGGGAATAAAACAAACATTAACATTCTCGGTCATTCCATTGTCCGTGAGTTGGGAAGGAGGAATGAAAGGGGTGGGGAAGAGGCGGCAATTGGAGGTGGGTATAGGAGGGGGAGGGGCTGTTAAGATTTGACGGTTTGTTACGAAAGTGCTTTCCGGTGTGTGTTACTCATTTATTGCCTATTATCCACCGAAGCGATTTAGACTTTGAAAATAAGAAAACGAGCGTATTACTGAACAAATGTAAATAATTAACTATATCAAAAAATCAACTCATTAGCAAGAACAAAGAGAAAAAATAAAATTAAATTAAATAACTCTATCTCTATTTCTCTCTCTCTCTCTCCCCATACCTCTATGATTTAATTTACATATACTATAATCACTGGGAAAAAAAAGAAAAACAAACAAACAAACAAACAACAATTTTACATAAATCTTCCAACTGATAAATAAAGAAAACATTTTGCAAGCTTTAAACAAACTGACAAATTTAAATAACTTAGTATCTTAATGTTTTTCATTTCTACTGGTAGCAAAAGGGCAAAATCAGTGCATTTAAACAGTATATGAACCAGTGAAAATGCACAATTACATGAGCAAAAAATATTTTCACAAAATTTAGTTCGTAATGAATTTAAAAGAATTCTATATGCTAATGTTATAACAGGTATCGAAAAACCAACATGCAGCAAATATTGGGGTGAATAATTGTATTTTTTAAAAAAAAAGCTTTTTCTATTCTGTTGATTGCTTCTTTGGTAGATAAAAATATGTGTACAGTAACTGAATTCAAGTTTAGAGCACCATTCTTTGCCTCTCAATCTGCCCAGTGATTAAAGATAAAACCACAATGTGATGGTATCCAACAGAAATTAACTTCTGTTCCATTTATAATCAAACAATGAACAACATGTTTGATTTCATAAATGATTTCTTGTCGTTCCTTGTTATTTGTAGTATTCAAAGCCTGTAAAACAGACTGTGAATCCACACACATTACTATATATACTATAGAAAACAGTAGGCAAGTTAGCAAGTTTATTTAAAGCCATTAAAATAGCTATCAATTCTGCTGTAAAAATTGAAAACCCTTTTCCTAAATGAAATGACTCACATATTTTCAAATCGGGAATGACAAAAGAGGAGACCGCATTTTCTGATTCTATTATAGAACCATCAGTAAAAAAATTTAAACAATTTTTATATTTTTTCATTTAAATTTATGCGAGCATCTATGGCTACCATATTCTTATCTGAATGTTTTGATACAGCACTATAATCATAATCAAAATTAGCCTTTTTTAACTCCCAAGATGGGATATGAGGTGTTATTACACGTGTAGCAACTGTTTCATGAGTAATTTGACATTCCTGAAGAAGATCTTGTGTATAAGTTGCTATGGTAATAAGGCTTTTAATGTGTCTAGCTCTTTTAGGAAACTCAATATCAGATCTCATATAAAGTTCCTGGTTTGTAAAATTATGTACAGCTTTTGATCTTATTATATATTTAGTGCACGCTAATTTCCTATATTGATCTAATGGTAGTACACCTGCTGTTTTATAAGCATCTATTGTTCGAGTGTGTACAGGAACTCCAAGAGCAAATTTTATGACATTACTGTCTAAACTATATAATTTTTGAAAATGACAACGTGATGCAGAAAAAATAAACTTCTTGTCCAAAACATAATTTTGAACGAACCAAAGCACATGCTATTTGAACCAAAGTCTTCACATCTTGCCCCCAAATCTGCTAGCTAATGATTTTAATTAAATTTAAACTTTTTACTGCTTTTTGTAATAAATATTCAATATGTTTCTTCCAATTACAATTGCTTTCCTTTTACAACGCATGATTTGTATTTTCTTATGAACTTGTATGGATTAGACATTTTATCCTGCTTTAGTTGTTTAAAAAAAATGTATACTCATTATGTTATCTTATTATTTTATTTTATTTTAAAAATTATATTTATTGACTTATTGATTGGTTGGTTGGTTGGTTGATTGATTGCTGGCGTAATTTTGATATAGTTGCCTTCGAGATCCCCAAGATACAGCGTTTATTTTTCGCAAGTTTGGTTCCAAGGATTTTTCCTGTATAAATTTACGTCAGAATTCAGAAGTACTTTATTTTTCATGCCATAACAATTCTGTCTGACGTTACATTTACAATTTCTTGTTCCA
The DNA here is from genome assembly GCA_036898135.1 of Oncomelania hupensis. Classification (NCBI taxonomy): domain Eukaryota; kingdom Metazoa; phylum Mollusca; class Gastropoda; order Littorinimorpha; family Pomatiopsidae; genus Oncomelania; species Oncomelania hupensis. The sequence continues at coordinate 654,934 of JBAHVR010000384.1, forward strand.
ATAAGCTTTTGGGATTGATTTCATATTGCCTAGTAATACTCTTTGAGGCATGACAGATTCCCTAGTGGCATTACTAACTGGCATTTATATTATAGTATTTTGTTATCGTCTAACAGTCACACAGTCTTAGAACAAACGTGAGTGACCCAACACCACTGTTTTAAGCTTTGTCGTCTTTTCTTTAATGTAAAAAAAATGATTACGATTAAATGAAACGTTTTTATATAGCGCTTTTCCAACTCTAGAGCTTTTCAAGGCGCTGGCCGATACAGGCTCTAACTCAAGGCGCACGTGGCGCCCTCTTGCTGCCTTGGTTTATTATGTGCAAACAGCTTAACCAGAAATGGCACACACACGCACAAATCACAAATAGTGTACAGACGTAAAATGAAAAATAAAAACTATATTTGTTTTACAATGTTCTTTGTGTTTTTCCATTTCTACAGTGGGCTTCGAGTCTTCCCAGGACATGACCAAGAGCTTCTTGGACAAGATGACAACGGTTTATTCCGACCATTTGAGTGACCTCAGCCTGGACACCGGCGACATCAACGTATACACGGACAAGCTCAAGGTTTTAATTGACAGTTTTATGAAGGGCTACGTCTTTTTCAACACGCAGAACTACACAACGGAGAACGCGGTGCAGGATTGTGCCCCCTTTGTCTCGAATTACAGGTTAGTGAGTTATTTATTCGTTGCTTACAGGGTCCAGCGGACTGCAAAGAACCGAATCAGTACAAACAAAATCAAGACCACAGCTTGGCTGAAAGAGGATTCACCTTGATCCGCATAAAAGATCTGCCAAAACAACCCTAGTGGTAACACTGAAGGCACTTCACCAGCCGGTCACTTTACAAAAAAGGCATCCCACGCGGGGAACGCCGAGCCTATACTCTAATTTATGGAACCCCCGTTTATAAAAACAAAAGAGAATACACACCTCATTATAAAATATCAACAAAACACATACATACAAAATGCCTACATTGCCAACTAATAACACCATAGGAAGCCCCAGTGACCACCTGGCAGAAAGCGTCCAATATTCCCAAGCTGATTTAACAGACCTCACACACAAATTAGGAGTTTTGTCCCGGAAGAGTTTCCAAGAAAAAATGTAGATGATTAGTCTAGCGAAGAAGATAGTATAGTAGATTGATAGAACACAATAGGAATGAGAAAGAACAAAGTAGAAAGACAGCGACAGTGGGAATTTAAAGCACTAAATTTCCATGTTATGTTTATCAGTTTATAGTCCCCTCTCTTCCCGTAAGGATTTTCAGAGAGGAGACTCTCTAAATTTCCAGAAAGTGGGGATACTATTTATACTTAAACCCCCGGCATCCCCACGGGGGGACTAATTACAGGTGAAGATCGATGCTTATATATCATAATAATAATATCCTAGTTGGAAATTCTTATTCTAACAAACATTTTATAAATATGGGAATTCCACAAGGCTCGATTATATCACCTATATTATTTAATCTGCTTATTCATGATTTACCAAAAAATTTAAGTAAAAATATACACATTGTTCAGTATGCAGATGATATCGCAATATGGACTAACGTATCTTTGAGGAAAAGATCTTCTTTATATGAAATTAAACACATACAAAATGTATATCAATTAGAACTAAATAACATTTGCCTTTTTATGAATAATAATGGCCTTGAACTAACTAGTGAAAAGACAAACATGTTACTGTTTAATAATGGTCAAAATCCAAAAATATTTCCTAAATTTTATATTGAAACACAAGAACTTAAATATGTAGAAGAAGTAAAATTTTTAGGTGTATATTTCACACGAAAATTAAATTGGAAAAGACACATCAATTATTTAATACAAAAGGCGATGAAAAGTTTTTATCTTATTAGAGTAATAAGTAAAAAATCATGGGGTCAAGATACAAAAATGTTAATTAATTTAGCTTGTTCTCTTGTGCGATCTCAACTATCCTTTGGTCAAGAAGCATTCTTTTCTGCACATAAAACGTACTTGAACAAATTACAAAGTTTAGATAGTAAGATTATAAAAATAGCACTTGGTGTACCGATTCATACTAAAACTACAGATGCATATGCAGCAGCAGGTGTTTTATCTTTAGGAGATTATAGAAAACTTGCATGCGCAAAATATTTAATTAGAAGTCATGCAGTAGAAAATAATATGCAAGAGGATCTAAATACTAGATCTGATATTGATTTTCCAAAGAGAACAAAAGATGTAATTTAATTACAAACAATTTCAACATATACTCAGGATATTTTTAATGATGCAAATATTTTACCACAACAAGTTGCGCCAAAACTCATTAATGCTCCATATCCCATATGGGAAATGGAAAGCGCACAATATAATATTAATTATACTAATTTTAAGAAACATGAACATCCTTATTTAATAGCTACAGAGGCCCGAGAACATATAAATGAACACTATTATAGACATTTAAAAGTTTATACAGATGGGTCTGTAATTTCTTCAGGAGATGCAGGAGCAGGATTTGTAATTCCAGACCTTAAAATTATAAAATCTTTTTACTTGGGTAAAAATCATTCAGTATTCACTGCAGAGCTGGTGGCTATATTAATGTCTCTTCATACATTAATTAATACACCACTTGCTTTGTATGGTATTTTCATATGTGTTGATTCACAATCGGTGTTATATGCATTAAATTCTAATAAAAATCATGACAGATATGATATAATATTTGAAATAAAACATCTCATTCACTCTTTGAAAAGCACAGGAATAAATATAAATTTTTGTTGGCTGCCATCACATTGCGGAATCTATATATATAAATTGCTTAGCCGGAAGTCCTTCTTCGCCGTTACTATAAAGTTTGTCTCCTATGGACGCTGATCTGGGCAGGTGCTGAGTGCTGCTGATCGGCCTGCTGTGTGCTCAAAACCACCCAAATCGTTATAGCCGACATTTCCTTACCGAACGTTTAACCGTTTCTGAGATAAATAAATAAACAAAATGTCCACAAACTGCAATAGCCTCATTCCGCGCGCTTCCATTAAAAATCAAATTGAGGTTTCAGCATGTTTTCCCATATAGACCAAAAAATTCATGGTTTTTCTACGAAGCCTTGGTAGCGTAGTGGGTTAATCGTTCGGCTACGGTTTCGGGCGACCCAAGATCGATACTCACGCGGGCCATATTATTTTTATTTTTTTTTATTTTTTTTTTTTAACACTACAATATGGATATATTTTTTTTAATTTAGACTTTTTACCTTTAATTTATTATTATTATTATTATTATTATTATTATTATTATTATTATTATTATTATTATTATTATTATTAATAATAAACTAATAATAATAATAATAATAATAAATTATTATTATTATTATTATTATTATTATTATTATTATTATTATTATTATTATTATTATTATATCAAATTTTCTTTTAAAACCTTGGTGTTTTTTATGATTTCTATTTGTATTATTCTATATTCAATATTATTATTATTATTATTAGTAGTAGTAGTAGTAGTAGTAGTAGTAGTAGTAGTAGTAGTAGTAGTAGTAGTAGTAGTAGTAGTAGGCCTGCTGTGTGCACAAAACCAGCGAAATCGTTTTAGCCGACATTTCCTTACCGAACGTTTAACCGTTTCTGAGATAAATAAATAAACAAAATGTCCACAAACTGTAATATCCTCATTCCGCGTGCTTCCATTAAAAATCAAATTGAGGTTTCAGCATGTTTTCCCATATAGACCAAAAAATTGATGGTATTTCTAGGAAGCGTTGGTAGCTTAGTTAGTAAAACCATTCGCCTACCGTGCAGTGCGACCGAAGGTCAAATATCACCCGGCCCCTTATTTATTTTTTTTTTAGTACACTAAAATATGGATATTTTTCTTTTTAATTTAGGCTTTTTACCTTTAATTTATTATTATTATTATTATTATTATTATTATTATTATTATTATTATTATTATTATTATCTTATTATTATTATTATTATTATTATTATTATTATTTATAAACTAATAATAATAAATTATTATTATTATTATTATTATTATTATTATTATTATTATTATTATTATTATTATTATTATTATTATTATTATTATTATATCTTATATCAAATTTTCTTTTAAAACCTTGGTGTTTTTTATGATTTCTATTTGTATTATTCTATATTCAATATTATTATTATTATTATTATTATTATTATTATTATTATTATTATTATTATTATTATTACTTATAAACTAATAATAATAATTATTATTATTCTTATAATAACAATTATACTATCTTATATCAAATTTTATTTTAAAACCTTGGTGTTTTTTCTGATTTCTATTTGTATTATTCTATATTCATTATTATTATTATTATTATTATTATTATTATTATTATTATTATTATTATTATTATTATTATTATTATTACTACCAAGGATCGGGATGGGGTGGTACGTGTAGGTAAAAGGGGGCACGGGTAGGTTTAAAGGGGCATGGGTAGGTATAACGGGGATACGGGTATCTATTAGGGGGTATGGTGATGGTCGATTCCTTTCATCCATACCTGCGAAACGATCAACGGGGAAGTATCAAGGAGGGTACAGTTAGGAACCAAGGGGGTATGGAAGGAATCAAGGGGGTATGGGGAGGTATCAAGTGGGTTCGGGGAGGTATCAAGGGGGTATGATGAGGCATCATGGGAGGGGACGGGGAGATATCAGGGGGGGGGGGGTATGGTGAGGTATCAAGGGGGATATGGGGAGGTATCATCGTCCAAATGAAACTCGCAGACAAAAGTTCTCTCTGTCTACATTTTAAACAGCATCATGTGTACCCTGGCTTGCCAGGGTACAAAACCCACTAGTAATACATAATGATGAAGCAGATAGAGCAGCAAAACAGGGAGCAAAAAATATTAATGCTATTAAAATTCATATTAGATTATCAGTTAAAGAAATGTACTGCATAATTAAATTACTAAAAAAGAAATTTCAGATTCCTGTTTAATTAGCATATCAGGAGTCCCTAGACATATTTCTAGTTTAGCATTTAGATTATATTTAAATTCTTGGAAAACAAAATTTTGTAAAAATATTACTTGCATTTGTAATGAAAATATAACCATCCCACACTTAATATTACATTGTAAATATATAAAGAAATATTTACCTAGCAGTTATGATAAATTAAATAGCACTCAAGACTTAGACTTAAAATCATATGTAAATATATCTAAAGCACTAATATATTCTCCAATTGGTCAATTCTTATAATAATAATAATAATAATAATAATAATAATAATAATAATAATAATAATAATAATAATAATAATAATAATTTTTCAAGATGGTAATCATTCACATGTTTTCCATTTATCATTGAAATTGAATTTATAAAATATACTGATTATTCAAAATGATCCGTAGAGTTCAAATTTAAGTTTTAACAGAGGTTTCATCAAAAAAGTTTATGCTCAAAGAATTAGGTTAAATAGTTATATTTTTCATTACTTATGTTTTATTCATACATTAATCTGTAAGTATTTCACAATTAATATATTTTAAAATGCATTCTCCGCGATGATTGCAATAAGCATATATGTTGTCATAGTGCTTTCTTATTCATTCGTACATCATAAACAAGCAATAACAATAGATTTCTTTTATATAATTATGTCGTTATATTAATTGTTGTTCATATTCACTCCTTTATTTTAATTTTAAGTTAATCTGTTTCTAATTTAATATGTTGTCTAATATCACAGATGTGAATAGACGTTAAATTAAATAAATAAAAATAAAAGATCGATGCTCTCTTTCTTCTCTTTCACCTTAAAATTACCAGGTGATATGTTGACATTATTACAAAACAAAAAAGCTATTTAGATGTCATCCTTAAAAGGCTTTTGTTTTGTGACGGGTGCACAGAGAAGTGGCGGGGGGGGGGGGGGGTTGATAGAGAGGGGGGAGAGAGGCCGAGGAGTGGTTGGTGGATAGAGGGGGAAGAGAGGAAGAGATGGAACATTGAACATAACGTTGAACATTGAATATTGTTTGTTTGTTTTGTTTTATTTAAGTTAACGTCTTTTCACCTCGGTGATTTTAGACATTAAACATTGGATCGTTTAATAGGACAAAGGTTTTATTTAGGCTTCAAAACCTAGTCTTACAACCTGTACTAAACCACTGGAAGAGAGAGCGGTATGCCTTGGTCTGTGGGCTATTTATAGATCGATTCCTCAGTTTCAATGTTGACATGTGGCCACCATACGCTTATGGATTACTTTAGATCAGCGTCGGAGGCCTATTTCTGCACGAGGGATGTCTTTTCGTTGATTTGATTGTGTATCTATCGAAGGGCCTGTTTCAGTGAAATGAACATCTTCATTCGCTTTTGTCATCTTTTCAGCACGGCGGAGTTGATCAGCCTAAGCAGCACGTACCCCAACGGCAGCGGACTGGGCATCAACGGGTCCAACGTCTTGCAGAACATCCTGGACTACCCCGGGGACGTGCTGGATGAGCAGCCTAACCATTACGACATCCCCAAGATCACCCACAGCATCCACTACGCTAGCATCACCATCCTCTCCGTCCTCGTCTTCGAGGTTAGAGAGTGAAGAGAATATAGCTGCCTCTACATCTTTCAATCTGTCTAGTCCCTCAGTATGTCAGGTGGTCAAAGTTAAAGAAGGTGGAAGAACGCAGCCGACACTCTTCTCCATTTAGCTGTCAGCTTGTATGGATATGGGCACTTTGGTCCAATCCTTGTCAGAACCCCATGCCTCTTTACTTGAGAGAGTGCATTGACGAAATATAATCTTGCTATAATTACTCCAGCTAAAAAAATTTAATTATTGTTACTTAAATGAAGTGTGGCTGTCGGGTGTTTTTTTTGATCGCCTTCTTCTGTAAATTTACTGTCAAGAAATAGTCATTCAATTCCACAACTAATCAAAGAAAAAGCGACAAAATAGCAACAGCAACAACGACGACGACGAAGGCTCAGTCCTCTGTACTCTTGAGGTTGGATAAAAGACTGTGCCACTGCCATCTTGAAAATGTAATGCAGTAATTAGTTTGTCGAGTTTTGACATCTTCGATCTATTATAAGCTATTGAGCTATCTTCGACATTGGTCGGGTTATGGAGAAAATCGTGATAATGTGAAAGAACGCGAACCTTGGCATAGGCTAATACTAGCAAGATTTGTACTGTATTAGCAAAGTATATAAACTCGTTTCGTCATCTGCATCGCATCATCGCAAAGTCGATCATGTGTAACAGCAAAATCGTACATGCCTAACCTTCTTTCGTGTGCAATTATCTTTTCCGTGTTGTTTTGTGTGTGTGTGTGTGTGTGTGTGTGTGTGTGTGTGTGTGTGTGTGTGTGTGTGTGTGTGTGTGTGTGTGTGTGTGTTTTGGTTGATTTTCCGAAGAAATTATCCGAGAAAGATGCATATTAGCGTAATTGCTTTTAAATAGCTTCCTGTCTGATTGATGGAAATATCTGTTGGTTTTATTTTTCAGACAGTCCTGAAAATAGCGTGCATCGGCCGACGATTTCTCAAGAAGAAACTTGAGGTAAGTTTGCACTGTATGTTTGTTTGTTTGTTTTTTAATTAAAAAAATGTTTACCCTGATATTTTAAAATTTTTTATGAGTAATGCAATTTCGTGAAGTACTGTGATTTCATGCGTCGTTTTCTTTTAATTATTTATTTATGTACTCTTGACTTTAAGAAACAAGACAATCCATTACATGGTTACTCAAGAGCTGTGCTTACGATGACTAACAGAATTTTGCTCAATGCCATTAAAACTAAGCACTGTAAAGATGTAAAGTGTGTTTGTGATGCATCCATCTCATTACAGCATATTTTATTTGAATGTGATCAAATTAAGCCCTTACTGCCATATGAATTGCAAGGGAAGGTCAGTTTCAGTGATGTAGATTTTCAACTCGGAATCAAACTGTCCAAAGTATTGCTGGACTCTCCTGTTGGTAATCTAATCTAATTTTTTTTTTAAATGTCTTATCAGCTTGCTGGAAAAGACAATAAACAAACTGAACTGAACTGTTTCTTTTATTTCAATTTTGTTGAAAGGACGGAGGTAATTTTGATAATTAGTTCACGAGTCTTTTTTTTCCCTTTGCATGGTTTTATAAATGTCGAACCATTTTACGGATGGTGCAGTTTTTTCAGCTAACACATTGCTGTTTTTTTTCTCTTTGCTTTGAGGGTGGGTCCGGGTAATGGGATGGGTGGGATGGAGGTAGTGCGTTGGAGTGAGGGGGATTTACGATGCGCCACTCTGATCCAGCGGGAACAAAACAGTTTTGCTGAAAACAGGATCGCATCCACGCACGTATACAGGTTTTGCGACATCCATTTAACTAAATCCATACTGAGCCAGCTCTTCTAATTTTCCCTCCGCATGTTCCTATGACGATGCTGTCTCTCGTCCGAATTTTGATAAGGTGTCCATCATTAACACACTTATCACCTTCGTCCTCGTGGCCAACGGGAGGCGCGGTCCTTGTGACGGTGGGTCTCTTGTTGATGGGCTCTAGCACAATGGAATGCTATTACCCACCCGTCTTTCGTCTGTGGGGATCGCTAGTAAATCTCCCGGTGACTAATCTTAATACATTTATAAGTTTAGCTCGGTCTGTGTTAGGCTGGGGTTACAGAGATAGAAAGAAAATGGTAAAAGATGCACTGTCATACTAGCTCTCACACGGCTATGAAATATAGGTAGTCCAGCCACTTGTTAACAGTAAATATCACACTTTTATTTCCTCTACTCTATACAAAATCTTCTAAACTATATCCTAACTTAAATGTCTACATATCACTTCGAATAGTTCGGTCCTTGATAGGTATATGCAGCTATTGTCTCATCATAGGGCTAATCGTTCTGTCTGTCCTCCTATTCCGGTTTCTGGAAGAGGGGACTATCGCACATTCCGTAGAACAGTTTTGGTGCACGTTTTCAAATCACTTAGCTCTCGTGTAGATGAGCGGTGTTGTGGTGGAGTCTTCTCCTGGTTGACAGACTGGTGGGCTCTCGTAGGTCAGTGCGTGAGGCTCCAATGCAGGCCGAATGTCAGTGAGGACTTTTAATAGACTTGCTTCTGCTTCGGGCCAACGATGCCTGCTCGTCTGCAAAATATGAGACGAATTTCTGCAACACCGGTTCTCTAAGGGTGTGCAGAGCGTCTCACCGAAGGCAGCACTAGCCCTCAGTGATAGCTCCACACACACAACCACACACACACACATATTATATAGGGTATATATAAGCGACGAACATTCTTTTAAGTCCATGGTCCACTGGAATCTCCAACATAATTCCTATACATATATAGATATATATCATGGCTAAACTACACACATAGATAAGTAATTAGTATTATACACATTCTACGGTACAGCCACTGGTCTGCAATAATACACATAGGCCAAACAACAGTTGGTCCGTAGGGGGTACTTCCTGGTGTCGAAACCGGTCGTGTGCCCGCCACGTGGTCACGCAAAGTTTGACTAACATTCACAATTCTAAACATGGCAAACTTCACAAACATAATACAGCAATAATATCAATACATCGCGATGAAACAAAAGATAGATCATGTACCTTTTTGACAATGTCAGGCTGTGGCTAACTAGGTTGAATAGAATTTCACCAGTTCCTGCTTTTAGTCTTCAAGTAGAGAGACCTTTCAGAGCTTAGCTCCTTCCTCGATGCAGTTCGAACAACGAATGACTATCAATCCCTGTGTTCAGCCGGAAGCCCGGGAAATCTAAACCACAAGAGGCTTACTCTGGCGTGGGGGGGGGGGAGGGTGTCAGCGTACATATGTTTAGCCCACAGTTGACTTGGGTCGTCTGCTGTACAGCAACGTTAATTTACAACGGTTACAGGCTGACTATGTAAGGCGAGAAGTCATCGTGCTGTGTCGAGGCGACGACCGATTCGGTATGGAGTGAGCGGTTCTAATCGTATCATGGTGTGTCTTGGGAAAAAAGACCTGGCGGGGCCCAGTCCTCTCCAGGCTGTTGGCCACAGCCAAAAATCCACAATTACGGTGTGGCTCGCCATGACACCGAGCGCGTGGTGGTTGAATTATGAACCTATAGTAACGTGAGGTTCCTCTGCCGTGACCGGTGACTTTTCTGTAGAATACTTTCGCCCAGTGATGCCGTGCTGCCATCACGCCTATACATGTACGTCTTCTCTTACGACGCGCTGGGAAACGTTGAGTCTATTCTATTCGCTGCCTGATAGGTGATGTGGGGAAAAGCATGTATATAATATTCAACAACACCATGGCATACTCACAAAGGCGAAGAAACGGAAACTCCGATGATATGGGCACGTCACCAGAGCATCAGGCGTTACGAAGACCATCCTGCCAGGCACGGCGCAAGAAGAAACGGGAGACAGAAAAACAGGTGGGAAGACAACATTCGAGAATGGACTGGCCTGACACTGAGTGAAGCCATGAGAACTGCTAAGGACAGAGAAAGATGGAGTACGCTGGTTAAACGATGATCGCTAATGCCTCCACCGACTTTCGAGTTACGGGATAGGATAGGATAGGATAGGATAGGATAGGATAGGATTTAACCAAAATGTTATTCATTTGTCTGCAGGTTTGGGACGCTTTCATTATATTCGTGTCTTTCATTCTGGACTTGGTGTTCGTGGAGGGAATTACCAACTTTGGTTTGAAAAATTTCTTCATCGTCATCTCTTTCCTCCTTCCTTGGAGGGTACTGCGAGTCGTCAACAGTGAGTACAAAGATTTTATTTTTATTTCATCTTAGCTAGTTTAATGCGCACTTCATTAACGTGGATTTATAAACTCTTCATTGATCAGATTGTCTAGTGTAAAAAGACTCTAAACAGCTGAAAATCAAACCTAGCTCCTATTTGACACTTCCCCAGGCGACAGTTCAGTCCCACAGAGAGACTCGGGGCGCTCAACACGCGGCTTTTCTTAGAGGATGATGAATAATCATAATGATCATTACGTTTATTAATTGCGGTGTTGCAGGTTTGGTGGTAGCGGTGAGCGACCAACATATGTTCAACATGAAGATGCTGTTTAAACAGAAACGCAAGGCGCTGGACCAGCTTCGCGAATGTCAGGACCAAAACACTACACTGGAGGTAAGAACTGTCATCTCCCTCCTCCTCTTTCTCCTACCTGTACTCCTCCTTCTCACTCTCCTACCTCTACTCTTCCTCCTCCTTATCGTCGTCGTCATCATCATCATCATCATCATCATCATCATCATCATCATCATCATCATCATCATCATCATCATCTTCATCATCATCGGTTTTTCCTCTTCTTCATCATTATTATCATTATAATTATCACTACCGCCAATATCACTTTCATCCACCATCATTTTTATCATCCCACTATCCATCATCATCATCATCATCATCGTCATCGTCATCATCATCATCATCGTTATCATCATTATTATTTTTATTCATCATCAACGCCATCGTCATCATCACCCATCATTCTTGTTCTTCTTCTTCTTTCCCATTCAGTTATTTACAATCGACATTTTCTGTAAGCCTGGGCCTCCCGCGTCATTTAAATGTATTTATTTAATTTTGATCGTTTTTTTCCCCGAGTGTTTACATAAACAGTAACGTCTTCTCTCTCTTTATCAAAGATGGGTCGATGCGCCAGAGCGTACTAATCAGATTTACTCCCTCCCCTTACTCCCTCCCCTCCCCCCCAACCTTTCCTTTCTGCTGCCCAACTCGCCTGCATTGTACCTCCCTCTCTACCTAGGCCAACAGCTTAAAACGACAAATGATTAAAAATTGAAGTTTAACGTATAAACACACCATTGGCGAGATTGCAAACGGGGATAAGGGAACACTGAAACCACCTGAGCAATAATAGTGGTAAGAAGGACAGTGGAAAAAATTACCACTTTTATCTTGGGATTCGAACCTGGATCCTCGATGTGCCAGACTCTACCACTGAGTTACAACGAAGGGACAGCTCAAGACCAACAGATGTCTAAAATTAATTCAATTCAATTCAGTTCAATTCAAGATTTATTCGCCAAGTGACATACTTACAATTATAGTATGCATGACACAAAGAATGCTTTAAATCAGCGACACGCATGCACAAGATACATTAAAAAAAACAAATAAAGCATAGATCTAGTGCGACCTATGTAACCACCAGTATAGGTTAGACAGCAGACCCACCCCTGACTAGAACATTCATGTAGTACATAGAAATAAAGACATCAACAGGTACAACCAAATTACAGATAACAAAACAGGTGCATGATTTTAACGTACATCATCAGACACAACAAATATACATCCCTATAACCTGCTTATCAAAATTCTTTGAATCACTTCCCAACAGACGACAAATTTTGGTCATTTATCAGTCTTTTTCTTTTATTTTCCTGCCCTGTCCAAGACAACCAGGCGATATTACAAGGGCATCCATGTACTATAACATCATCATCATCATCATCATCATCATCATCATCATCATCATCATCATCATCATCATCATCATCATCATCATCATCATCCTCACACAGGCGGCGGAAGCTGCTCAGGATTGGGGGGGGGGGCACACACATTATATTCACTGACATCAGGGCCAAACCAAATTTTTTTTTTCAAGGATGCAAAATGGTGCAATCTGAACCTTGAAAAAGCCATCTGTGATGGTCTGGGATTTTGAGCTTTTTGAACAATTGGACTAACAAACTCTGGGGTACAAAAATTATCCTCTGCCCTTCCCTTAAAAAAAAAAAACACACACATACATTTATTTATCAGCAGAGATGTTTTGTATACTATTATTATTCACTACTTTTTGTTGATCGTTAACGGTATAAAGCTTTACATTGTAGTTTATGAACATCACCGCCCTGCTTTCACTTAATTCAGTCTTGCTGCACTAGGTTCCTCGGCATTAGTACCATTTGTGAATTGTATCTTCTGGCAAAACAGTTCACTGCGTCTTTGACGTCAATATCAACATTCCTGTGCACTTTCAATAAAGCAAGTCCATTGAGTCTCTGTTGCCTCACTGTAGAGCGCAGGTAGTTTTTCAGGTTGCGCAATTGTTTGAACGCTCACACTCGGCAGTAGTGACAGGCAGGGTGCAAAGGTTCTTTAGCATGATGAACAGGTTGGGATAAAATTCCCTGTCACAATGTTTTAGTGCTTCTTATGCCGTGGATGGGATGAAAGCTGTCGCATTCTCAGCAGCACTTCGCCATTTGCAAACCCACCGTTGGTATTCTGCATCAAGGGTAGCGTTGTCTGGTAGGTCAGACTCCCACAACATTGCCAGCATCACCCCTTCTGGAACCTGCATGAAACCATCCTGGTTGTATATTAAAGTGCTTGGCACCAGACAAGAGACCATCAACTGCTAGACCAGCATTTTTGAACCTCGAGTCCAATTCGGTTGACGGGTGTTCCAAGAAAGGAATGACAATGTTATCTTGAAATATTCTTCTGGAGTGGCCGCAGGTTGGTTGTCACGGAGAGTCTGTCGGGATGCTTGACGAGGAACAATAACACCAGTTGTCAAAGCATTTGCCATTTTGCTGACTTCTTCACTTGTAGTCGAGAAAATTGCTGATATTGAAAACGGTAGACTGTAAAAACTGACAGCAAATGAAAGTTTTCAAAACGCGACTGTGACGTGCACGATGTCGAAAACTGTCGGTCACTTTGATCTACGCTAAGGCTAACGATTATGACGCGTCGACAGGAAATGATGACGAAGGGACGAACTTCTCTCACTGATCAGAGGGTGATGATGATTATGATGATAAACACTTGTAATGGTTGATTCCATTAGAAGAAAAAAAAATCCTTTGATGCGCTGGCAAAAAACAAAAAAACAAAAAAAACAAAAAAAACTACTCATTATTAGGGGGGGGGAATATATAAGGCTGCCCCCCCCCCCCCACAACATTTTTCTAGGGGGGGGGGGGGATGGCCCCTTGCTCCACCCACCCCCCGCTTCCGCCGCCTGTGCATCATCATCATCATCATCATCATCATTATCATCATCATCATAATATTCGTCGTCATAGTAGTAATAGTAATAGCAGTAGTATACAGGCGCTTGTATCTGGACACACGAGCGCCTATGCCTGTGACGCGTCTCCCTTTGGTTATCTGTATTACAGATTGTATTATAGATAACCAAAGGAGACGCGTCACAGGAATAGGCGCTCGCATGTCCAGATACAAACGCCTGTGCAGTAGTAGTAGTAGTGATGGTGTTGATAGTAGTAGTAGTAGTAGTAGTAGTAGTAGTAGTAGTAGTAGTAGTAGTAGTAGTAGTAGTAGTAGTTTGTATTAGTGGTTGGACTATCGCTGTTCACGAAGATGATTCAATCAATTAAAAGAGTACTTTGGTGGATCCCCAATGTCTCAGTGGCCTTGGTTTGATTCTGAGTCTGTCTGATCGTATTCTCCATCGTTCCAGAATGAATGAAACGGCTGTCTCGAAGCTATAAAGTACGGGCGAGTCTCGCCGATAATTGACTAAAGAATTACTGTTGTGTTGTTGTTGTTGAACCAGTTAAGATTTCGGAGTCCTTAACTTAGTAGATTCCATTCCCGCCAACTCACTCCCAGGCTCCTCCTCTCCCCTTCCCACTCTACCCCTCCACTCTTCCCTACCCTGCCGTCTCCCTCCCCACCCTCCACCCCAAACAAAATAACAGTTATCAACCAAAGCGGTCAGCACTTCTGGGTATGGTCGTAGTCGTAATAAGGTTTGCCTGTAACCGTTGTTGACAACTATCTTTGTACTGTTAGTGATGAAAATGGGTCTTCTGGGACGCGAATAGGATTAACCCTGTTTTGTATTGAAGGTTACTGACACTTTGTACCGCCTTCGTCTATTCTTTTTTTCAACCCCACCTCTCTCTGTCTGGGTCTGTCCCAGGCCAGACTCAGACCACGAGAGAGAGAGAGAGAGAGAGAGAGAGAGAGAGAGAGAGAGAGAGAGAGAGAGAGAGAGAGAGAGAGAGAGAGATTAATTTTTGAGCATCGCAAAAGTACGATAGGTTTTGTAATCTTGTCAAGCATGCATCTCAGAAATAATGTTGTTCCATTCATTGTATTGCTAAATGCAATGTCAACCTCTTGTAGTTTTCCCAAAAGAATTCACACAAATGATTTATGTTTGTGTGTTAGTTCACATTCATGCTTGTTGTGTGATGAGAAAAATTAGACTTTTAAAAAAATTGATTAGATCATTCTTGTGCATGGCTAGATAGATTATTCTGAATCTAATTATTTAAATTTCGTAATTTCTCCACTGGGATTAAGGGAATTTTTTGGGATTGTGCGTGTTAGTGTGGAATGTGGTGTGTGCGTGCATGTGTTTGTGTGTGTGTGTGTGTGTTTGTGTGTGTACTTGTATAACCGCACAACTGGGAATTTTTTTCATATAAACGTGGTAACAAACGGGGTAGTTGAACAAAATGGGGAAGCAAAAGTATTCCCCATTTTTTAAATCACATTTTCCACTCGAAAACGGAATAGCACAACCCTAAATATCGAAAAATCGCATCTTACCCATTTGTCAAAAAATGGGGTAGACAAGTGTGTAAATTATACACACCTGTGTAGTAAGCTGTGCTACGAACAACGCCAAGTTTGCAGGGCAGATTACCCATCAAACCCGTTATTACATTTGATGTTGGTTTTGTTTTTATCAGTAGTTGATTCAGCCCCAATGCTGATATCCTGATAAGTGTAACTCGGATTCGTTTAGCCACGCAACCTGTTCACTCAGCAACAAGGCAGAAGTCGTCGTATAAAGTTTTCCAACTTTATTCAGCCTACATCAACACCTGCATACAATCGCTCAATCGCTTTTCACTTTCTCTCTCTTCTCTACACAGTGCATCAATTATATAGTTTTTCTCTATACTCGAGATAACGTCAGAACGTTCCAGCGTGACGCTTTACAACCAATCAAAATAAATTTCGTCATCGTATATTTTAAATTGTAATAAATATTTATTGTAACCGTACGAGTTTTGAAGGGTTGGTGACCTAGGGGGTGGGTTGGAATTTTTATAACGATGAAACTAGTCGAACTTGATAGTTTGTTTTTTTTGCCCTTGTTATTTTTGTCTCAACAAAATCACCGATCTCGATCTGTGTCGTCTTAAAAAGAAATGACGAAGTTTTGACAAGAATAATTATGTTGTAAGAGGAAATTTTATTGTCTTTTAAATTATTATTTTTACTTTTGTGATGAGGAGGAGGTAAATGAGAGAGAGAGAGATGGTGTTTGTGTGTGCATCTGTGTATGTTTGTGTGTTTGAGATAGAGAGAGAGATGGATGGTTGGATGTATGGTTGGATGGATTTCCTCCATGAATGGATAGTGTGTGTACGGGGAGGAGGGGGAAGTGTGCGTGGATACAGGTGTTCTAAGAGAGAGAGAGAGAGAGAGAGAGAGAACATTTGACAATTATAGGCCGTGCTGGGAAATACGAGGGGAAACAACTCTGGCCGGCTTGCCCGCATGTTGCGCCAAAGTTGTATAACGTTGAGGCGGACATCCTTTGCAAACGAGCAGAGTTTCTCGCCTAACATTCCTGATCTGTCCTCCTTCAAACTTTCCGGATCACCCGAAAGGTTGATTTCAACTGCAATCCTAGCTAGCTCCTCTAGTTCGGCCTTGCGCTGCCAGGCAACCACCCTCCGCCCCCACCCCCCACACCCTACCTCCCCTTTTCCGGAGAAAAGCTTGCAGCTCGGGGCAACTTTCATAGTAACTAAAAACAAAACCAAAAGACAAGTTACCTCTCATTTCCGAAGACGGTCTATTGACAAAATGTGAATGTGTTTTAGCCAACGACCCATCACATTTCACACACTTTGTCGCACGCACAACATTTTAATTAAAACAAATGAAACCACTAAAGTAAATAAATAGAATTACACAAAATAAAAGAAATAGGAAATGAATTAACTTAATGAATTGATTAAAATTTACTGTTTGACAACGCCTTATATGGTAGAAAAATTTAAATGTACATGTATACTGTTTCCTTCTCTTACTGCGGTGTCTCATCACTCATCTCTTTTCTCCAGGACATACAAGATTAACATTGCAATTTTTCTAGATAAATCCCCTGGATAGTCCAAAAGAGCATTTTTTCATACATTCAATTCAATTCAATTCAATTCAATTTCATACATTCTTCGGAGCTTAAGTTTGTTGTTTTATGCACATGAGACATGTATTTGCATTTCTTTTTAATGATGCATTGGGCATACAAAAAGAAAATGGTATTCGTTTTACAGCTCGCTTGGACGGAAATAGCAATTTTTGTTGAGTGTATCTTAATATCTTTTGTTTATTCCTAGTTCATTTAAGCCAAAGACTGAAATATGACAGAAGAGAGAGAGAGAGAGAGAGAGGGAGGGGGGAGGGGGGTATTCGTTGAGTAAATTGAAAATCCGCGCCTCCGGTCTCTCATCGGAAGCGACATTCAATTCTCAGTATTGAGTTAAAATCATTTTGCCAACAAATTTAAATTGCTCAGATAAGATCGATCCCACGAGTGCTTGAGATGTTGAGTGTGAACGAGAGAGAGGGAGAGACAGACAGACAGACAGACAGAGGCAGACTGACAGACAGACAGGCAGACAGACAGAATTTAAAGAAGGGGTGAGAAAGCACGAAAAATAAATAACGAAACGAAACAGGTTGGAAGAACAAGGAAAAACTCTTTTGAAGAGAAATGGAGTACGCTGCCTTACTGTAATGCTGGATGTGATTTGGAGATTAAAGATTGATCTAGTTTATTGTGTCTTTTATTGAATAACTGAATTATCTGTTAATGTGCCAAAAAGAATCAGCACAGAAAAATTGCCTTTAAATTTAAAAAAAACCAAACTTGTACCATTGTTTTGAGAAAAAAAATTAATATTCATCCGCACTGAGAAGAAACATTTTATTCAGAAACACCTACTTTAGTTACAATTGCTTGTTGAACTCATCCTTGAACTACAATTGCTGCTTCTTCTTTGCAAAAAAAAAAATACTCTTTGCAATTTTGTTCTTGTTGATATTTTATTTTTATTCGTACTGAGCAGCAATATTAAATCGGTTTATGTGAGCAACGTCTACTTATGTTAGACTTGTTTGTGAAACTTGATGTCGAACTATGAAAATTGAACATCGTGCATTAATAAGCAGACACTACCCACAGCTAGAAAGGCGACCACCCATCCCCCTCCCCATTCATTTAAAAAAAAGTTTTTATTTATTTATTTATTTATTTATTTTTATTTTTATTTTTTGGGAGTGGGGGCGGGAGGAGGGGGGGGGTAATTTTAAGCGATCGAAATGTTATTCGTTCTATTTTCTCCCACAGAGTTAAGCAGAAGCAAGGCTAAATTTTTTTGTTTCCATAGAGGAGCTTCATAGCCAACGCCAAGACAGTACTAAAGTGCTTTCAGACCGAAATGCAGAAAGCATTCAACCACACCTAGCAGTACTTCCCTTTCATTTTAATCGAGGCCACACTTGTCCTCAACGGGTCTTAACTACTCTCCATGAGTGATTTCACCATAGATCTTAGTAAAGTCACGCAGGGAACCAGACTCACTGAGTGTGCGGACTGTGTTCAGATGACGTCACGACAGTCTTTATGAGAGTGATTCTCGGTGAATGTGAAGACATGTCGTCCTTTGAAGTTTTTCCACATTTCTTACTTCTTCTTTTTTTAAATTATATTTTATGACTTCCCATCCCACCCACCATTCACCCCCTCTCCCCTCCTATCCCATTGGTCGGATACAAAGCCCCCTTGGGCTGGGAGCCTGAATGAAACTGTGAAACCTTGCTGCCACTAAACAAGCGAACGCTATACCCTCCAGAGAAATATGCATCAGCACTCTCGGATACTCAGTATGACAGGGTATGTTGGCCTCTCTCTCTCTCTGACCTTTAATGAACTAGATCTGATAGGTCTGTAGTACTAGTACATTCTTCTTCTTCTTCTTCTTCCGTATATGCCCACAATCAATTTTTGATTATTATGGCACTTTTTACCAAGGTGCATGCTGGGTGTTTTCTTGTTACCGGCACTCACCCGTCTAGGACATGAGCGTCAGGATCTTTAAAGTCCGTTATGATGGAATGTATGCGACACAGACTAGACCTCGGTTTATACTCTCATCCGAAGGAGTAATTCATTGTTTCATGAAAGATTTAGCGTACGGAACAGACTCGCCCCGCCCGCTGTGCTGGGTCCTTTGAGGTAGGTGGAATGGAGGGGGGAGGGGGGTGAATGATGAGGGGGTGAGGAGAACAGTTGTTTTGTTAAGTCTAGAATCGGACCAAAGTGGGGTGGAATGGAGGGTTAGTGGGGGAGGGGGTAATGGAGGAAGGGGTGGAGAATGGATGAGAAGTGGTGTGAAGTTGATTTATCATTCTCGAGAACCAGGTCATAGTAAACCGAATTGTTGTTCCAGTAGTAGACCACATAACAGGACTTGCAGAATGACAGATCCGGCACCCCCACTCTCACCCTCCCCCTCCACCTCTCTCTCTTTCTCTCTCTCCCTCTCTCTCTCTCTCTCTCTCTCTCTCTCTCTCTCTCTCTCTGTTTCACTATCTCTGTATCAGTATGTAACGATATGCATGATGGATGACACGCTTATGCCCAAATTACTATAGCTTCCTCTGTGCGTTGTGTAGGATATAATTATATCCACATATCCTTTTCTGAACTTCTCTTTATCTGCTTCCTCCTCTAACTCTTTCTTCCTAGTCTCTAGACTACTTTGTCGTCCCTTCCCACGCCCCCATAATTGAAGTTACACATTCTTGCACCCTTTCTCAGACAGTTTTAATACTGCTCTGATTTCCTGTTCCTGCTTGCAAATGGTAGTGGTTACTGTCGCTTACGTTGCCGTCAGAAGCCTATTCAGGTTTTATATTCTCGTTTGGCAGTACTGTTTATCTCTCTTGCTTTGCTGTGTTTATGTTTTCGTCCGACTGTTTTCTCTCTTACTTTGCTGTGTTTATGTTTTCGTCTGACTGTAAGTTTCTCTCTTACTTTGCTGTGTTTATGTTTTCGTCTGACTGTTTTCTCTCTTACTTTGCTGTGTTTATGTTTTCGTCTGACCGTTTCTCTCTTACTTTGCTGTGTTTATGTTTTCGTCTGACTGTTTCTCTCTTCCTTTGCTGTGTTTATGTTTTGGTCTGACTGTTTCTCTCTTCTTTTATGTTTTCGTCTGACTGTTTCTCTCTTACTCTACTGTGTTTATGTTTTCGTCTGACTGTTTCTCTCTTGCTTTGCTGTGTTTATGTTTTCGTCTGACTGTTTCTGTCTTACTTTGCTGTGTTTATGTTTTCATCTGACTGTTTCTCTCTTCCTTTGTTGTGTTTATGTTTTCGTCTGACTGTTTCTCTCTTCCTTTGCTGTGTTTATGTTTTCGTCTGACTGTTTCTCTCTTACTTTCTCTCTTACTTTGCTGTGTTTATGTTTTCGTCTGACTGTTTCTTTCTTACTTTGCTGTGTTTATGGTTTCGCCTGACTGTTTCTCTCTTACTTTGCGATGTTTATGTTTTCGTCTGACTGTTTCTCTCTTCCTTTGCTGTGTTTATGTTTTCATCTGACTGTTTCTCTCTTATTTTGCTGTGCTTATGTTTTCGTCTGACTGTTTCTCTCTTACTTTGCTGTGTTTATGTTTTCGTCTGACTGTTTCTCTCTTTGCTGTTTTTATGTTTTCGTCTGACTGTTTCTCTCTTCCTTTGCTGTGTTTATGTTTTCGTCTGACTGTTTCTCTCTTCCTTTGCCGTTATTATGTTTTCGTCTGACTGTTTCTCTCTTCCTTTGCTGTGTTTATGTTTTTGTCTGACTGTTTCTCTCTTCCTTTGCTGTGTTTATGTTTTCCTCTGACTGTTTCTCTCTTACTTTGCTGTCAAGAGTCTAAAGTGTTAGGTTCACGTCTGACCGCTTCCCCTTTATTTTGCTGTTTATGTGTTGGTCTGTTTCTTTCTGTTACTTTGCCGTCAGTTTTTTTCTTTTAAATGGTCCTAACCCATCAGAATCACATTTTTGCGGCTTGAAGTGTATACCCAAACTTTTTTTTGTAAAAGTCTAACCGCGCACCCCTTTTCTTAAGAAACCTCACTCCGGCTACCGTATAGCCCAAGAAAATGTGCATCAACAATATAGGTGAGATCCACTGTAAGTGTTTATGTTTTCATTTGTCCGGTTCCCTTTTATTTTGTTGCCACGAGCCTTGACGGCAAGGTGAGAAACAGTCAAACGAAAACATAAAAATGCATAAATATGTTTTTTCGTGTGACTGTTTCTCACTTACTTTGCTGTCAGGAGTTCAATTCAATTCAATCAGTTTATTTAAAGTCTGTTAACAAATTATATGATTTTAGACTATAAAACAAAGAAATAAAATAATGATATAAAGGATAAAAGGGAAAAAAATACAAATGTTTTTTTTTAATCATAAAAAGTAATAATACTAATTTTTAAAAATTTTAATAATAAGAACAGCAACAACACTCAACCCATAATAGATTATAATGATTAAACTATGGAATTTGACATTGAAATGATATCATCTTAATATCTAAAATACATCGAATAAAATAATTATAACACTTTTTCTATCTCTGTACACAATATATCAGATGCGATTGTCAGCATCAATTCATTATCAGCTAATATTTTTTGTATATCATTAGGCTGTGTGATTACATTATTAATATTATTTTCTGTACATAATTTTTTCAGAAATGGGCGGTGTAATATCAAATGTTCTACAGTCAGAGCATTTGAACATACACATTTAACGTCTTTAAAAAAATTAATTTTCCAAGAATTTAATTTTAACTCGTAGACATTGTTTGGTAAATGTATAGAGCTAGATTAAAAAATGTACATTTAAAAAAAATAGCTGTCTACTATTAATATCAATTCATAGTAGGAGAGGCTCGTGTTATGATTAACTTCAGGAGGCTTACTTGCACCATCTTTAGCTAGTTTATCGGCTAATTCATTACCCTTTATTCTACAATGCGAAGAAACACACAGAGAATCAACTGTAATCTTCTTAATTAGTATACAGTGTAAAAGATATTTGATTTCAACATTCATTTTTCTTCTAACTGAAAAGTTCCA
Source organism: Oncomelania hupensis (assembly GCA_036898135.1). Taxonomy (NCBI): domain Eukaryota; kingdom Metazoa; phylum Mollusca; class Gastropoda; order Littorinimorpha; family Pomatiopsidae; genus Oncomelania; species Oncomelania hupensis. The sequence continues at coordinate 677,167 of JBAHVR010000384.1, forward strand.
ATTGTGTAAGCATTATGTAGGTATACTATGCAATGTACATATTTAATACAGGCTTTTAGGAATGGAAATAGGTTTAGTATATGGCGGCGTGGAAGTAAGGGGTGACACATGCTGTTTCTCGTTCTTCTTCTTCTTCTTCTTCTTCTTCTTCTTCTTCTTCTTTCTTCTTCTTCTTCTTCTTCTTCTTCTTCTTCTTCTTCTTCTTCTTCTTCTTCTTCTTCTCTTTCTTCTTCTTCTTCTTCTTCTTCTTCTTCTTCTTCTTCTTCTTCTTCTTCTTCTTCTTCTTCTTCTTCTTCTTCTTCTCCTTCTCCTTCTTCTTCTTCTTCTCCTTATCATTTTCCTTCTTCTTCTTCTTCTTCTTCTTCTTCTTCTTCTTCTTCTTCTTCTTCTTCTTCTTCTTCTTCTTCTTCTTCTTCTTCTTCTTCTTCTTCTTCTTTCTTTTCCTCACCTTCATCATAGTTAATATCACCATCACTGTTGTCACCATCGTCGTTGTAATCATCATCATCATCAGCATCAAATCATCATTATCATCATCAGTGTCAACATACTCATCACCATCGTCTTCATCCTTATTGTAAAGGTCAATATCATCATCCTCATCATCATTCTTCATGATCAAAATCATCATCATCACCATCATCTTTTCATCATCATCTTCTCCCCTTTATGTTTCTCTCTGTGGTATGTTTTTGTCTTGGTCATTGTCTTGTTTGAAATGCAGTATGTAAACAAGAATACCCTACAGTCAAATAATAATAATAATAATAATAATAATAATAATAATAATAATAATAATAATAATAATAATAGTAATAATAATAATAATAATAATAATAATAATAATTATTATTATTATTATTATTATTATTATTATTATTATTATTATTATTATAATGGATGCTACATGCGCCTTATTCCTCAACCAGACTCAAAGCGCGGCGATCATACACGCTGACATGTTACAGACAACCTCCTACAAACACAATGAACACACATTCATCGCTGACACATGTGGTGTGAAGGCAGGTGAAGCCCTATTATTAGAAGACGGAAAGGCAATACAATAATGTGTTATCTGTGTGCAGAAACAAGTGGAAATACTCAAAGGACTGTGCACATCTAGGGGCGTTCCAGAGTGGGAGATGAACAAGGCATTAGGACGTAAGTACTAAATAGTCTGTATTATTAAAGGATTGGACGGCTAAGATATTGGGTCGTCAGTTTGTTTGTATCGCTGACACGCTGTTTGGTGGCGTGAGTGGTCTGTTGTGTGTTACTCAATTATTAATTGTCTATAATAATTCACCTAAGTGATTTTAGAAATTGAAAAAAAAAACATTTTAATTAGGAACACATTTAAAGAACAGTAACAATTAAAAATAATGAGTGGTTTGTTGGATCATCTGGATGGTGAATTTGGGTTATTGGTTGGCGAGTCAGAGGATTTGATAACTGGACAGTGAGTTGGTGAGTGAGATGGATAGTTTGGATGAGTGGATGGTTAGTGAGTAAAGGCGATTCGATGTTTGGTTTTTAATGTGTTTTGTTTGTGGAGTCTTTATTTTATTTGAGTCATATGTGATCGAAATCAAAATAGTTGGCCAAACCAGTTTATTTGGTTATTGTTTGAATAGTTGAAAAGTTAAATAACCTTAATAATTAAATCGTAATTCATCGAAAATAAGATGTTCCATTCTTCTTCCTTGAAATATATTCAGACTAACGACTCTCGAAGAACCAGGATTTTATTAACGCATTTGTTTTTAAAACTCTCTGTAATAACGATTACGTGAAAGGATGGAAACAATTACTGAAATTTAAAAAAAAAATGTTCATGCTCTATTACAGTCGATCTTATAAAAAGGAAACCTCCATAATTCATTCAATCAACATATTCTAACACTGTTTCCCTGCCTGTGTCACCAGAAACGCTGTCAGCAAACGGCGGTGGCGGGCTGAAGGCGCTGAGCAAGCTGGTCTTTCAAGCGGCTGAGTCCTTCGCCCCGCTGTCCAGCTCTCAGCGCAACGGACTGATCACCACCTGCACCACCCCCACCATCACCTCCGCCCAGTCTTCCCCAGCCCCGTCCGTCAGGGCCGCCCCTGTCTCCTGCAACGGGGACCTGGAGCTAGGCCACAAGACGCGCGCCAACGGGCACGCGCCGCTCGTGCAGCAGCAAGGGCACGTGGACGACGAGACGGTGAACGTGGAGATGACGTACGAGCCCGCGTCCAGCCGGAGCTCGGACATTGACACCACGTTCGGACCGCCCGTGGTGGTGATAGGGGAAGGCAGCATGGACGAGGAGAGAGGAAGGAGGAAAGGCGGTGGGGGTGAGCAGGATCAAGAGACTCCTTCTAGGAGCGACTCGGTCTCTTCGTCTTCCCGCTTGCGCTTCTTCCTCCCCGGCGACTCCGTGGACGTTGACAAGCCGCAGACGCCAGTAATAGAGTTGCACAACAGGCCGGAGTCTGTGGATGTGGATGCTGACCTCAACGTGGCGCAGGAAGCCGTGGAGGTTCACTCGGAAGTCAACTCAGAAACGCAGTCTCAGGACGTGGAAGACCCGCAGTCTGTGGTCATTGAGATGGACACAGAACCGCAGTCTGACCAGAACCCGACCAAAGAACAGCAGTCGGCTGATGTAGAAGCTAGCAGAGACCGGCCGTGGTCGGCCGACTTCATACGGCTGGAGTCGGTCGGCAGTGGTGAGGGTGATGGTGAAAACGGTGACTTACCACTAGAGAACCAGGATACCCGACTGTAGGTGGCGCAAAGAGGGTGTACCGGTTCGGTAATTGAAGTTGAGAAAGAGATATATAAGCCTGCTTTTACCTTAAGGTGTTAAAGCTGAACTGTCTTCAATCGGCGCCAATAGTGTCACAGGTTGAATCCTTTGGAGAAGGTATACATTGTTATTGTTGAAGACTTCAGACTTCAGAACTTTATTTTAAAAGGTTAAGATTTAGGGCATAAGCCTATTCTTACAATCAGACCTTTTGTAATAAGATAAGAATTAACTACTAGGCCGGTTTGTGGTGGTAGAATGTCTTGCTTTTTTATTTTGAATATTTCTTAAACTCTAAGTGTAGTAATGATCTGAACATTTGTAAAACTAGCAGAGAGTATAGTTCTCCATTTGTTCATTAATTGCAAACCTGTCTAACTTTCAAAGATTACAAGTTAGTTGGACAAGACATCGGCCATTCTTCAACCAACTAGAGTACACCTTATTTTTATAGGAGCGAAATTAGTTCTACGTACGTTACAAGTGACTGAAAATTAGTTTGGCGACCCTCTACACAGAAAAAGTTCTGGCACAATATAACCAGCTAAAAAAAATAAAACAATGATAAATGTGCAGTGGATACTCTGTTAATGATGACTACCCACCGGTAATCGGAAACAATAACTCATCGTCGGCTTCCTGTTTCATGGATGCAATTTTTCGCATTTGTTTCTTTCTTGTTCTAGTTATGAATAATTCATGAAGTTATGAATTGACTGTGCAGCTGAGTTTCAAAACAATGTGAGTTTTTCTTGTTTCTGACGATGGTTTGACACTGACCTTTTCTTCATCCTGAAATGTGTGTTATGTTTTTGTTCATACTTTTTAAAAAATTATGTGAACCAGATAGCATTTCTGGACTGGCAACTGAAATTTTTGGTACACCAGGTTAAATACTGTATACTGCTGATTGCGTGTTTGGGCCTTCGTTTCCTGCGCTAGAGAACTCGCTCCGAGTTGCAATTCACCCTTGGAAAAGAGTGCTGGCCTTTGTACAATAATAGCGTGTTATAGCTTTTTTGAGAAAGACTAGGTCATAGATGGCGCTGTTTTTATGAAATACACAGCCAAATTTGAATATTCTAAGACATGCATGGTTAATTCCAACATGCACCACTGCACGATCTGGCTTAGTTCGACGTTGCAGTTCATGAATAAATTGTCAATTTTAAACTTTGTTTCCATAGGTATTGACTAAGGGTTTGCTTGTTGGACTGGTCAGAATTATTATTTCTAAGTAGTGTGATACATATAAACAATCTGCCTTTCTGACTCTTTCTTAGATTAAAATAATCCTAGTTTATAATAATCCTAGAAGGAGAGGCAGTCATGTTAAGACAGTCAGTCGCTAGGTCGGTCAGTCAGTCAGGTTGTCAGTCTGTTGTTTTGCCAGAGCCAGCCTAAGTGATTATTACATTGTCTATCGTACACTGAAGATTTCTCAGTCGATAAATTGGTCAGTCAGTTTATTAAATCAGTAGGATAGTCAAACTCATGGTCACGTCATTCAGTCAGTCGATCAAGGACAGGAACTTGTTTCTCCTTGATCAGTAAGCCAGTCGGTGGGTCAGTTATAGGCAGATGTGAGACCAGCACACATTCCCATCACGCTCACTCTCACTGATCTTACCGCTCCCGTAGTTTGTAATTACAGGTATCACTTCATTTCATTCTTTTAATAGTTCATTAGGTAATTTAATTTTTCTTCTTTTGATGCGAGTTGTAATCTTGGATGATTTTCTCGGACACGAAACTGTTCATTGTGTGTTCTTCACTGTCAATGTTAATGACGACCATAGACTGAGATTATCGATGTGACGGAATACATATTTTATCTGTTGTTTCTGGTTACAACAGATGACCTTTGGAAGATATTGTAGGTCATGTTGATCTTCTGGAAACTGAAATTACATTCGAGAGATTCCAAACAGTGTTCTGGTGATGCGTATGTGGCCGAGTTGTCTAAGGCTGGACTAACTTGTCCACAGGATAGAAACCAATGGTGCCTGAAAGGTATAGGATCGATCCAGCGGCTGGGCCTTACGTTTCTCGGAATATTATTTACTTTCTACTCGGGCAATGTCTCGGGGTTTCCCTCCGGGCACTCAGGTTTGCTCCCCCAGCCAAATTTCAAAAACACAACTAATATTAGGTAAGTTGGGTTTGGGCGCGCCAAAGGCTACAACTAAGCTTTCCACAGGGGAAGCGGCCCAGAATTTCCCGATAAAAACAAACAATAAGGTGTCAAAAAGAAAAAGCCTAATTTATGCAGCGTTTGAATGATATTGCAGAATTTCTGTAAGCTTTGAATACAGTTTGCCCCCCCCCCCCCCTCCCCCTCGTTCAGTGCGGAATTTGGCTTAGTTTTCTTCGCAAGTTTGCAAGGTTTGCGTTTAATGAGTGATGAGTTTTCAGTTCAGGACGGAATTTTTGTGTGCAACGTTTGAATTTGGTGCAAGTGGAAGTGTTCACACTGTTCACGTTTTACGGCGCTTGAAACCATTTTGTATGAATTCAAATCCAGATACATGGAGAATAACTATTTTGCTTGTTGTCGGAGTTTACCCAAACGACCAGAAATGTGTGGTGCAGTCTAAAACGCGTTAAAATATTTGTTTTGCAATGAATCCATACTTATTTTTAGTTGTACAGGCGCATGTTGAACATGTTGCGATTCCTTGAGATTGTGTATAATAATTAATCATTGTCAGAAACTTGTTTTTACATTGTTAATACAATTTGTATTGTTCATTTGATACTCTTCAACATGTAGCCGATCCCAGGATCGTAACAGTTGCAAAAGTGCGATGTTTAGTTCGAGGCTGGATGGTATGCAAAAGTAAGGGAAACAACCCCAGCCTAACACAAAGAAAACATGCAGTAGCATCCCCTTCTCCCTCCCTCATTCAACACAAAGAAAACATGCAGAATCCCCCCCTTCCCTCTGCCCCCTACCCCCCCTACCCCTCTACCCCCCGTACCCGTTACCTACCCACCTTAACACTCCTTGTACTAGCGCCTGTAGGTGTGTATAGGTAAGAGAAATAATAGCCACCTACTGCTTAGAGCAGGACGACCTTCTGAATGGTCGGACATGTATAAAGTTTATTAGATTTAATTTTATAAGCAAATTGGGCTAGACGCACACGAAAATGTGTGAATATATAAGAACAGTAGTAATCTCTTAGTCTGAATGAGATATTTTATACTTTTTTTTTGGGGGGGGGGGGAGGAGGGGGGGGAGGAAGAGGGAAAGGTGGCGCAGTTTTTATATCGACCGCAGACGAACTTTAAGCTTAATGAGATGTAAAATTGTATTAAATGTCTGTGCCTATGGTGATAGGATATTGGATTGACATAGCACAATTGCAGCTGTAGCTCATTTACAAAGTTGTTTGTTGGAGGTGTTTTTTGTTTAGTTTTTTTTTAAATTATGTTTTTGTTGTTTTGTGAATCGTGAATGAACATTATGCAATTTGTAAATTATGAGGCAAAATGCACCAGTACGACTTTGTAGAATTGGCACATCGGTATTTTTTTTGTGTATCTGGTTCACCAGTTTAGGTTTACGTAAATTTGTGAAATGTATATAAATAGGATTTTTTGCTGTTTTGTTTGTTTAAAAAAAAGAAAACCTGTACCAGCAACATGATGGCATGTTTTGACCGGGCCTCTGCGATGCAACGTTTTTACATCGTTTCCTTAATCTTCTCTATCTATGATATGATAGCCAAGATTTTGGAATTTAAAAAAAAATGTTCATGTTTTCTCTGTGTGTGTGTGTGTTTGTGAGTGTGTGTGTGTGTGTGAGAGAGAGAGAGAGAGAGGTTCGACATTTCAGGTTTTAAATTTTGTTGTGATGTTGGCATTGAAACTTTACTGACAAATCAGGGCTTTCGCACTGTACAAAAGAAATTGGTCATTGGTTTCAACGCTTGGTATGCTATTTAATATATTGCGTCGTCACGCGATAAATACATGGTTTTATGTGAAAACAATATGTATATAGAGTACAAATACCTAATTATATTATTTTCTTATTGCGCTCGAATATATCGATTCATGAAGAATAGCTCTGAACCCGTATCCATTCTTTTTTATATTCGAGGGTTTAATGAATAAAGGGTTATGTGAATGTTCCTTCTTTTTAGTCCCCGTTTTAAATGTTGTTATTATTATTTTATTTATTTATTTATTTATTTATTTATTATTATTATTATTATTATTATTATTATTATTATTATTATTAGCTGGGCACAGAAAGTTTCATTTGGCTCGGAAGAGTCCGCTGGACCTAAAGCAACAATAAATCAATCAATCAATCAACAGAAAGTTTCAAACGATGTTCATTGATTTCGCAGTTTTAGTTCTTCATGATTACCTCCCTTGATGCGTGGTTATCGTTTCCAGAATTGTTCGTGCACTCCGCGACCAAGTGCAAGAAAAATTATTTGAAATATTGTATGCTTTACTCTATGTTTACTTTTTTATTTCTCCGTGTAATTTATGTTATATTATGCAAATTTAGTCTTTTCCGATTCGATATATAACCATAATTTCTGTCATGCGTTATTTGTCCCCTCTTATTTAATAATTATACCGGCAGGAAAAAAAGAAAGAAAGAAAACAATGAAGAGTTTATCATCCATTGTAGATAATACATTTGTATCAAAAGTGCTGCAGTGACATCTGAGAACTGGCTATAATGTCATAAGTTCTCTTCTTAAGTAAGCTATAAATGTTTGTTTCGCGATTTTTTTTTGTTTTAGTTTTTGTGTTGTTTTTTTCTTCAAACATTTATTATTATAGACGCCATTGTAACATTGTTCAACTGAAAACTGTATCTGCTGGCAATATTGATGAAGGAAGAAACGTTTTGTGTAAAACGCAAAGGCGAGGAGCGATGAAGAGGAAGTGGGTATATGAGGGGGCTTTATGTAATTCCCCCAAAGGTTACACAAGAACGAAGATTTTTTTTCTCTCTCCATAATTTATATAATGATTAAGGAAAAAAATGTTTGGACGTTAGTAGGAAGTTTTAATACTATTTAATTTTAGGTCAATCGGCAAAGTTTTTTTGTTTTTGTTTTTTTTAGTTTTCTTAATGTGTTCCGTTTTTATATTTTGACCTTGTGATACTCACATGCTATTTTAGGGTCCGCTACGTTATGCTATCCAATGCAATGCTTTGCTTATGCTATTTGCTTATGCTTCATCAAGGGTTTCCTAATTTATACTATGATTCGGTGGATTTTTGTTTCCATGGGACATTTATTCACTGCTGATGGTGTATAAAGAATGAATGAAGGAGATCTCGCCTGAACAAAAATTCAGTCGTGGTTAAACATGCAAATTGTATTCTTTAAACAAATATAAACAAAATGTTGCATTTTTGGGGTCAACTTGGCAAATATGCGTAATGCATAATAAAATCATGGACGTTTTTTAAAAGCATTATTGAGGTGTGCGTGAGGTATGAATGCAAAGATTTTATTTTCAAACTATGGTTATAACAAGTTTGTTATTGTAAAACGTTTTTTATTTATTTTAAGACTGGACTGACTTACACGTACACGTGGGTTTTTTCCTTCTATTTAACAAATCTGTTTGGCAACTTTGCTACTGTATTCTTTTTTTGTTCAAGCATTATTTTGTCAGCACTCAATCCATCCCTATCAACCCCCCTCTCCCCCTTTTAGTCCTCCCCACCCCACTCCTTATCCCTCCCCAACTGTATATAAAATTACATTTCTTCCACAGTTGCATACATACATTCATTCATATGTTAAAAAAAAGTTTTGTATTTAAGTGATTACAACAACGACCATTCAACACACTGTGGAACCGTTCAAACCTTACCGCCCTGAGCATGATATATTGTGAGATGGACAGAAGCGAGGCGTTAAAGATTAATTGTAGATTAGTGTCATACGGCGCCGGAACGTAGAGACTACTGGTCACATTATTCTGACCCCAGCCCCAGCAAACCAGTTGATACCAAGGGGAAACTAATATGGTCACATTAACATCATTCGAACCAGGGACCTGATTACTAGTAAGCGCTGTATCAACAAGCGGGCCAACATTACTACAATGCGTCCATTCATTCGTTCGAAGTTTTCTTACAACCACTAAGGAAAAAGGGGCTGAGAGACTGGTCTAGCGAAGATGATACAGTATGGGCGAGGGTTGTCAACAGCTAGAATGGGGTCATGAGCAGACTGAGATTGTTCTAACCTATAAAGGGAAAAGTGAAAGCCCAGTTGAAACCTGTCTTTCTTTATAATCATGACTGATTCACTGCGGCAACAGTACATGTTTCAGTATAAAATGTCCCCACTTTCTGGAAATTTAGTGTTTAAATTCCACTGTCGCTGTCTTCCTTCAACTCTTTCCCATTCCTGTCTGTCCTATCACTCTGCTATTCATCTCACCGCTAGATCAATGATACTTTTTTCTTGAAACCTCTTCCTGGACAAGACTCCTTGTTTGTGAAGAGGCTGGTGGTCACTAGGGCTTCCTATGATGTTATTATTTAGCAATATAGGCATTTTATATGTATATGTTTTGTTGATAATATATAATGATGTTTGTATTCTATTTTGTTTTTGTAACCGGGGGTTCGAGTAGTTGGGGTAAAGCCTCAGCCGTCCCCTGCGTGGGATGTCTTTATTGTAAAGTGACTGGCCGGTGGAGGGCATTCAATTTTCCCACTAGGGTTGTTTCAGCAGATCTTTTATGCGGATCGGGGGTTGTCCGGTCCTGATTTGGCTCGGAAGAGTCCGCTGGACCTAAAGCAACAATAAATCAATCAATCAAAAAACAGCTAGAAACTAGCCTGCCTCAAAGTGGTGAGAATATAATGATACAGTTTCCCAAACTCCAAAAGCACTGAACTCTTTCAAACTAGAACAACAACAACAAAAAACTGAATATATTTTTCTGTTGTTTATTTTCTATTATGATATTTTATTTTATTTTTTTTTCTTTCTTTCTTTCTTATTTTATTCGGGGGGGGGGGGAGGGGGATGGGGAATTTAAAATTTTAAGACCTTAAACGAAATAAATCAAATGAAGACAAAACCAGATCGCCTTTGTGGAAAAACTAGTTCTAACTGGCCTCTTACCTACTCTATTACCCTCAGGCCCAAAGTCGGTTGTGAACTCTCTGAGCGCGGACGCTTTCAGTCACATACAGGCAAGGCTTAATGCCTGTTCACTGATCATGAGAACCACCGCCACCAGGCAAGAGATTCAAACAGCCAACGTGACGGGGTGGACGTTCTAGGAACAAATTCGTCCCAGGTCTTTGTTTAAACATGTAAAAGTGTTGTTTTGTTTGGTTTTTTTGCCTACTATCAGTAACCACAGATGTGAATAGACATTAAATTAAAAACAGTGACATAAATAAAGTACAGATTTGTTCCACTGGAGACCCAGTACCATTAGAGAAACACCGTTTATGTTAGCACATGACGTAGCAGAATGTACATTTGGTGCTTTATATTCCCACTGTCGCTATCTTTGTCCTTTGTTCTTTCTCATTCCTACTCGGTTCTATTAATCAACTATAGATCTACTTTCTTCTTCGCTAGACCAATCATCTACCTTTTTTTCTTAAAAATCCTTCCAAAACTCCTCATTTGTGTATGTGGTCTGTCGGGTCAGCTTGGGAATATTGGACGCTTTCTGCCAAATGGTCAATAGGGCTTCCTATGATATTATTATTTAGCAGTACAGTCATTTTATGTGTTTTGTGGTCCTGATTTGGCTCGGAAGAGTCCGCTGGACCTAAAGCAATTATCATGTAATTTAATGTAATGTAATGTAATGTGTTTTGTTGATATTTTATAATGATGTTTATAGTCTATAATCACCAGATCATCAGGCCTTGCAAAGACTATTCTGCAAGGCACAGTGCAAGGAGGTAGAAGAAGAGGAAGACCGAAAAAGAGGTGGGAGGACAACATTTGAGAATGGACTGGTTTGACACTGAGCGAAGCCATCAGGGCTTATGAGGACAGAGAAAGATGGAGTATGCTGGTTAAACGATCATCTGTGGTGCTCCTACGACCTCAGGGTTACGGAACAGGATAGGATAGGATAGGATAGGATAGTCTATTTTGTTTTTGTAAACGGGGTTTCGATAAATTAGAGTATAGCCTCAGCGTCTCCTGCATGGGATGCCTTTATTGTAAAGTGACCGGCAGGTGGAACTACCACTAGCGTTGTCTAAGCAGATCTTTTATACAGATCAGGGGTGAGTCCTCTTTTAACCAAGTTGTGGTCCTGATTTTGTGGTTCTGATTCGGCTCTTTGCAGTCCGCTGGACCCTGTATGCAATGAATAACTAACTAATTTTTACACTTAGTTTCACACACTGACACGACCAACATATATAAAACTTTTCATCTCATCGAATCTGTGCGATCATTACAAAGTACTTGTACATCTGAGGTTACTACGATTCAGACAGTTCATAAGAAGTATAAATGTTGTGCTGTGCTATATGCGTGTGGGCAAATGTAACAGCTTAGACTGTTCACATTATATCTGAATTTAAAAATTATTATTCGCGTTATATTGTAAAGTTTAAGTTGCTATGTTCGTGAAACTGTTTATTTTAACGATACGGACTGATCATGGCTCAAAGTACAGCGTAGCTATGACTACACGACACAGCCTCCACCCTCCACCCCCACCCTCACCCCGTACAAGAGAGAGAGAGACAGAGACAGAGAGAGAGAGAAAAAACTTCCTAATCTCAGCTACGTTGTAAGTTGAACATGGTTTGCTGTAAAATGGACCGTCTCACCAACGGTAGTTTCGTGTTTTTATAAACTAAACAGAAAACGCACAACACTATGCAGAACAGTATTTTGAAATGTGATTGTCATGTATGCTCTGTGTGTGTATATGTGTGTTTGTGTTTGTGTGTGTGACACGGCGTGCTGAAAGGAATAAACAGAATGAAGAACAGTTTAGAGGGGGAAGGGCTGAAGAGCAGAAGGAGGAGAGAAAGAAGTGGAAAAGGAGGAACAGATGGAACATGAGATGCAAAATACAACGCTCGCCGAATGGAATGCTTCCATGTTGTTGTTGTCATGATCTTTTTGTTGTTTATTTCACTTGATTTTGTTTCACGCCACTTTCTTTTAACCATCTTTGCAATTTATTCTTTGATTATTGTTTGCCTGAATTGGGGCACTGGTTTGCCAAGCACAGTCTCGGATAAACATAATTGACTATAATATAAATCGATTAGTCTAGTAAAGTTGATTATTATATATTGTTTGATGCACGTACACTTTTGCTGGTACTACCGGTGTGTACAAGTGTCCATTAAGTTTACATCTTAACAGTTAACTCAATTTTGTCGTGTGTTAAAGTCAAGTGTGCCGTCTGCAACGTGGTCGTGCAATGAGGTAACATTTACCAAAAGGAAAATAATAATAATAATTTTAAATATATATATATACACACACACACGCACATACACACACAAATATTACTCCAAAAATTTGCCACGTTGTCAATTGTCATAAAAGGCAATAACTAAATTGTAAAATGTGTGTTAGTATGACTGATGACATTTTGCATGTTATAAACTTGTCTCGTAATTCGAAACTCTTCTGTATACAGCGAAGTGTTCAAAATCATTATATAGATAATGTGCTAAGGATGGTTTGCATCATTTAGCGCTAATGAAATCATGTTTTTTGTCATGTCTTGTAACCATTGGGAGTCGTTGTTACATCATAATGCAACTGTTACTGGCTGATGTGTACACAATTCAGAAGACGAGGTGACACTAAAGTGTGCATGACATTTCGTGGTGTCATTTCAAAAGCAACAACACCATGAAGACTTCATGATACTATGACAGCACCATGACGACTTCATGATACTGTGATGGAGTACAATAACTAGCTTGTCCTTATTATTACTAATTATGATGAACGTATTGAAAACATGGCTCTTTCACAAATGCACTTTTTATATTCGGACTTCTTGTATGGCACGCGTGGAAAACACGCGTCAACCTTTCATTACCAGACTTTTTATTAATAAATAAAATCATATTTCCGAGATGCTCAGTGATTTTTGTCTTGACAATGTTTAGAAAGTATTTACCTGTCTGTCTTTTATCATTTTATGACTTTCTTTTTTTTTTCACACAATCTAGTGTGTCATTTTATCTTTATCTTTTATATTTTATATTTTATATTATCCTATATTTATTAAGTTTATTTATTATTTATTTATTTATTATTTATTTATTTATTATTATTTATTAACACTTATATTTATATATATTTTATATTTTATCTTTATCAGTACAACTTATGTTAATCTGATGAATAAAAATTGATGCAACTGTCTGTCTGGGTTCGTCATCTCTCTCTTTCTCTCTCTCTCTCTCTCTCTCTCTCACACACACACACACACACTCTCTCTCTCTCTCTCTCTCTCTCTCTTAGTGACTAATAAACATGCCACGTGTTTATGCCAAAACGTGCAAAATCAGTATTAATGAGGTGAAAACAGGCCCGTAGAGAGAAAATAATAGAATTTCTTATTATACTGACAACTTTGCGAGTTCCAATCATAGACAAATTAAAATGTAGACATTAACTGTGATTTGTTTTTTTTAATATTGATATTATTATTATTATTATTATTATTATTATTATTATTATTATTATTATTATTATTATTATTATTATTATTATTTATTTATTTATTTATTTATTTATTTATAAGGCGCTTTCCCTCGCAGAGATCAAAGCGCACACATACGCCCACACACACCATGTGTACTGCACAGACACACACACACAAAGAGCAGCAAAAAAACGTTTTAATTGTATGTGGCAGTAAAAAGGTATGTCTTCAACATTTTCTTAAAGGAGTTATTCATTTATTTTATTGTATCGTTCTTTAATACTGCAAGTACGGTAGGTTCTTTTGTACTCTAAGATTGAGAATGAGTTTTACTTAATACATGTCTCCCAAAGATTTAGTGAGATGAACGTCCTAACTGTAATCTCTCTCCCCCTGATGAGTCTCACTCCATCTCTCTCCCTCTGTCTCTCTCTCTTCCTCTATCTCTCCCTCTCTCTTACACACATACACACACGCACGCACTCCCATCCCCCCCCCCCACACACACATACTTTTTTTGACCGCGCTGTTATGACACTCACGAAATGCCACCTACGTTGAGTTGACAATGGGTCATTTTCGTCCCCTTTTTTAAGTACTTTTAAGTAATCTAACGTTAACCCTAATACTACCCCTTACCCTAACTCTTAACGGATCCTTGGTTTGATGTCAGCCTAACGGGGTATGTCACAAAAACATATGTAGATTCTCAAGTGTATTTCACAAGAACGCCGACTAAACATAATCACACCCACAACCAACCACTCACCCACAAACACACCCACACACAAACACACCCACACACACCCACACACACAACCGCTTCCCCGCTTCCCTCCTTCCCACCCACTTCTCTCTCTCTCTCTCTCATCTCTTTCCCATTTCTCTCTCGCTCACTCCCTCTCTGTCTTTCTCCTTCCTTCTCTCTTCCCCCCCCCCCTCTCTCTTGTTCTCTCTTTCTCTCTTCCTCTCTCTCTGACCCTCTCTTTCTCTCCACCCACCAACCCAATTCAGTACGTTTTCTTTCTCCTTGTTTACGTCTTTTATTATTATTTTTTTTAATATGTTTCATCCTGCTAGAACTAGAAGTCAGCTAGGGGAAAAAAAAAGATGGACAGCCCAAGAATTTACAAGGCACTAGACGTTCAATAACACCCACAAGGAAAAAAAATGGTTTATTATGTTTTGTACTCTGTCTTCGTCGCTCTCTCCAGATTGTGTGTATGTGTGTACACAGATATTGATTATACTCGTATGGTTATATTAGGATGTTATCATTATAAAGTTACTTTGTTATACTAATTGTTATTGTTACAAGCCCCAAGGGCGCTAAGTGCCAGCAATTCTGAAACAAAAATGTTTTTGTTTTTTTTTGTTGTTGTTCTATTTTTGGTTTACATGACTGCCTTCGCAATATAGACGTCGTAATGTTCGCGTAACTGGTGATTACAAAAAACAGTGGACGTGCAGTGTTCGGCTCTTTTAAAGAAATTATTTCTTATCTTGTTTTTTTGTTTTTTGTTTTAACACCACCATCAGCTCTACACCCTAATGCCACCCACCTCTGAAAGAATGGGTTCTAAGATGATGATGATGATGATGATGATGATAGTGATGATGATGATGATGATGATGATGATGATGATGATGATGATGATGATGATGATGATGATGACGATAGTGGTGATGATGATGGTGGTGATGATGTCTTGTATAGCGCGCCTTCACGTCAGTAGGCTTGCTTAATGCTCATGCAGAAAGTGGTAGGGGGAGAGGCAGCCATCAGTGTAAAAATAAATGATTATAGTTATTTGTTTTATATGTTTGAACTACCTCCCTCTCCTCACCCACCATCTCTTCACTTACCGCATCCCCTTCTTCTTCTTCTTCTTCTTCTTCTTCCTCATCCACCAATCGCATCTAGTCTATTAATAGAACCACGCATTGTCTCGGAGTACATACGTCCTCGAAAGTTATGACAGTAAGTCGGCGCGACTCCTTTAAGTAAAATTTTACTGTCAGGTGCCGGTCATGGAGGGCTTAATTTGCTTCTGATGTATATTTGCACTTATGACCCAGCCACCCTACCTCTACCCCTACCCTCACGCCTTGCACCCCATTCCCCATCAAAGAACTTCGTAAACTTTGAACGGTAATACGACTTTGTGGGGAGTAGTCAATGCATGTCTGGAATGCCGTTTCTTGCAATATTTTGGTCGCATTGTTTTGCTTTCCGGTTTGAAGGAATCCGTCCGGGCATAGAAATTAATATTTACCAGAATAAGGTCAGTATCAATACTAGAAACATGTCTGTACATTTTGAACTTTTCAGTTATGAGACTGGAATAGAAACTGTTCATTACATTACATTACATTACATTACATTACATTACATGATTATTGCTTTAGGGCCAGCGGACTCTTGCGAGCCAAATCAGGACCAAGAAACTGTTCAAGCCAATGAAGAAGAAGAAGGAGAAGAAGGAGGAGAAGAAGAAGAAGAAGAAGAAGAGAAGAAGAAGAAGAAGAAGAAGAAGAAGAAGAAGAAGAAGCATTACATTACATAATTGTTGCTTTAGGTCCAGCGGACTCTTCCGAGCCAAATCAGGACCGGACAACCCCCAATCCGCATAAAAGATCTGCTGTAACAACCCTAGTGGGAAAACTGAATGCCCTCCACCAGCCAGTCACTTTACAATAAAGACATTTCACGCAGGGGACGGCTGAGGCTTTACCCCAACTTATCGAATCCCCGTTTACAAAAACAAAATAGAATACAAACATCATTATAAATTATCAACAAAACACATACATATAAAATGCCTACATTGCTAAATAATAACATCATAGGAAGCCCTAGTGACCATCTGGCAGAAAGCGTCCAATATTCCCAAGTTGATCCAACAGACCCCATACACAAACAAGCAGTCTTGTCCCGGAAGAGTTTTCAAGAAAAAGGGTAGGAGACTGGTCTAACGAAGAAGACGATAGTATAGCAGATTGATAGAACAGGGCAGGAATGAGAAAGAGCAAATGAGAAAGACAGCGACAGTGGGAATTTAAAGCACTAAATTTCCAGAAAGTGGGGATACTATTTATACTGAAACCCCCGGCACCCCAACGGGGGAGAAACAACAGCAAGAGCAAACTCAATAACAAACATAATAATATGGAAAGCCATTCGAATAAATTACCAGCCATCCAAACACAGCTGAAAACTAGCATTTTTTAAAAGTGCTAATTATCGTGGGATTGTCTCAGTTTTGTACTAAAGAAGCAAAATGACAACATGGAACTATCTGAACTATCTGCAAACTAAAAGTTATTAAAAGATGTTTTTGCGGTTGCAATTTTGAGATCAAACGGGTTTAGAAAATGGTGGACCTCTGCGACTTTGAAGTTTGAGAAAGTGCAGATAATATGAATTAATCGACGGTGCAACCAACCAACCAAAGGATTGCCTCAGAATGTCTGGCCATGAATTGAAATATCTGTATACAAAAAGTTCATCAAAGTCGGTTCGGCCGTTTGTGGGATATTTGGCGAAATAGACTAATTGCCTCCGTGTACCTTGAGAAAATGGCATGGGAGCAAGTTTGACCACTAATTCAGGCAATAGGCTTGGCAAGTTTCGTCACAAGCTGTTTAAGTGGTTCTCAAGATATGGCGAGCAGCGGATCGACAGAAAAAAACCTTCGTATCAAGCCATTAAAAATCACATGAAAGGGTAGGGTCGAACCCAGCCGAAGTAATGATAGCGAAACAGAATATTACAGACTGTCACGAATTGGCTAGTTTAAACTCTGCCTATCGACTATTTAGCATTGTGTAGCCTTTGTAACAGTAGAGAGTTAGTATAGTACACAGCAGCAATTAACTTACAGCACACTGCGAGCCTGAGCCACACACACAGCGCAGTGACGTCAGCACTTGAGTTTTGAATCGGACCGTTGGAACCAATGGGAGAGCTTAGGCAAAGTGGTTGGAGCCCGTTTGACTAGGTCCAAACCCCGCACATTTTTGGGTCAGTTGGGAGGAATACACCGAAGTGTTAACAGCTAGAAAGCTGGCAGAGAAATCTCTCTACACTTAGACCAGGAAGCAGGACTTAGGAATCGTAGAATTCTATCAAGTCAACACGGGCCTGAACTTGTCAAACAGGTAAATGAACACCCTTCTGTTTCATCGTGATATATTTATATTATTGTTGAAATTATGTTTGTGGAATTTGCTATGCATAAATGTGAATTGTTAATCCGAATTTGTGTGACCATGTGGAAACGCCGAACACGTGGCGAAACACGACCGGTTGCGCCGCCATGTTGCATACCGTACGGAACCACTGCCTGTTTAACTTATATGTATGTTTGCAGACCAGTGGCTGTACCACTGAATGTTTATAATAGTATTAATTCTGTATGTGTATAGTTAGACACGATTTATATTTATGTATGTATAGGATTTTAGAGTGAGATTCCAGTGGAACCCGGAAGTAGCAGAATGTTCGTCGCTTATGTATAGAGATGTGGAGCTATCACTGAGGGCTACTTGGCTTTCAGTGAGACGCTCTGCACAAACCGATTATTCAGGGTTGTGCAGAATTTCGTCTCTTATATTACAGACGAGCAGGCGAGCTATCCCGAGCTATCCCGAGCTATCCTGTGAACCCCACTCCACAGAAACAGTTGGTTGAGGAGACTCTACCGCACAAGTCGGAAGGAGCTGCCTTGAAAACACACCCTATCAGACCCCACAGCGTGGCAAGGGAACCCAACTACACAACGACACAGGTGGACCAGAAGCTACCTCACAGAAGGACTTCGACCGCACCACCCGCCAGTTAAGTGTGTTATCCCAAGTGCACTTAAACTGATCTTAACAGGACCACAGTAGTCCAACTCTTCAGAAACTCTAAAACGGACCACAGTAGTCCAAATCTACATGAAATATAAGAGCAAGTGCCCGAGGAAGAAAAACAGCTGCATAGACTATCAGCGATCGAACTATTAGCATTGAAAGAGACTTTTTAAGTTAGATTAGTACTTAGAGAATCTTGTATAGAGTAGAAGAAATAAATGTGTGATTTTAACTGTTATCAAGAGGCTGGTCTACATATGATTCATAGCCGTGTGAAAGCTAGTGTGACAGTAATCTTTTACCATTTTTCTATCTATTTCTGTACCCCAACCTTAACACAGAACGAGCTAAACAAATAAATTTATTAAAGTAATTCATAGGGTGACTTAACTAGCAGTTCCCACCGAATACACGTGAGGGTCCATAATTCCATTGTGCAGAGCCCATAAAACCCCACGTGACACTTTAATTGGCGAGCCAGCCAGGATCTGTGGATAATAGGAATTGGGTATAACCGGACCTAAGTACAATAAAATTAGATAACAGTAGGAGAGGTAGAATAACTTAGAATAGTGTAAGGGTATAACACTGATCAGTTGTGGTGCACTATTCTTTAGTTAAAAACTTGTTTGCTTCAATTATTTTTGTGTCTGTATGTTGCATTGTTCTTTTGCAGGTTTTGCTTAAGTAACTGTTGTATGCCATTTGACTTTTGTTTTATTCTATTATTGATTGCGAATTTTATGGTCTTTGCATTGTTTTTATTGAATTGCAATATTGCTAGTGTTTTGATATTCCACGTGATTCAGAGGTTGTTCATAGACACGTTTGGCAATGTCGGACCCAGTGGCCTTGAGATTGCGCTTCAAGGAACTAGGAGAAGCTTTACACTTAGCAGGGGCAGACCTAATTGCGTATATCAATGTAGAGGTAGAGAAACAGGAAGCTAAGGCAGAGAGAGCAGCAGAGAGAGAACAGAAGAAACTCGGAAGCAGAACAGAGAAAAGCAGAACTAGAAGCAGAGCAAAAGAAATTAGAACTAGAAGCAGAGCAGAAGAAACTAGCATTAGAAGCAGAGCAGAAGAAATTAGAAGCAGAGCAGAAGAAATTAGAGGCAGAGAGAGAAACGAGGAAATTAGAGCTAGAAGCAGAACAGAAGAAGGTAGCAGCAGAGAGAGAAGCAGAAAGTAGGAGATGGGAGTATGAGCGGGCAGAAAAAGAAAAAGAAAGGGCAGAAAAAGAAAAAGAGAGGGAAGAAAAGGAAAAAGAAAGACAGCATGAGTTAGAGCTAAGAAGATTGGGATCAGGAGCTTCAAGTTCTTCCTCAACCCCTTCCCACTCAGATCAGCTAGAGGTAGCATCCAACCCTGTACAAGGAATGTCATTTCCACTGGGAACATTCAATGAGAGAGAAGAAGGTCTAGATCTCTATCTGACTAGGTTTGAGCGTCTAGCAACAGAGTACAAACTAGATCCCACTCATTGGTCTTTTAAGCTTAGTCAAGGGCTTAGAGGAAAGGCTTATGACATCTACAGTAAGCTACCGACTGACAGAGTGACTGACTATCACAAAGTAAAAGAGGCACTCCTAACGGGATTCGAACTAACAGGAGAATGCTACCGGCAAAAGTTCCGCACCAACCGGAGAGTGAAAGGAGAGAGCTATGCGCAGTTCGCGGATCGGTTGTCCACAACGTTGGATAAGTGGATTAGCCAGTCAGCCACGGCTAAGACGTATGATGGACTGACAGAACTGTTAGTATGGGAACAGCTACGGGAAACCATGACCCCCGAGCTGAGGACATTCTCAGTAGAGCAGGGCGCGGAAAGACTGGAGGATCTGGTCAAGGTCGCAGATAGGTACGTGGCCGCACACGGAGAAGCCAAGAGCTTCAGGCGAGACCTAAAGCCTAACGGGAAAGAGGCACAGAAAAGAAGCCCTAACCGGGAAGAGCGCACCGCGAATAAGCCGAATAACCCCAGACCTGGGCAGAATAAAGGACCCAACACGGAATTCGGGAAAAGAGGTCCCGCAGAACAGAGACGGTATTGTTCGTTCTGCAACAGAAACAATCACTCCACCGCAGAATGTTTCAAGTTGGCCGCACAACGTAGGGAAGAGCGCGAAAGCCGGCCAGCGCACAGAGTTCTAACTCAAAGCAGCGGTAACAAGCCACACACAATCGGAGATCACCCATCGGTGACAGACACGGTCAAGGTCAACGGTAAAGAAGCGAACTGTCTGTATGACACAGGTCTATCATACGACGCGATAGTTAGCGAATCTCTTGTATCGCGCGCGGACTTGACAGACAAGACAGTCGACTTACAAGGAGCAGACTTGACGAAACCGACGACTACTTGCCCAATAGCATGGATCGAAGTAGAGAGTAGGTACGTCACAGGACGAATCCAAGCAGCTGTTTTACAGAAACCCCTGTATGATCTAGTGCTAGGTTGTAGGTATGTGTTCTTAGGCACGCCCCCCAAAACTGTAGAGATAGCTGCAGTGCAAACCAGGGCCCAAGCTAAAACCCAACCACCCCAGCCCGAGTTCGCTCCGAATCCAGGACTCGAAGAGATCAAAACAGCACAGAAAGAAGACTCCTCGATAGCGAAGTGCTTCCAGAAGCTACCCAAGGCGCACACACCCCCGCACAAGGGAGACTTCTACATGGAAGAGGGAGTTCTACATCGACAAGGAGATGGAGATCACACCCAACTAGTACTACCAGCCACCCTTCGAGCCCAAGTACTAGAACTAGGCCACAGCATGCCACTCAGCGGACACATGGGAATTGGAGCCACAGTGCAGAGAATCAGCGCACACTACTATTGGCCAGGAATCACGGAGGATGTCAAGCGCTACGTGAAATCTTGCCACCAATGTCAACGATATTCCCCGCGACATCACACCGTACCAGTTACCTTAGGACCATCAGTAGTAGTCGGCGTGCCATTCCAGCAAGTCTCAGTAGACATAGTAGGACCACTGCCCATGACCAAGAAGCGGAACAGATTTCTACTCACACTCGTCGACGCATGTACGATGTGGTGCGAAGCAGTCCCGTTGCCAGCGATCGACACCAAGAAGATTGCAGATGCACTCATCGCCATCTTTACCAGAGTCGGATTCCCGGACAGCATTAGAACGGACAACGGATCTCAGTTCACCGGCCGCCTGATGCAAGACGTGTTCGAGTTGATACAAGTCCATCACATTCGCACACCACCATACCACCCCGCCAGCAACGGACAAGTAGAAAGACTGAATGGAACCCTTCTCACCATACTCAGGAAAGTCGCCGACGACAATCCAGAAGCGTGGGACACCTACGTGAATGCGGCACTGTTCGCATACAGAGAAACGCCCCATGCAGCCACAGGCTACACCCCGTCAACATTGCTATTCGGCAGACCGCTAGCAGGACCGCTAGAAGCCCTACGCAGAAGTTGGACGGAAGCCAAGATAGACGACACACCAAGAGGTGCCACCAAGTACGTCGCAGACCTGCAGGAAACCCTCAAAGCAACGTGGAAGAAGGCTGGTGAAGCACTGAAGAAGGCAAGAGCCCGTCAGGCGAAGTACTACAACCGCCACGCGAAGGACAGAGAACTGCAAGTCGGCGATCAAGTGCTACTCTTACTTCCAAGTGGAACCAACAAGCTGGACATCGCTTGGAGAGGACCGTACCGGGTGACTGCCAAGAAATCCAAGACAGTCTACCAAGTAGAGGTGAACGGGAGAGCCCGATACCACCACATCAATCTCCTCAAGAAATACATCGACAGAACAGCGACCCCCGGCACTCACACCTGGATGGCCATCGCCATCGCGGAAGAAGTTCATCCCCAACTACAACAGCATCGCCGTACCACTGACAAATGGAACCCGGAAAATCGCCCCGGACAAGGTTGTATGGACAGCCGAATGCGAGACAGCATTCCAAACACTCAAGGACAGAATGACATCGGCGCCAGTACTCCAACCTACCCGATTTGACTCAGCCATTCGTTCTTCGCACCGACGCAAGCGACTTAGGCCTCGGAGCAGTACTGCTACAGCGCGACCCCAAGAATGCAGAGACGCTATTCCCTGTCGCCTACGCCAGCAGAAAATTGAGACCCGCCGAGACCCACTACGCCACGTCGGAGAAAGAATGCCTTGGACTAGTCTGGGCCATACAGAAGTTTCAACTCTACCTGTATGGGACCCACTTCACAGTTCAGGTGGACCACCAACCACTATCGTTCCTGGCAGCCTCCAAGTCGTTGAACTCTCGCCTGATGCGATGGGCACTCACCCTTCAGGCGTACTCATTCCAAATCGAGTACATCCCCGGCAAAGAGAACCACGGAGCCGACTACCTCAGTCGCCATCTCGTGGAGGACACAGCAGCTGTCGCCCACCCAACACAACTAAGGGCCACAGCACCAGAATTCGTCCCCGCCCAGTAATACCCTGTCACTAGTGTCCATAGCTACCTGGCACAGCATTGCAGCTCAGGTAGAGCAACTTACTTAGTTTGTAAATAGGACCCTAGGATAGTGCAGTGTTAAACTAGGCTCTGTAGTAGAAAAAGGTCGAATCCAGTAGTCATCGCCTTTTTTCAGTTGAGGGAGCCTGTCACGAATTGGCTAGTTTAAACTCTGCCTATCGACTATTTAGCATTGTGTAGCCTTTGTAACAGTAGAGAGTTAGTATAGTACACAGCAGCAATTAACTTACAGCACACTGCGAGCCTGAGCCACACACACAGCGCAGTGACGTCAGCACTTGAGTTTTGAATCGGACCGTTGGAACCAATGGGAGAGCTTAGGCAAAGTGGTTGGAGCCCGTTTGACTAGGTCCAAACCCCGCACATTTTTGGGTCAGTTGGGAGGAATACACCGAAGTGTTAACAGCTAGAAAGCTGGCAGAGAAATCTCTCTACACTTAGACCAGGAAGCAGGACTTAGGAATCGTAGAATTCTATCAAGTCAACACGGGCCTGAACTTGTCAAACAGGTAAATGAACACCCTTCTGTTTCATCGTGATATATTTATATTATTGTTGAAATTATGTTTGTGGAATTTGCTATGCATAAATGTGAATTGTTAATCCGAATTTGTGTGACCATGTGGAAACGCCGAACACGTGGCGAAACACGACCGGTTGCGCCGCCATGTTGCATACCGTACGGAACCACTGCTGTTTAACTTATATGTATGTTTGCAGACCAGTGGCTGTACCACTGAATGTTTATAATAGTATTAATTCTGTATGTGTATAGTTAGACACGATTTATATTTATGTATGTATAGGATTTTAGAGTGAGATTCCAGTGGAACCCGGAAGTAGCAGAATGTTCGTCGCTTATGTATAGAGATGTGGAGCTATCACTGAGGGCTACTTGGCTTTCAGTGAGACGCTCTGCACAAACCGATTATTCAGGGTTGTGCAGAATTTCGTCTCTTATATTACAGACGAGCAGGCGAGCTATCCCGAGCTATCCCGAGCTATCCTGTGAACCCCACTCCACAGAAACAGTTGGTTGAGGAGACTCTACCGCACAAGTCGGAAGGAGCTGCCTTGAAAACACACCCTATCAGACCCCACAGCGTGGCAAGGGAACCCAACTACACAACGACACAGGTGGACCAGAAGCTACCTCACAGAAGGACTTCGACCGCACCACCCGCCAGTTAAGTGTGTTATCCCAAGTGCACTTAAACTGATCTTAACAGGACCACAGTAGTCCAACTCTTCAGAAACTCTAAAACGGACCACAGTAGTCCAAATCTACATGAAATATAAGAGCAAGTGCCCGAGGAAGAAAAACAGCTGCATAGACTATCAGCGATCGAACTATTAGCATTGAAAGAGACTTTTTAAGTTAGATTAGTACTTAGAGAATCTTGTATAGAGTAGAAGAAATAAATGTGTGATTTTAACTGTTATCAAGAGGCTGGTCTACATATGATTCATAGCCGTGTGAATAGTTAGTATGTTGTGTTTGTGTGTATGTGATGTTTGGTGTATTTTTGTTTGCATGTGTGTTGAGTTTGTTTTTGGTGCTATGTATGATTGTGTGAGTGAGGGGGTTGTTTTGTTGTTTGTATAGGGTGCTTCTTTTAGTAAGGAGGGTTGGTTTGTTTGTGAGCAGAGGGTTTGTAGAGTATTGTTTTCAAGTGTAGGTTTGGCGAGACTGTTTTGTGTCCCACTCCACAGGTGTTGGACAGCCGGTTGGGATGAAGTTGAGTGGCAAGGGTTTGGTGTGTATTTGTGTTTGTTTTGATTTGTGTGTTTAGTTGATAAGGAAGGTGCGTTTTATTTTGGGACCACAGTTTGTGAAACTGTTGGATTGTGGTTTAACTGTAAAATTAGTAGATTTTGTTGTGTTGAGTTTTTGTTGGTTTTCTTGATTAGTTTGTATAGTATAGAAGAAATAAATGTGTGATTTTACTGTTTATCAAGTGGCTGGACTACATATGATTCATAGCCGTGTGAAAGCTAGTGTGACAGTAATCTTTTAAACCATTTTTCTATCTATTT
>JBAHVR010000385.1:0-15000 GCA_036898135.1 Oncomelania hupensis
AGACTAGACTAGCTTGACACTGAGCGAAGCCATGAGGGTTGCTGAGATGGAGTACGCTGGTTAAACGATCATCTGTGGTGCCCCAACGACGTTTGAGTTATGGGATAGGATAGGATAGGATAGGATAGGACAAGTTGCTCCACCGGGAATTTTTTTTTAGTAAGATTAGGCCAAACAAAATAATAACTCTTTTTAAAATATGATGTTGACGTAAGTCGATAAATTGAATTGTTTATGTATCTATTGATAGCATCAAGATTTCGGGGGAAAAAAATTAGTAAGATTAGCCCAAACAAAATAATAACTCTTTTTAAAATATGATGTTGGCATAAGTCGATAAATTGATTTGTTTACGTATCTATTGATAGCATCAAGATTTATTATAAAAAGAACACCCGCGCTCCGAAAGTAGTGGCAGAGTTGTTTCTATATTTATGTAATGTAATAACTTTTATTTTTCAGTCCCTGGATGGGTGTGTGCCTTTGTATATATACTTAATCAATTTACTTAAAACTTTGCTCACTTGTGTGTAGCCTTTATCTATTTTTGATCAACTATTCACAAATACTTTCATTTTAGAAACGACATTTCCAATTGACCCATTTCAAATGTTTGCTGTATTGTCTTTCCACTAGGAAGGCTCAGACCTTCCTTCCCCAGAAATGAAAGTTCCTGCATAACATTCGAGGCAATATACATGTACAACCTCGAACTTTGCACGAGAATAACTTTACACATTAACGTACTCACGCACGCATATATCAACCAGGCAAGAGAGAGAGAGAGAGAGAGAGAGAGAGAGAGAGAGAGAGAGAGAGAGAGAGAGAGAGAGAGAGAGACATACAGACAGACAGAAGAAGAACAAGAACAAGAAGAACAAGAAGATATTAATTAATGCCGCAACCGATGGTGATGATGATTATGATGTTGATGATAATATTGATGATGACTGAGACTACGAGCCCCCGTGGGGGTGCCGGGGGTTTCAGTATAAATAGTATCCACACTTTCTGGAAATTTAGTGCTTTAAATTCCCACTGTCGCTGTCTTTCTCATTCCTACTCTGTTCTATCAATCTACTATACTATCGTCTTCTTCGCTAGACCAGTCACCTACGGTCTACCTTTTTTCTTGAAAACTCTTCCGTGACAAAACTCCTCATTTGTGTGTGGGATCTGTTGGATCAGCTTGGAAATATTGGACGCTTTCTTACAGGTGGTCGCTGGGGCTTCCTATGATGATATTTTTTGGCAATGTAGGCATATATCTATATGTGTGTCCTTATATATATCGGACCCCCGTTTACAAAAACAAACAAACAAATAGAATATAAACATCATTGTAAAATATCAACAAAATACACACACATATATATATGTGTGTGTGTGTGTTTTGTTGATATTTTATATGATGTTTATATTTTATTTTGTTTTTGTAAACGGGGGTTCGACAAATTAGAGTATAGCCTCAGCGTCCCTTGCGTGGGATGTCTTTATTGTAAAGTGACCGGCTGGTGGAGTGCCTTCGGTGTTGCCACTAGGGTTGTTTCGGCAGATCTTTTATGCGGATCAAGGGCGAGTCCTCTTTCAGCGCTGCGAAGTTGTCGTCCTGATTTTGTGGTCCTGATTCGGCTATATTGGTCCTGATTTGGCTCGGAAGAGTCCGCTGGACCTAAAGCAATAATCAAGTAATGTAATGTAATGACTGAGACTACGAGACGGTCTAAAGCACAGCTATGTGCAGTGCCTGTGGTTCTACCAGGGTATAAGCCTATCGCTAGTTCTCCAGAGCAGTGCTCATTGCAATCGTTTACTGTCACTTTGATACTCAGCTTTTACAGCCTGCCGATTGCCAGAGAACCATTAGTTGGCGTCCTTCACTTGGTAAGAAGTCCTAATCACCAATATGTAAATATGTTGTGAGGGTAGGATTACATCAGTCTGCCCGAGTCTTGACTCTTTAGTACTTGAGCTGCAGCGTCTTCAGTCTCAATTAATCTTAGAAACCATTCTGCAATTCCGTTGGAAGTGAGAACAACTAATGTTAAATATTCAGGATCACTGAGTGCAGGAAAAAGTCGGGAGTATACAAAGACACACATGATTGTTGACGTGACTCGTTTTGCCGCGCCAATCAGAGGTCTTGTTTCTTGATTGATTTTCGATTAGAGCCGATGGCCTCAGTAATGAGTTGTCTAATGTGGCGATATTGGGAGAATTTAGTGTTGCTAAATTGCCGACTAAAATGCAGTTTGCGTCCAAATTTGAGGTGCAAGCCCTCCTTCACAAACTCTTAGTTCCCCGAATAAAGTATTAGGTAAGGAAATGATATGAACGAAATTGATGCAAGTTTAATTAGTTTAGGTAATAAGCAACATCCAAGAACCATGGGCCAACACTAAGTGGCGCGAGACCAGCCTGTTTGGTATTGTAAGAATAATGTGGTCTTTGCCAAACAACAAAAAGTAGACATCAAACTTAGTGTCAGTGATCTATTATGTATACTATTAATTAATATTATGTAGTCGTGTGTGCCTCAGCAGTCTCTGATGGTCAAAATAAATAGACACAAAACAGTCAGATCATCTTAACTACAAAAACTAGGTCTCTTGCAAAGCTGCTCAAGTCTAATTATCTTGTGCGTGTGTGTGCGCGCGTGTGTGGGTGTGTGTGTGTGTGTGTGTGTGTGTGTGTGTGTGTGTGTGTGTGTCCTTACTGAACTATTCTTTTTCTGATGCAAGTATACAGTATACTCATCATACTGCTTTGGTTTTCTCTGTGTTAACTGTGTCTCATGCTAACCTGTTTAGGTTTTGCGTGTTTTCTCCATGTCGGATAAGTTAGTTAGTTAGTTAGTCATTGTTTATAGGGTCCAGCGGACTGCAAAGAGCCGAATCAGGACCACACAATGGTTGAAAGAGTGCTCAACCCCACCCCTGAACCGTATAACAAATCTGCTGAAACAACACTAATGGTAACACTGAAGCCGTGAAGGCTCTCCACCAGCCGGTCCTATCCTATCCTATCCTGTAACTCGGAGATCGTAGGGGCGCCACAGATGATCGTTTAACCAGCGTACTCCATCTTTCTCTGTCCTCAGCAACTCTCATGGCTTCGCTCAGTGTCAACCCAGTCCCTGTTGGTTCGGGCACTGAATAGAATAGACCCAACGTTTCCCGGCTTGTCGTAAGAGGCGACTAACAGGGGTGATGTCAGCACGGCATCACTGGGCGAAAGACTTCTACACAGAAGTCACCGGCCAGGACGGAGGAACCTCATGTTACTACAGGTTCAACGACCACGTGCTCGGAGCCAAGGCGAGCCACACTGTATTCGTGGATATCGGCTGTGGCCAACAGCCTGGAGAGGATTGGGCCCTGCCAGGTCTTTCTTGCCCAAGACACACTGCATGGTTACATTACATTACATTACATAATTGTTGCTTTAGGTCCACCGGACTCTTCCGAGCCAAATCAGGACCGGACAACCCCCAATCCGCATTAAAGATCTGCTGAAACAACCCTAGTGGAAAAACTGAATGCCCTCCACCAGCAAGTCACTTTACAATAAAGACATCCCACGCAGGGGACGGCTGAGGCTTCACCCCAACGTATCGAACCCCCGTTTACAAAAACAAAATAGAATACAAACATCATTATAAATTATCAACAAAACACATACAAATAAAATGCTTACATTGCTAAATAATAACATCATAGGAAGCCCTAGTGACCACCTGGCAGAAAGCGTCCACTATTCCCAAGCTGATCCAACAGACCTCATACACAAACAAGGAGTCTTGTCCCGGAAGAATGTTCAATAAAAAAGGTAGGTGACTGGTCTAGCGAAGAAGACGATAGTATAGCAGATTGATAGAAAACAGCAGGAATGAGAAAGAGCAAATGAGAAAGACAGCGACAGTGGATTACCAGGTCTTTCTTGCCCAAGACATACTGCATGGTGAATAGGACCATTCACGTCTCCATACCGGATCGGTCGTCGCCCGGGTCACCAGCCGGTCACTTTACAATAAAGGCATCCCATGCAGGGGACGCTGAGGCTGTACTTTAATTTATCGAAACCCCGTTTAAAAAAAGAATATAAACATCATTATAAAATACTAACAAAACATATACATATAAAATGCCTACATTGCTAAATAATAATACCATAGAAAGCCCTAGTGACCATTGGGCAGAAAGCGTCCAATATCCCC
Organism: Oncomelania hupensis; assembly: GCA_036898135.1. Classification (NCBI taxonomy): domain Eukaryota; kingdom Metazoa; phylum Mollusca; class Gastropoda; order Littorinimorpha; family Pomatiopsidae; genus Oncomelania; species Oncomelania hupensis. The sequence continues at coordinate 4,217 of JBAHVR010000385.1, forward strand.
AAGCTGGCCCAACAGACCCCATATAGAAATGAGGAGTTTGTGGAGAGTTTTCAAAAAGGGTAGGTAAATGGTCTAGCGAAGAAGATAGTAGATTGAAAGAACAGATTAGGAATGAGAAAGAACAAATGAGAATGACAGAAACAGTGGCAATTTAAAGCACTAAATGTCCACAAAGTGGTGATACTATTTATACAGAGAACCCCGGCACCTCAAGGCGGTTTCTAGTAAGTGACTGACGTGAGTCAGACATTATTAGGTGCAGAGCCACTCCTCATGTTTACTACTACTACTACTACTACTACTACTACTACTACTACTACTACTACTACTACTACTACTACTACTACTACTCAGTGGGGAGGGGGAGGGGGCGTCCAAATTCGAAAGTCCCCCCGGACCCCTACTTGAGGGGGGCCCCGAAAGGAATGTCCGAAAAATGTGTTTACATTAAATATTACGCCATTGCCATGTAATCTTGCTATTCACGTTGTTATATAAGTTAGTGACACTGTTGCATGTATTCCACACAGATTAAGGATTTCAAAATTGCGCGTGTAAAAACTGGTAAAAAGTTTACTAAAAACTGTCAATACATAACTCCGGTTTTTGAAAAACACGTTATCTTGACGGCATTTTATCGGCATCTTCTATTTTATGTCCATGCTATAATCCCTCTGTCCATAGACATAAATAGAAAGTACGTATTAGTCATTGATGCACGAGCACTTTTCATCAACAAACCAGTACCACAATCACCAATTGACATATTGAGGAAGCTGGCTTCATATGGTAATGATGTGTGCTCAAACCTTGCAACCTCCATCCAAATACTGCTAGCTAACTCAGGCCACTTCCATTGCATTATGTGAGAGATCATTCTCAAAACTCAAGTTAATCAAAAACTATCTCAGGAGCACAATGAAGCAAGAAAGACTTAGCAGCATGGCTTTAATATCAGTGGAGTCGAAAATACTAGACAGCATTGATTTAGATGATGTTATAGATGCCTTTGCTGCACTGCACAGAAAGCACAACGTGAGGCGATACATGAAGTGAGATTTGTCACTTGTGCATTATCTCGCCAATAAACAACGGTATTATTCATTAAAAGAGTCTTATTGGTTTTTTTTGGTGTTAATTTTACTGATATACTGTACCAATTTGAATTTAGACTTATATATATATTTATTAAATACATTATCTTATGTCATGATGTCGAATGTCAAAATGCAGGGGCCCCCAAAGAGGCCAACCCCCCGGGTGCCCAAATCCCTAGCTACGCCACTGCTACTATTACTGCTAATAATAATAATAATAATAATAATAATAATAATAATAATAATAATAATAATAATAATAATAATAATAATAATAATAATAATAACAAAACAACAACAACTCGGTTTTATATAGCGCGATTTCCCAATAAATGAACTCAAAGCGTTTTTATACCTAATCTGTGAAACAACCGCAATTCAGTCATAGTTTAGATTTTCTTGTTTTACTTAGAATTATTAAGATGCGAAGCTGATCAGCTAGGCTACGGATAAATAAATGGGCTCGTGAACTAAATTAACTCCACCAGTTCATCAACAATGGCGTGTCCTATAGTGAAACTCTCTGAAACTTTTATACAACCTTCCCGATGTGAATGCTGCGGATTTTATCGTATTTCATTAATTTGCATTGAAGCGACGCCAAGGTCAGAAAACCTGTAATTTCTTAGCTTACAGGCAATCTTGACAGGGTAGATCCGTCTAACTATCTTGACTCGATATGCTTAGAATCTTGATCTTCTGGCGGCCATTTGCATTTTGTGTTCTCGTGACGCAGTAATGTAGTGGTTATTTATTTATGTAATCATTTTTATATAGCGCTTAACCAGCTCAAGAGTTGCTCAAGGCGCTGGCCGATGCAGAATCTAACTCAAAGTGCCAGAGGCACCCACTTGCAGACTTTGGGCGCAAAGTCTGACGCCCAGACGACTGAGCACCATCCTGGGCGACCTGGGATAGGAAGAAGGGATCTAAAGCGTGCTGGGTGTGATTGTGTAGCCGGCACTCACCCATCTAGGACATGAGCGTCAGGATCTTTAAAGTCCATGCCATGGAATGCGTGCGTGCACAGGCTTGACCTTGGTTTATACTTTCATCACCAATACAACGTTAGCAATGATTCATGTTAAGCAATAACGGAAGGGGTTAGTACTTGGATGGGTGGCCATGCATACTTGGAAGGCAATCACCAAATGATTGACACAAAAAGGATGAAACAAGCGCACGACCCCCAGCCCACTCCACCAGTCCACCCAGCTGTAAATGGGTGCCTGGATCTGTTTTGAAGTGGGGAAGGTAAAGCAGCGAGAAAACGAGATAGACACCGCCCTCATTAAGCTGGCCTAGAGAAAGGGAGATCCCAAACGCTTCCCCCTCTCCCCTCCCCCATCAACGACCGAAATATTACGGGGACCCCTTTACCTTTTTAAAATATCTACCACCATTTGAAGATTCCCCCGTTGGGGTGCCGGGGTTTTCTTTATAAATAGTATCCCCACTTTGTTGAAATTTCGTGCTTTAAATCACCACTATTTCTGTCATTCTCATTTGAGATTTGTTGTTGTTGTTCTTTGTTGTGTTGGTTCCTAATTGTTCTATCAATGTACCATCTTCTTCGATAGACCAGTCACCTATCTTTCTTTCTTGTATGCGGTCTGTTGGGTCAGCTTAATGGGGGATATTGGACGCTTTCTGCCAAATGGTCATTAAGGCTTTCTATGAAATTATTATTTATCAATGTGGGCATTTTATATGTATGTGTTTTGTTAGTATTTTATAATGCTGTTTATATTCTATTTCGTTTTTTGTAAACGGGGGTTTGATAAAATTTATACGGATCGGGGGTGAGTCCTCTTTCAACTAAGCTGTAGTCCTGATTTGGCTCTTTGCAATCCGCTGGATTCTATAAACAATGGTTAACTAACTAACCATTTGAAGAGGTACATCAAGGGGCTTCTTGTTTAACTACGACTCTGCCACTAGCGCTGTTTATAGTAATGCGGAGGGTATATTTAATAACACAGATTTTGCCGAATAATCAAAACCACTTCGGCGCTCCTTTGAATTAATTTTTTTAATGCCGGGGACTGGCAACTCCTTAAATAAATAACGGAATTTAAAAAAGGTTCAGAACATTTAAATAAAATCATGAAAAAAATAATACATAAAGTAGAAAAGAAGAAAAGAACTAATATAGAAATAAAAGAATGAGGATGGATTGTATAATTATTGAAAGGAAGGGAAAGAGACACACAAAAAAAGGAACGACTTTGAGGGTATGTGACATGTCAATGAATGTAAAACAAGAACACCAAAAGCAGATTCGTTCGTGAAAACCATCATTTATAATAATTATTATTGGCGCAAATTTTCATCCTGGTTACAATTTGTCAATGCTGAAATATATTCACACACATTATATACAGTAAGAAACATAAATGACCGGCACAACAAAGATTCCTGTCTCTAATGAACATGACCACGGCGCATAGCAATGCAAGAAGCACAGGCGCACTACGTTTAAGGCGCCTGAATGTAGAGGAATCTTTTTTTTTTAAATACTGTAATACTGGTCACTATCGGAATAGGAACAATCAAACAAACTAACGAAATAAACACAAATGTAAAGAATATTTTGTTCGCCATTTAAACATGTTGTTACTGCCAATCTCATAATGATATCCAATATAAAAATATTGCAATACAGCCGCATCCAAATGCAAACCAATGTAAAAAAAAAAAAAAGTACGCAAACGAACGAACAAACAAAACTTAATTAATTAACTAACAAATAAATAAATAAATAAATAAATACATAAATTAATTAACTATGATCATTCATTTGATATGAGTTGCAACATGCAAATAAGGAAGACATCAGCGTAAATATTCAATTTCATGTATAACACAGAAATCGTGTAAACTACCTGAAAGCACATCGAACTCTTAAATCTGATAGAGCACACTCATAGTGCGTACACATAAATTTATTTAAACTAAATCTAAATTAATAAAATAATCCTTTAAAATTTTTGAATGCACATTAAACTCTTGCATGTGATATAGCATACAGGTATATCTATACTGCATACAAACGGATAAAAAAAAGAAAGTAACAACTGAAAAAAGCGTCCACCTTTTAAAATACATTTTACTCTAACATCCAACCCATATACAATACAACACAATGCAATACAATATAACACATCTTTATTACCCAAAAATGAATTACATAAGACAAATACATAAGACATACGACATACGCCGCTTAAAACATAACATAATGACAATACGTTGGCGAAAGACAACATGTAGGCACGGGGTTATGCGTATACGAATCTTGATCCCAATCATCCAAACATTATGCCTGTATTGGAGGACAAGTTCTAAAGTCGTTTATTTTTCCTGAAATACCGATATTAAAATTATTTTGTACCTCAATCAAATGTTTCTTTTAAACGGCATTTATCAATGATCCAATCAGCCCCGATGCTTGAATCTGATAAGGGTAATTCGAATTCGTTTATCCACGAAGCCTGTTCACTCAGCAAAACGGCAGGAGTCGTCGTATAAAGTTTTCCAAAGATATTCAGCAAACATCAAGAACTGCCTACAAGATCGCTTTACAAAAATCTCTACAAAGATTATCCTCACAAGCAGACAGTGCATTACTTATATAGCCTCTCTGACATTGAGAAAAAGTTTGAACATTCCTGCATGACGCAATAACACCAGATCAAAATAAAACTCGTCACCGAAACTATGCACTGCCTTACTGACGTATAATGTTTAAATTCGACCAGCTTTTACCCGTATGGTCTAGAAGCTTAAATCGATTATAAACAAGTAATTCCAGACATTTTTCAACAATATCGACCGACGAAAATTATAAACATGATACAAATCTTCTTCTAGCAACAGCGCAAAATCAAATCAAAGGTAAATACACCCTATTATTGCATGCTTTGCAAAACAAATGATCGGATCCATCGCGCGCGTCTCAATCGTAACAGACTCTAAAGCGCATTTTCCTCACATTTGCTAGTGTATATACTTTTTTTTTTCTATATGAATCTTAGTGTGTTTTTTTTTCTGTTTCTGTTTTTCAATAATTGTAAGGTGTTTTTGGTGCAGCTAAATGAAAATTATCTCGTATGATGAATATGCACTACGAATGGTGTTGCTGTGCGTTTGTGAGTGAGGGACTTTAACTGACTACGTACAAATGAAACTTTTGTTTTCAAACTAAGCGTCATTATTTCATAAGAAATAAGTAAATAAATACATATGTTACGTTGAAACGCGAAGGATAGTATGTCTGAAACGCGCACGATAGATCTAATCGTTTCGCTTTGCAAAGTATTCAATAATAGAGTTTATTTACCTTTGATTTGTGTTTGCATTGTGGTTAGAGGAAGCTTTGTATAACGTTGATAATTTTCGTTAGTCAATATTATTGGAGAATTCTCTGGGTTTGCGTATTTACGGTCGATCGAAGATTCCCGATAAATGTAGATGTGTGAGAACATTCCTGGAACGTGAAGAAAGATGTATGACGTAAGACAGTGATGACGAAGTATAGAGCGATTGGTTAAATTGCGTCATACGCGATTGTTCCAAGGTGTTCGGGAGAAGAGAGAGGCTATATAATTATGTGCCGCACTGTTTTGAGAGTGTTGTTGATAGTGAGTTGGAAAGTAAAAAGTTGAGAGTGGAAAGGCGATTGAGCGATTGTATGCAGTTGTTGATGTGTGCTGAATAAAAGTGGAAAACTTCATACGACGACTCCTGACTTGTATCAAAGAGCTTATATTTATAGTCTTTGCTTGTATGCTGATTAAACGGGCTGCGTGGATAAACGAATCTGAGCTACACTCATCAGTACTTCAGCATTGGGGCTGAATCAACTACTGATAGAAAAACACCAACATCAAACGAGTGTAACAACATAAATAAATAAATAAATATCTCATTCGGCACCTGCCCGTTAACTGTATTCTAGCTGGCCACTCCCGACGCTTGACGCAGTCCCTTTCTCTCAATTTCGTATGTGGATTTGTGATGCCGGGATGGGGAGGGAGGTGGATGGCAGTTGTGGTTGGAAGCTCTAATCATAAATGTGTATTTATCGACAATGAATTTCCTAAAATTGTAGATGTTTGCGATGTAAGCTTATATAATTTTATATGGATTTTTCCTTTCAAGACTGACTAAACGTCGGGAGGTGATTTTGTTTCTATGGGTGAGTATTGTACTTATTATTATCATGAATTATTAAAGTTATTAGTTATTTATTTGTGTGTGTATGTGTGTGTGGGTGTGTGTGTGTAGGTGTGTGTGTATGTATGTATGTGAATAATCATTACCTTATCATTGTTCACTTTAAACACGTCTCCTTGTAAATTCTTTTTGGGACAAAAAAGTATTCTGCATGCTGTGCGTGTACGCTATATTCTATGCGTATGGTTTTCTGTTTAAAAGAAAAAAAACTTTGACCACGCCCCCTCAGCAGATCTTTTTAACATTCACAATGAGTGTTGTCCCACTAAAAAAAAACGCTTATAAAAGTATAGTTATTTTATAAATGAATAAATTCCTTAGTTTTTGTGCCTATTAAAAGCAAGAGGGGTTGGGTAAAAAGCCAACATTCTGGAGCTAAATATAGCAGCTATAAAAGCCGGTAAGAGACAGAACCCGTAAAAAAAATTGCTCGTAAGGTTTTCTTTTTTGTTGTTAGGTTGATAAAATAGACCCTACCCTACCCCAGACACCAAAGACGCATTCGTTAAACCGCGTGGTTCACTCAGAAATAGGGTCAAAGATCACACGGATATGGTATCAATGTACCGTTAAAACAGTGGAAATCACTCCCTGTCAAAACCGAAATGGAAAATTCAAACTTTAGCGGTTGGTTTGAACAACGACAGACCTCTTAATCATTGTGTTTAATGTTATAACAATGCGAATTTTAGGGTAATCCCATTTTCGCCAAAAGTAGGCAAAGCTTCCGAAATGGAGCATTTTAAGAAGCGAATCCGGAAAGGCAATTCTAACTCATGCTTATTTTTATAATTAGAATAAATAACATTACAAATCAATTAGCGCTATGTCACGAAAATGTAACAATAAACATTCTAATTGTTTACCCCATCTATCTGAAACGTGATTAAGCTTCCGTCTGAAACGTAATTAATAATAAAAAGGAAATTCTGTATCAAAAAACGTGACAAATTGGAGCTTGTCCCATCACTTTCTCAAAATGTAGAGAAGCAGTATTAAGTTACCGATAGAGAACATCAACACATTTTATTAAATAAGCATGATTTCACAAGTTTTCTGCTCATATCAACTTCCTCACACAATACTCCACCAGAAGCAATTCTGTTGAAGAGAAGACTGCTTAGCTTTATGCGAAACAATAATCCATCAAGTCTTTATATATCTGGTTATAAATCTTCAAGCATAAAATCAAATGAAAGCCAGCTTGCCTGTGGTATGAATGTTTTATCTTTCAAGTCACAGAAACGCATTGAGTCTTGCTGGCAACGAGGAGAAGTGAACCTGACTGAATACATATACAATGTACTCTAAATATTCAAACACACATAATAAACCCTCAAAAATAACCCCACAAAATAGTTTCATGATTGAACACAGTTTTGGAATTGTTTATGAGCCATCGTCAGTCGCTAATGTTTTAATAATAATAATAATAATAAAAATAATAATAATAATAATAATAATAATAATAATAATAATAATAATATCTAATAATAATAATAATAATAATAATAATAATAATAATAATAATAATAATAATAATGGAGGTTAAACGCGCCTTATTCCTAAATCAGACTCAAAGCGCGGCGATCTGTAACCAACATGTTAAAGACATTCCAATGCATACACTACAAACATTCATCAATCAGTCAAACATAAAAGGTAAGACACTATTACAAGACGGAAATAAAATCGAATTGTTATTTTGGCATTTTTTTTTGGACAGCCTGCATCCAATACCATTACTGAAAGGAGGAAAGAGACCGGAGTACCCGGAGAAAACCATCAAAGTCTCGTATCTAAGTCACATAAGTTCGTCCCCTGCGGGGTTCGAACCCGCGATCTACGGCATAGGAAACCAGCTCCTTATTAACTGAACTACAAGGCCAACCCCCTTTTCGGTGTAATTATACGGTTATAGTTCATATAGGTCTGATACATTCGATAACTCCGACCATTATGTAATTTTCGGTCGTAAGAAGTCTGCACATCACCGTAGGGAGTGCAGTTAGATCAGTGGTGTACGCCGTGTACTCGAATGTCAGGCGAAAACATTGTAGCCAGAACAGGCAATAGTTCAAACGCCGTTACACGCCTGGGGAAGAAAACAAAAAGTAAAGACACTGCGCTCCTACTCCTTTGGATGAGAGTATAAACCGAGGTCTAGTCTGTGCACGCACGCATTTCATCGCATGGATTTTAAAGATCCTGACGCTCATGTCAGAAACGGGTGAGTGCCGGTTACACAAATACACCCAGCACGCTTTAGGTCTCTTCTCCACATCCACGGTCGCCCATGATTGTGCTCAGTCGTCTGGGCGTCAGACTATGTACCCAAAGGTTGCAAGTGGGCGCCTCGGGCGGCTTTAGTTAGATCCTGTATCGGCCAGCGTCTTTAACGGCTCTTGAGCTGGTATAGCGCTATATAAAAGTGATTAAATGAAATAAATAAATAAATAAATCACCTAGATCAGTTTCACTATATCGTTTAAGTTTTCAGGCAAGTCTTACTATGATTGTGAAGGTGAATGATTTTCGATCACAGAACCGCTGTTACTACGATTATATTGTTCATCACGGTCACTATGATCGTCCGCTCCACCCACACAGCCTCCTCCTGTCCGACACAAACCATTCAAACTAGAAGTAGGTGTCCAAGCGGTGGATACTGCAATGGAATTGGGAGACATGGGAGAAGAACAGGGCACTTGCGGTACAGCGGATATAGGCGAGGAACCACGAGGTAAGCGCGGTGAGGGGACTTGCAGGGACTCTGGAGACAAGTCTTCAGGGGATGCGAGGGACACTATCCCCTGTGATTTTAGGCTCAGTTTGTCAGTCAGTATTTCAGGCCTGTACACCTGCTTCTTCCCACTGTCAGACGCGGGGATGGCTGGGAGGAGGACGAAGTTGTTGGGGAGGCGAGACGGGAAAGAGCTGTGATTGGGCGAAGAGATGATCGGCAGAGCTCGGTGGTAGTTGGTATGGGGCTGAGGTAACTCAGGGACGAAAGCGGGAAGGCCAATACTGGCCCCGCTGCTCCAGCTCAACCTCTTGCCTTCGTTTGCCCACTCAGTGGATGGCGTGGAGCCCCCAGACTGTCCAGCCTCCACGTCCGCCGCTCTCTCACTTCCCGTTTGGCTGTTTCTGCTGCCGCCTTCTCCGCTGTCGTCGTCATCCTCGTGGACGGGGTTCTTGGACTGCGAGGTCATGAAAGCACTTTGGAAATGCGAACGCATCAAGGCCGTGATGCGTCGGCGCTCGTGCAGCCCGTCCTTGACTCGCTTCTCGTCTCGCTTGCGGAGGTATCTCTCCCTGTGCTTCTTATGGTAGCACCAGAAGTTGGCACCTAGGAAGACGATAAAGACGAGCGCAATCAGCACGTAAGGGATCCACAGCAACGACACGCGCGTGGTCTGGTCTAAGCCGGAAGAGGAAGAGTCGGGGTCGAAGGTACTAATGTTGCTTCCGGTGAGGTTCGACATGGACAGGAAGTTGAAGGCAGATCGCTGCTGGTCAGATTGCGGCAGCGGCACCAACGTGTACGACAATGGCGGGGGTTGCGGCAATTGCGGCGCATCCCTCTGAAACACCACAAAAATGTAATTATTTACAATATAAGTTGCATTGTTGGAAACACTATTAATGTTCTTATTTGCCTCTAACATTGGTTTCAATTCAATTAACCTGAAATTAAACATGACATAAATTGTTAACGACGATGAAACTGGCGATTTAAGGATGAGGATATGTGCTGTGCTTTGTCTTTTAAAGCAAAGGGTTCAGGATATTGATGATTATACTAAATCAGTTGCTAATAATGTAGACCAATGAAGAGATAATGAAGTTCAGCAAGAAATGCGTGTCTCAAAGCATGCGAACAAGCAAAATTAAATACCCCCCCCCCCCCTCCAAAAAAAAAAAAAAGTTATACAATACGTCAATGAAGTGGTCACAAGACGATAAATAATACCTTTAGCGGAAATGTCGTTTAATGCTTTTACGTTTCTTAGGTAAGTAAAAATACCTAGCTTCAACAGACATGTTGTTTTTATGCGGGTAACAACATTAAAATAAAAGCCAAGCGTCGAGCGTTAGTTAAAATGCACAAATTCAGCAGCATTATCGTAAGTAAACATGGACTATACAGATTAGGTAGTACTACAAAACCAACCCGAGTCCACATACATTTTCACCTTAGTTGTCTAAATTTGTTCCAAATTCACTTCGTTTTCAGATCTTTAAGATGCTCAAAGTTACGAAATGTAACTAACAGTCCACTGTAAAGGATTTTATTCACGCAATCACAACTTCAAATTGCCATAAACAAAACCATTCCAACTCGATTGGAATTATTACAAATAATTATAAAGTTTAATATGCGAGACGTTGCTGGTCAGCTGAGACGATGTTGATGGTGCCGAGTGTGCCCACACTTCTGGCAGATGA
>JBAHVR010000385.1:17500-70000 GCA_036898135.1 Oncomelania hupensis
CTAATATCACCTAAATGTGTGAATAGACATTAAATTAAAGATTGATTGATTGATAGACCCTCAAACGGTAGAGGTGTCTACAGAAAATAAAATCATTACATGTTTTGATGGCATACAGAATCACTCAAGCAAGACAGTGACAGAGGAAGATGGATGGTATTCAACACCGAGAGAAAAAGTCAGTTTTCAAATTAAACAGCGGTCCTATCCTATCCTATCCTATCCCATCCTATCCCATTCTATCCATATCCTATCCTATACCGTAACTCGAAAGTCGTTGGGGCACCACAGACGATCGTATAACCAGCGTACTCCATCTTTCTCTGTCCTCAGCAACCCTCGTGACTCCACTCGGTGTCAAGCCAGTCCATTCTCCAATGTTGTCCTCCCACCACTTTTTCTGTCTCATTCTTCTTCTGACTCCTTGCACAGTACATTGCAGGATGGTCGTTGCAAGGCCTGAGGCTCTGGTGACGTGGCCATACCATCGGAGTTTCCTTTTCTTCAGCACTGTGAGCATGTTATCGTGTTGTTCAATGGCTTGTGTGATGGTCTGTCGGACTTCGTCGTTGGTGATGTGCTGGGTATAGGAGATGCCTAGAAGTCTTCTATAGCACCTCATCTCCATGCTTTGTATTCTCCGTTGCAGTCTGTTGTGATGGTCCATGTTTCTCAAGCGTATAGGAAGATTGAGATGACAAATGAGCGCAGCAGCCTTGGATTGGAACGTAGACTGATCTTGTCCTGCCTTACCAAATGGGCTTCAACCTTGTCAGGGCAGCAGTCGTTTGTGCGATCCTGGAGAGAATTTCCTGTCGGAAACCATTGTCTGATACAATGGCTCCTAATTATTTGAAGCTATGCACCGTGTTGAGGGATTGGCCTTGAACTATGATGTTCGTGTTGATGCTATTGGTGTTGTTGGTCATCATGTTGGTCTTCTCTGCACTTATTTTCATTCCAAAGCTCTGGAGGTGGTGTCAAGCCTCTGTTCAAGTTCTTGTTCCTCTACAGCCAATCCATCAGTATCATCCGCAAAACGGAGGTTGGAGATTGCACTACCCCCTATGCTGACTGTGTCTTCATGATTTGCAAGGGAATCTGACATGATGCGCTTTAGGAAGATGTTGTAAAGTGTTGGAGAGAGTAGGCATCCTTGATCACGCCGATTGTTGTTCTGAACCAGTTCCCTATGGCGCTGTTGCAGAGAACTGCAATGGTAGCCTTGTCATTCAGGCTTTTGATTACTTCAATAATTTTAGATCTGATGTTGTACACCATCATGGTAGCCCACATAGCTGCATGCCAGACTCGGTCAAACGCTTTCTTGAAGTCTACAAACACATGATACAGCTGTTGTTGGTGCTGTAGGTATTTCTCACAGATTATTATGAGGTTGAAAATCTGTTCAGTGGTAGTACTACTTCGCCCTGCTGTGAATCCTGCTTGTTCTTCAGCTATGATTTGTTCAGTTTGGAGTTTATTTTCAGGAGGACTTTTCTGGGATGTCTGATGAGGCTGATGGTGCGGTAATTTTCACACTCGAGAAGGTTACCCTTTTTGGCAAGAGTGATGACAAGCGACTGGGTCCATGGTGTGGGCCACTCCCCACACTGCCAGATCTTGTTACAGATAATGGTGAGGGCGTCAATCATTGCACTATGACAATGTCCTTTCTCGGCACTTGGTCAAGCACAGCCTATGAACGAAGTTCCTAAACAGCGTCAGACACTTATACATTGTCTGAGCTCTAGATCAAAATTGCAAAAAAGTCTCAATCACTCTAAGAGATGGCGCTAGTTGGTACAGACCGCCGCTCTTTGAGACTTATTAGTGATTTGGAGAAAAGCGTAAGGTAAGCATCCATTATTATTTTTTTTTTTGGTCCGATATTTGCAAAAACTGAATGTAAAAGTCTTGTCTGCGAGTTCAAAAGCCCATCTGCTAGAAGCAGAAAAGAGCTTACATCTCCAATTAAAAAAGGATCCAATTCAAAGGCTTTGTTTTACTTTTGGCGAACACATATTTACCCTTAAATTTGCATTGTTATTGCATTAAACAATAATAAAGTGTGTTTTTTTTGTGTGTGCTTAAACCAACCGCTAAAGTTTGAATTTTCTATTTCTGTTCTGTCAGGAAATTATTTCCCCCTTTTTAACGGTACATCAATACCACCGTCGTGTGACTTCCGAGTGTACCACGCGTCTTGAAGAGTGCTTATTTGGTGTCTGGAGTAGGGTAGGCTCTATTTTATGAACTTAAAACGTAAAACCTTACGAGCAAATTTTTTCTACGGGTTCTGTCTGTTACCGGCTTGGGTAAATACTATTTTGGCTAGCTGTTGCTATTTATAGGCACAAAATCTACGGAATTTGTTCATGTAAAAATAACTACACTTTCGAAAGAGTTATTTTTAGCTGTAAGCTTTTATTTTCTTTAAAGTAGGGTAACGCCAAGCCAGACTCTGCCTGTTCTACAAGCAGCACAAAGGTTTAGCAGTAATCACATCCTCAAGGAAACCCACACCTGCCCCGCCCCTGAAGAATACCCGTCAGACGCACGCTGAGCAGTAGATCTACCTGCTGCCTTCCTGCAGAACTGCATACAGGCAACAAACCTTTTTTCCACGCACCATTGCCGAGTGGAATGCTCTCCCAGAAGAAGCTGTTTGCAGCCAAACTCTGGAAGAGTTTAAATCCCGGATCTAGCCCTCCTCCTCCCCTCCCCTCCTCCACCCCAAACTCCCTATCCCTGACCCCACAAGCTGGTCACCCGGGCAGCGTTTTCTCAAATTTCAAGTTCAATAGCCAATATACCTAAGCGCAAAACCCCATTATGTCTACGTAATCTTCACAACGATGAAGGTGGTAGTCAACAAGAAGAAGAAGAAGAACGCTTGCACTCACTGTGAATGTTAAAAGGATCTGACAAAGGAGGCGTGGTCAAAGTGAGTCCCTTTAAAATACAGGGCAGGCGCATAAAAACAAACGCAGAGGAGAGTCTCATCACCAACCAGTCCCAGCGCCTTACTTTGGATTAACTGGGGGAAACAATTCTGTGCCTAAAGTGACGTTCAATGAAGGGATTAGGCTCCCATCTGCTAGCGAAGCCCCTTGTTTACATGCCCATTTGAGAGCTTTCACCGCAGTACTGTGGATTTGTAAACTTTTCTTTTACCATATTGTTTAAAGCCAAAGTTTGACATCCCCACCTCCTACCATTAGGCCTACTCCTCCCCTCTCCCCCGCCCAATAAAACAAAAAAGAAAAAGACCTTACACTTATTTTAAGAAGTTGTCACTTTCAAAATGTAAGATAAAGGGCTTCCGTAAACGTTCGTTCGTAGCTGAGTGAAGCGCACGGTAAAGAACCTCCATTTTCGGAAGACCAGCTTCAAGAAGGCGCTGCCCACCTCTTTTTTCCTTTGCTGCGTTGCTTTCTTCGTTTCCAAAGAGAGCCAAGAAACCATTCAGACTGAATATAGTCGTCATTTTGTACCTCTTTGTCTCTGACGCTCAGTACGTATGGTAAAGGTAAAGGTAAAGGTAGTCCCATAGCCTTGTGGCCGTAGGGGAGCGTGATGTTGGAGATCACACTTATCTTGGGCCAGCGTAATGAGGGTGATGCCCAACTCTCTCCCTCGCTGCTTTACCTTCCCCACCCTCAAGAGAGTAGGTACTCAATACGTATGCCGTCGCTTTAATTTAAACACTGAGCCGCAGCGCTCCCTTGCAGTTTCTTCAATAGTCACGATCAAGGGGGCTTGGGGTGGGGTGAAGATGGGGGTCGGCGAAAGGAGCTTGAGGTTGGCGCGGGTTCTTGACATTCAATCTACTTTTCAGCTAGACCGACAGCGCCAGAGCAGAAATATTTGGTTACCGAGATGTGATGGTAGAAAAGATAAGTGCTGACTTGGCAAAATAATAAAAGTATCTTTAAGTAATAGGTACCCCCACCACGTTTAGTCGGTCGGTCCGTCGATGCGAATTTCAATTTTTGTGTTCGTTTAAAACACACTTTTTGCCTTATCTCAAGAATAAAGGGCCGAAATTCATCATTTTTACTTTTTGGATAGTATACTTTAACTACTGCTAAGCATATTAATGTAGAACATTCGTTATTTGTACGTTTTTAAGAGGCAACAGTCATTGTGCTTCACCATTTTCTAAAAAGATTTTGCACTGTATCTAACATTTGGGTCAGTCGATTTTGATAATGTTTTGCTTGCTTGTAGTTCAGATAGTGTCCTGTCATTCTATGTTTGCTTCCTTGGGAGTCACAGCACCTCCCAAACTATTAACATGTTTGAAAATGCTTATTTTTCGGTTAGAAGTGTTTGTCTGGAAAAACATTTGAATGGTTTGTTATTTCTTCATCTCTTCTCTTTGTCCTTACTACTAGGCTTATCCTCCCTCCTTCAAAACATACCCCATGTAATAGAAGGCAAAGGGTAAAGGATGCAAACGAAAGATGCGAACCGTAAACTTCCTCGAGTAAATGTATCGACGTATATGCTGTTGATGATAGGAAATCTCAAAAAGGGGCGCTTTGAAGCAACAGGCATCGTCAGGTACTGACAACACTCTAGAAGATTTGTGATTGGCAGACAACGTTCCCAGCCCCCAGTCCCCAAGTTTCCGTCTGACGTTTTAGCTGGGCACGACCGTGGGGAGAGAAGGCTTGATCTTTCCCAGCGCAGACATTTCAATTTAGCGCACGGATGATGAAGTAGCTTTTTCTCGAGCAGCGCAGAAACGGGACTTTACGGAACCAATGTCACTTTCATGATTATTTCGTCTTCAAATATTGCACGAAACACGCTGACTCAAGTTCCTTTTCCCTTTTCTTTGAATGAGCAGACCTACAATGATTCAAGGTCACTTCAGTTTTCTCTTTCTCTGACTGGACCAAACCGAATGACTCAATTTCATGTCAGTTTGATTTTCTTGGTTTGCATTTAGGAGAATAGGTTTACTTCATTTACTCTATTCTCCAATTATTTGATTGGGCAAACCTATGTTGATCTAAAATCACCCTTCCTCTTTTTGAAAAAAAAGAATCCTTTTCAAATTGTTTGTTCTTTGATTTGAAAAAAATGAAGACATGCTTATTCATTCAGTGTTGTTCATTTTCTAATTAATTGCTAACTCATTTTGATTTCATAAAGGACCTCCTCTTTATCAGTGACAGTTCTGTGGAGTGGGACCATATTCTCTCTCTCCCTTCCCCCTCCCACATCCCCGTATAAAGATAGCCTGTACCTATTCGGGGAGCGCAGGTGGCTCAGTGGTGTGCGCAGTGTACTCAAATGTCAGGCGAGAACATTGTAGCCTGTACAAGCAGTGCTTCAAACGGTCTGGCGTAACATAATAATAATAATAATAATAATAATAATAATAATAATAATAATAATAATAATAATAATAATAATAATAACCTTGTGGCACTGCACCTTACTCCTTCGGATAAGGGTATAAATCGAGGTCTAGCCTGTGCACGCATGCATTCCATCGCATAGACTTTAAAGATCGTGAACGCTCATGTCCTAGGCGGGTAAGCGTCGGCTACACAAATACACCCAGCACTCACTAGGTCCCTTGTGCCCATCCCCGGTCGCCCAGGATTTTGCTCAGTCATCTGGGCGTTAGACTGTGCGCCTAAAGGTTGCAGGTGTGCGCCTCTGGTGGCTTGAGTTAGATCCTGTATCGGCCAGCGCATTGGAACAGCTCCTCAGTTAGAAAAAAAAAGATTGATTACATTAAAAAAAATAATGGCAGCGGGAACGACTGGGGTGGATTTTGTGTGCTTTTTCGGTCAAGAATCCCTGTAGGATAGAGGTTGAGCGTGGGTTAACTTCTAGAAACAGAAGCTTGTTTCTTACATGTAGGTCGTAATGAAGCCAACATGATAAAATCATGCAGAAACTTAATATTACAATTTGAAAATGTGAGTAGACTAAAAACTACCGGTACTTTAATGCAAATCTGTCTCTTCGCCTGTCAATAACTCCAATAATTATTGAAGATGCTTGTGCAGGTTTTTTTTTTTTGCACTAGCCAATGAAATTCACGCGTGTAAGCATTTACGGAAATTAATAACACACACACGATAAGAATAAGATGAAAAATAAGAGAAAAAGAGAACAAAACGAGAAGGCGGAAATGCTGTTTTTGGTGCTGCAAATGAAGATGATGATGATGATGATGATGATGATGATGATGATGATGATGATGATGATGATGATGATGATGATGATGATAATGACGACGCTGAAGATGACGACAACAACTATGGTGATGAATGCAATGATGATGAAGATGACGACGGCTATGATGATGGTGATAATGATGAAGACGAAAACCCACATTTCTGGGAGTATCGACGACGGCGATGATGGTTCTCTCCATTCGGCTGTACAGTTCCTCGTCATTCTTTGGAGCCATCAATCTCCTGGCATAGTCTGATAGACTTTCAAACGGGGGTCTGTCCAATCTCCCATCGTCTACAAAATGCATTGCAGCTCGGACACAACGCGGTTGCAGCTTAGATAAATCAGAAAAATTACATTGTCACGTCTTTCTTTCATTCTCTATCAATATCATTTGTTGTTCAAACCCGTTGTTGCTCAGACCCAACGCGGTCGTTGCTTAGATAAATCAGAGATATCACATCATCATTTTTGTCTTCCACGTTCTTTAAAAATCCAGGGTGTGTTATTCAGTCACAAATCTGTTGTTGTTACAAAAAACAAAGACAATTCCAGTGTCACTTCTGCTTCCCATTCCTAGAGAATCCATCGCTGTCTAAATAAATAAATAATAACAATAACAAAAACACTCTTGTGTCTTTATTGTCTAGATAGGATCAGAAGTTTTAACATCACATCACTTGTCGGCCAAGAAAGCAGTGTTATTGTATTGCCACTGTTGAAAATGATCGTTGTCATCATTATTTTCTTTCTAGTTGAAACCACCACATTTCACTGATATTGTTCAAAGATTGATCTCTGTATATAATGCTGAAGGTAACTTCTGAAATAGTTCAATTACATAATAAATAAGCACTGCACTTTTTGTACACCAAAGGGTATACTGCACTGCAAAGAGAAAAAGCACAAGGTCTCTCGCTACGTGTATGCCCTTGCTCTTGTGTAAAATACAAAATGTTAAAATACACTTAAAACGCGCAGAATCCTGCTAATTTTACTATTCGTCAAATTATTAGCTCAATGTTCTTTTTTTCCGTGCACAATTTAAAATGAAAGTGTTCTGCAAACAAACTGACCGTCTTCGAGATATTTATTCCCTGTTTAGTCTTTTAACTCACATTGAAGTAAGAGGGTTATGTTTTCTGAAGACACGGTTTAATGCATTGACTAGAGAATGCTTGGGCATAAGCTGACCTTACTGCCACGAAATGCCAATCTGTTGACCAGAGACTTAGACGTTAAGAGGATTATTCCCAAGCTTGAAAGTAGCAATGAAAAACAAATATTCAGTCACATTAGAGTGACTGGGCGTTGGGAGTTAACCTCTACACCCACCGTAGAAGGAAGAGGGGATAGAGAACACAATCAACACTGGACCACCATAGCAATCATAATGCTAGGATGGACGGCGAGAACTTGCCAGTTTTATCTGGTCCAACACTGGAATCGAACCTGGGTCATCAGTGTGTCAAGCGAACGCTCTACCACTTGAGCTACCGCTGTGGGTTCACAACAAGACAATAACATCAAGTAATACTAACTGCCCCCTTCTGCTTGAAATGTGATACGTCCTGCATGCCATGGAACCAACTCTGAGCTGCTGAAGATCATATTATGCTCATACAATCATATGATAGTGAACGTTGCTTACATTGTGAAGAACTTCAAAGACTAGGAGCGTCGCCACCACCGATCTAAAATGTCGCTATTGCACAGCGATGCCTAGACTGAGACCACAAGATGCCCGGTGTAGCAGGCCAGATTATACCCCGCCTCAAATATACCCAGGGTATAAACTGGCCTAGCCCAGACTATGCCCCCCGTATAAACTGGCCTAGCCCAGACTATACCCCTGGGTATTATCTGGCCTATAGGCTCGTTTAACCCTCTCCTGCCCATTATAACCCCCCCCCCCCACTACGGAAGACCTTATCCTTCACGTTACTCTTTAATTTATGTGTTGTAATTGTTCTGATGCACTCAGATAGATAGACAGACAGACGGATAGATAGATAGATAGATAGATAGATAGATAGATAGATAGATAGATAGATAGATAGATAGATAGATAGATAGATAGATAGATAGATAGATAGATAGATAGATAGATAGATAGATAGATAGATAGATAGATAGATAGATAGATAGGGTTAGGGTTAGGGTTAGGTTTTTTTAAGTTGTTTTTTTTTTTACACGCAAGATAAAGGCTGTTAGCTGAGTTCACTCAGGTTTCTTTTTTTTTTCTTTTTTTTTTACACGCAAGCAAAAGGCTTTTACCTGAGAGTTGGTCACGCAAACGGTCATGTACAACAAAACCATGAGTGAAATATCTTTAGGTGGGGGTATATTCCGGGCGCGAGGGGTATGACCTGGCCTAGGCTGATCTATACCCAGGGGGTTAAACCCGCCTAGGCTGCATTATACCCAGGGTATAAAGTAGCAAGGGGTATATTCCGGCCTGTTACAGGGAGTAAACCTTGGAAAAATCCATCGTTCACAAAACGTTTTGATATGAGAAAATTGTTACTGTCTAGGTCAATTATTTTGCTTAGAATCGCTGCATACATCAGACCTCATTATATCACTTTCATGACAGTAACACTTCAAAAAACGATGATTGTAGCCTACCAGAATGACACTCCATTTTAAAAAAAAAAGGCTGCGACGTGGTAAACCGGCTAGAAGAAACTAGATAAACCATTTTTCCATTCGGTGCAAAACTGCATTATGAAAATGCAGCGTTACAATACAGTTTTTTAGTACACCATGATACGAGCTAAGACATTCGCCTGCATCACACAAAGTCAGGGATGACTTTCGATACAACAAAACTTGCTGTAGATGTAGTGTTTACAACTGCATAAAGCACAACAACACACTTTGTCAAGAGGAGAGGCAACAAGTCTGCTAGTCTGAGAAGTCTGGTATTGATCACATATTTTTAAAACATAGCTTTCCTCCATGCATGAATCTGAAGTATACTCCAAAACTTTCACCACGTCATTAGTTTGCATGAACCCTTTAAATTGCGTTTGAAAGTTAAAACGCGTCCGAAAAAAAAAACAACAAATCGGCCAGCTTATTGGCCAGTGAATCAACTCCTCAGTCAGTCAATCGGTCAGTAAATCCATCCTGAAAAAATACACAAATCAATAAATCAATCATCACTCTCTCACTCACTCAATCTTTGCGATGTTCCAACATTCTAGACACTCGTCCCTCACTTTATGAACTAATCCAATCTAATGTTAACTTTATAGCACACGACTCCATGCCGCGATGGCGTGCTCGCAGCACTGGATAAAATATATTATAACAAAATTCTTACTTCTGACTCTCAACATAAGCATATTGATGAAAATAAAATTCTCTGACTTGAGATGTTTTGCTCTGTTTACACTGTCAAAGAGTCAACCGTTAAGAACCAGCGCCCAAATAATTATCTGTACCTACATCTCATAGAGAGAGAAAAAAAAGAACACAACAACTGTGTAAAATCTACAGTCATTCGTATTTCTGACTCGATGAACTTCAAGTTACTAGCAAGAAACCGCTAAACAAGCAGCTGAAACTGATATAGTGTAGCATAAATGTAGATTTTACTTAGTCACGTCTTAATGAGCTGGCGATCAAGATGACAGACCGAGTTTGTTCTCTCTCTCTCTCTCTCTCTCTCTCTCTCACACACACACACACACACACACACACACACACACACACGCACACACCCAAACACACATGCGCGCGTGTACAAACACATATGTCTATTGCAATTGGTTCTCTGTCACATCAGTTACCGGCCTTAGGGAGTACCAAATTACACTACCGGATTGAAATAAGAACAATGGTTTCGATCGTCCACAGTTACTCTCGTAACTTCGTGTCTTTTGCGATACGTATTCTCTGGCACGAAATACAAGGAGACCTACTGATTAAATCGCTGGACGTGAAACCATATAACCGACTTGTTGCTTGTCCTGTTATTGATTAGTTAAGGTCGTTTATTTCGCCCGACGGCACACACTGGCTTTTTTAATACTAACAACCGATGTATGAATCAGGAGCAGACAATCTTCAGAAATACAACAGTTTACGCAAAAACTAAAGAAAATAAAATGATAGTAGGCTTATACAGAATCAGAAACCTTAGAATAACTTCCGATGTATAGGAAACAATATCATGCGGAATGAGAAACTATTATTCTTCTTTTAAAACAATTAATTTCGTTGCACTAGCCATTAAAACAAATTCCACTCAATCTAATGTTTAGTTGCAATTGCATAGTGCACAACTTCATGCGGTGAGAACATGCGATGGGCGTTCACCACTAACAGTAATTACCATATATTCATGACAGTATGTTTTGGTATGCCATCGGGCAGTTTAAAGAAAGAAAGGAAATTAAACGAAACTAACGGTGATGTTCTTATTTTAAATCGGTCATGTAAGGTAAGAACTTACTGTAGATATCATTGCAGCCATTATTTATTACACTTCAATTTATCCTTTAAATCAGAAAGCAAATTAAACGAAACTAACAGTGACGTTCTTATTTTAAACCGGTCATTTGAGGTAGGAAATGTAAATGTTATAGCAGCCATTATTGATTAAACTTCAAATTATCCTTTCAATAATCTTTTCCGGTCTCGTCAGGAAAAAAATAAATATTATGATCGCCTGCTATTGATGAAATGTCCGTAATGCTAAATTACAGGTTTCCTCCTTTTCGTCATAATTGACTCGCGTAAGCTGCACGGAAACACATGAGCGTTCTACTTCCCTTCAACACATTTCTACAATGTTGAACCCTCCATACACCGTTGATCATCCCAATTCATACCCAAAGAAAGGCTTTTTAATGCCAGATCGTTGGAACGTGTGCAGAAAGGCTTGCAGCTTGAAGCCAACAATGCGGATGCACTGTGAAGTTGATGAGCAAAGAGGCAATACTAAGCAGTGAACAACCAGACTGTTCGGCACTCAGCATGCAATGGTAGCGTGTATATATTAGTAGTTTATAACATAAGACTCTAACCGTTCAATCCAAAGGCGGAATTCTCGTTAACTTCCTTGTAGGAGAAAAATTAATTGCCAACTCCTCCGATAAATGAGAGAGATACGTACAGAAAAATCCCGCGAGGTATGGAATCACGTTAACACCTTAACAATAACACAGAATATCTGAGCATGAATGCGCTAAATCAGATTATATACCAAATGAGCCTTAACAGAATGCAAGAGTACGAGCCTGTGTCTAGTTGAATTGAATTGGTAGACGTCCCTTTTAGAGACGCAATTCTTAACGTTGTCATCATCATCATCATCATCATCATCATCATCATCATCATCATCATCATCATCATCATCATCATCAACAACAACAACAACAACGTAATGGCATAAACCGCTTGGAATGGGTTCGAGATAGGATGATGATAAGCATGACTGTTAGTAAACATTCAATTAAAAGAGCTCGCTCCCATTTGTGACGTTTAAGCTGTCCATATTACATCACCTTACAGGCATCATAGTCCCATAATTATTACCTAGACCAAACTGGCGACCACTCACACATTTCCAAATGCCTAGAATGATGTGAGGCACTTTTTGAGTGACGTTTCAATCTTATGCAGTGTTGATTAGTTGGAGCAAACTCGTTTGGACTTTCAGAGATAATTATTACGGACCCATGTACATGCCCTCCTAGATCCTCCAAAGATCGAGGCCTATATACTATTCGACCAAAATAACTGGTTTAGAGAGACTATGTTGAATTGCTCAGTTGTCTATTAATTGATTGATTGATTGATTGTTGCTTTAGGTCCAGAGGACTCTTCCGAGCCAAATCAGGACCGGACCAACCCCTGATCCGCATAAAAGATCTGCTGAAACAACCCTAGTGGGAAAACTGAATGCCCTCCACCGGCCAGTCACTTTACAATAAAGACATCCCACGCAGGGGACGGCTGAGGTTTTACCCCAACTAATCGAACCCCCGGTTACAAAAACAAAATAGAATACAAACATCATTATAAATTATCAACAAAACACATACATATAAAATGAATATATTGCTAAATAATAACATCATAGAAAGCCCTAGTGACCACCCGGCAGAAAGCGTCCAATACTCCCAAGCTGATCCAACAGACCTCATACACAAACAAGGAGTCTTGTCCAGGAAGAATTTTCAAGAAAAAAGGTAGGTCATTGATCTAGCGAAGAAGAAGATAGTATAGCAGAGCGATAGGACAGAGCAGGGATGGGAAAGAGCAAATGAGGAAGACAGCGACAGTGGGAATTTAAAGCACTAAATTTCCAGAAAGTGGGGATACTATTTGTACTAAAACCCCCGGCCCTCCAACGGGGGTACTGTTGCCGCAGTGAATCGGTCATGCCTATAAAGGAAAGACAGGTTTTCAACTGGGGCTTTCACTTTTCCCTTTATAGGTTAGAACAATCTACAGTGGCAAGATTGCTCATGACCCCAAGTGGTCTCAGTTGTCTATGGCGTTAGATGTTGCATATCAAGCAGTAAGTTGGCGCACTTGGACAGCTTGAGTTTAGATGCTGATTTCGTCCAGCGCCTTGAGCAACTCCTTGAGCTGGTAAAAGTTCTATTTAAGAACAGTTCATCTCAATTCATTTAAAGAAAGTATTGTTATTTTCTAGAACTACACTACAGACAGTTCTCACGCTATATGTTGGCAGCTAGTATTATGGAAGTGTCAGTCCAGTTTGCAAACAAACACCGGATAGTGGCTCGGTTCTTGTGATAACAAATAGATTGTCAATATTGATACGGTCCCTAAACACAAAGTCTGCAGCTCTCACGCTGTACAAAGATCCCCCTTTCCCGAATTCTCTAGGCAGATATTTATAATCCCCACCAGCTGAATAATCACGTTGTCTACAGAAATATTCCTATCCTATCCTATCCTTTCCCATAACTCAAAGGTCGTTGAGGCACCACAGATGATCGTTTAACCAGCTTACTCCATCTTTCGCGGCTGTTCTCAGCAACCCTCATGGCTTCATTCAGTGTCAAGCCAGTCCATTCTCCAATGTTGTCCTTCCACCTCTTTTTCGGTCTCCCTCTTCTTCTGCCTCCTTGCATCGTGCCTTTCAGATGTTTTTTTCCAAGGCCTGATGCTCTGCTGACGTTGCCATACCATCGGAGTTTCCGTTTCTTCACCCCTGTGAGCATGTCATCGTGTTATTCAATGGCTTGTGTGAGGTCTGTCGGACTTAGTTGTTGGTGACGTGCTGGGTTTAGGAAATGCCCAGAAGTCTTCTGTACTTTGTATTCTTCGTTGTAGATCTGCTGTGAGGGTCCATGTTTCGCAAGCGTATAGGAAGATGGAGATGACAAGGGAGCGCAGCAGCCTTAACTGGAAAGTAGACTGATGGTCCTGTCTTTCCAAATGGGTTTCAACCTTGTCAGGGTGGCAGTTGTTAGTGCGATCCTGGAGAGGACTTCCTGTCGGGACCCATTGTCACATAAATATTACTGCTGTATATTAACAAGTATTGGACACTTTTGTGGCTCGGCTTTGGTGATAACTGTCGAAAGTGAGATGTCCTCTACGCTATATATGTAACACAGCTTTTTTTTATTTTGCTGTCTCTGGCTTTTTGTTTGTTTGACTTGGCAGAAACCCCCTTGGAAGCTAGGTAAAAAAAGGTAAAGGTAAAGGTAGTCCCATAGCCTTGTGGCCGTAGGGGAGCGTGATGTTGGAGATCACACTTATCTTGGGCCAGCGTAATGAGGGTGATGCCCATCTCTCTCCCTCTTTGCTTTACCTTCCCCACCCTTAAGAGAGTAGGTACTCAGTCACAGTTGAGTCAACTGGAGGCGTTGTTATTTGTCGCTTCACGTTTTGCGGTCACCCATCCAAGAGCTAACCGCACTGGACGGTGCTTAACTTGCGACACAGTAGCGAGTGCTCCAACCACTGCGCTATCCGACATCCCTCTTGGAAGCTAGAGTTGTGAATAAACTTGAAATTTGAAACGTTTCGAGATGATTCAGAAATTCCCAGGCAAATTGAATAATATGCCGCCTACAAAATATTTACAACGGTTCTCCGATATGATAGATACAAAGGATAGCCTGTCACTATTGAGAAAATCCCTAAGCAATATAAGGTTGTGGTCCTGGTTAAACGATCATACGTAGAGTCTCCTCTCTGAAAATCCTTACGGGAAGAGAGGGGACTATAAACTGATACATACATACATACATAAACGATCATCAATGGTGCCCCAACGACCTTCGAATTACGGGATAATATAGGATAGGTCATGATTCGGCTCTTAGCAGTCCGCTGGACTATAAAAACATTGATCATCTAATCTAATATAAGGGAGGGGCCGGGTAGCTCAGTTGGTAAGAGCGTCTTGCTAGTAACCGAAAGGTCGCTGGTTCGAATCCCGGATTGGTCAACGTGTGATCATATTATTTTCCCCTTTGCCAACAACTGGCCCGCTGGTGTCAGTATAAATCGGTCCAGTAGTCACCTATATGCGAAAGTGTCGTGTGACTAAAATCTACAAACAACAACAATCTAATATAAAGGAGGGGCCGGGTAGCTCAGTTGGTAAGAGCGTCTTGCTAGTAACCGAAAGGTCGCTGGTTCGAATCCCGGATTGGTCAACGTGTGATCATATTATTTTCCCCTTTACCAACAACTGGCCCGCTGGTGTCAGTATAAATCGGTCCAGTAGTCACCTATATGCGAAAGTGTCGTGTGACTATAATCTACAAACAACATCTAATATAAGGTTGCTGTTGTCGACAAATCTGAAACGGAGCTATGCGATACAACCTAATAAAATAGAATCTCTGTAAAATATTTCCGCTCGGGACCTTTTTGTTTACATGTAATACTATGGTACTAGGAACCTTATGAGCCGATGGCGTGTAGACAGGGAATTCCTCTCCTTTTCGTTGTGATAAAAAATGTAATCTGCTTGTTTCCATCAAGTTCAACTAAGCCGATTGTGTTTCAGTTTATTTCCTTACAACGTGTTTTTCGTGTTACATTCAATAAATCAACGCAGAAATCTATGGCTTCTAGTGAGGTGCCGAGGGCTCGGCCATCGGTCACAGTCCGAGTATATGTGGGAAAAAAAAGTCCGATTGCATAAGCTATAGACACTCCTATCCGGTCTGTCAGTTGATGATTATCGGTGGTCAATGTCCGATGTTTAAAAATTTTATGTCCGCTGGACAGGTCGTTTCCGTTTTGTTTGTCTACATTGATGTTAGACTCATGGGAGATAGAAGGGTTGGAGGGAAAAGGGAGTAGAAGTGGGGGAGGCGGAGGTTGAAGGAAGGAGGGGGAGGGAGGGAAGAAAGAAAAAAAACTTTAACAAGGTAGAATATGCGTTAGTTTTCTAATTGTTTTGATCCACTTTGTTCAGCTTATACAAAGTCCAGAAACGTGCTGTGTGCTTTCCATTTTTGCCTTATATCTACAATGTTCTTTTTATAAGATTGATCATTATGTCCTATTAGACTACCTTTTTAAGATTCAGGACATTTCAACTTATTGCCTCTTCAGCTTACTACTACGACAAAAACGTTACGTGAAAATCAACCTGTTTAGCTTCGCCACACACTGCTATCTTCAGTTAATTGTCAGTTGAAATGAAAAATACAAAAAACATCAACATCTACCGCATCAACTCCTTTTAGTGCTGAAAACAGAGCTTGAAGAATTCCTATGACAAGAATTATGATTTATTTGTCTTCCTTTAATTTTTTTAAATAATAATTGGCAATAATAATAAATTTTTGTAGATGTCAAACTACAACGAAATTTGTTCAAAATGACAATTAAAAAGAAATCGAAGAAGAATGCACTGAAGGAAGAAAATTATCTTCTCCCCTTCCCTCCCCCCTCTCTCTCTGTCTCTGTCTCTGTCTCTCTGTCTCTGTCTCTCTCTGTCTCTGTCTCTCTCTCTCTCTCTCTCTCTCTCTCTCTCTCTCTCTCTCTCTCAATACCATTTATTCAGCTGTTCTTTATAAATATGTTCATAGCTCCCATAAAACAACAACAAAGCCAAGCAAACTATTACTCGCTTCAATCTTACATATCACTTTAGAACCTGTTTTGCTGTTGAATTTAATCGTCAATGAATAATGTAGGAAACTCGCGTATTAACCTCTGACCGTCTGAACTAAAAAGCCCTCATAAATCCAGAGATAATCATAAAATCGATTCTTAGCGAGTCAGCTTTTCAGACTGCTTTAGCCTCGGTCGTAATTATTTAAGGCCATCTCCCTTCTCCCACTCCCCACACACACACCTCCTTCTCTCTGTCTCTCTCTGTCTCCACGTCTAGCTGGCTGCTCTCTCTCTCCCTCTCTTTCTCTCTCTCTCCCTCTCTCTCCATCTTTCTCTCACTCTCTCCCTCTCTCTCCCTCTCTCTCTCCCTCCCTCTCTCTCTCTCTCTCTCTCTCTCTCTCTCTTCAAAATTATTTAATCCTCCTCCACACCCCTCCCCACACCTACTTTTCTCAGAATGAATTTGTCTGTCTGTCTGTCCCTTTCTCTCACCATTCCTTCCTAGCACATATTCAAATTTAATAGATATTATGTATACGAAATCACAATTTGAACACCAACGCTTTTGTTTTGGTTGCAATTCCAGAACGCACACTTTTGTTTAATAATGTATTATTTAGAAATGTTTCTACATAATTTAGAAGATGTTCTAAAGCATTATTTACGTAAACAATTCATTGTTTAGAGACTGCATGCAATCAAAGACGGTAGACAATTTTCATGACTTAGGGGATTCGCAGGTACATGTCGTATTACTGTGAGGTTATGTGGTGGTGAGAAAGAAAATTGAATTGCAAAATCGTTATTTTAAGCTGTTTTGCGAATTAAAATGAGGCAATTTCTTTATTTCACTCTATTTTTGTTTATTTGTTCGCAACAGTACTGCAACGGTAACGGCTCCGAAAAGAGGGATCTATCATTATTTCTGTCCTTGCCTTCAGAGTACTTTCGCCATGTTTCTTGTCAGTCCGACCTGCAAATTCCTGGTAGTTTCGAATAAGCTTAAACTTTCCGTTTGAAATTAAAACATAGTTCAATTCAAAAGAACAAACGGAAACACAGTCTCAACACGGTTTTAGGGTAAATGAATACAAAAAGAAAGTTTGTTTTTTTCTTCTGACGGAGATACTCAAAAACTGAACACTCCCTCACAAAACTGACCTCGACTTTTCATTTGCGTTCGGGAGGTTACAGACGTTTTATCTTCAAATGTGAGGCTTGATTTATGTTGAAAAAGAAATAATTAAAACATTTTGGATACATAATCTTTGGAAAGACCAAGTTGCATTTAATTATAGAAAGCAGTACACTTGGAAAAATCAAGTTTTCAAGGAAATCCTGTAATTCCCTAAATAATGAAAATTGCAGTCACTAAAAATGAATTTACGTAAATATTGCATTATTTAGCAATATCTTCTAAAAAATATTTTATTTAGCAAATCCTGCTAAATAATGCGTTATATAGGTAAACACATCATTATTTAGCAAAAATTCCTGATTTTTCTATATCATGATTTATATAAGTAAATAAATAAAAAGTTATTTACGGATAAAATAAATTATTAAGATAAATTATACATAGTTTGTAAATAAATGATTACTTATACAAAACCTTTATAAAGATCATTTTAGCTGAAGGTGGTAAAAATACACCGAAAAATAAATATTTTACAAAGAGAATTCCATAGTAGCTCCTCTGTTGCATTTGTTCATCAAGCCTGCTATCATCTTAATCCCGCAACTTACCAATTCAAATCACGACTTCACTATGCATACGATGTGTAGAACGGTATATACTTCAACACTACACTGTAGACTAAACCGCAACCACATCTGTTGCTATTAACACAAAATACTCAAACCTTAATAGTCTTTTTTTCTTCAATAGTTATATCTGTAGGCAAAAGTAGAACCCAAAAACAAGAGCAGTCTTATTAATACCTGCTATTTAATGGATATGTTCATAAAAATCTGACAGACAGGTCTCAACATTCAATCTGCATCAGTGAGGGGGCTGGGAGCGTGCGGTGTGACGGCAGTGGTCTGAATCAGAAACGAAGGAATGATGATGGTGATGGGAGACGAGATCAGACATTTTAAGGAAGATAGAATATCTAATAAACATTTCCAATTAAATTAATGTTAAGGGTTAGTTAATTCATTTAAAGGACAGACTAGAAAATTAGACATATAATTAGATTACAATCTTAATCCATAATTAAAAAAATAATAATGATAATAATAATAATAATAATAATAATAACAACAACAACAACAACAACAACAACAGCAACAATAATAATAAAAGAAGAAGAACTAAAGAAGAAGAAGAACAAGAACAAGAACAAGAAGAACAAGAACAAGAAGAACAAGATA
This sequence comes from Oncomelania hupensis, assembly GCA_036898135.1. NCBI lineage: Eukaryota > Metazoa > Mollusca > Gastropoda > Littorinimorpha > Pomatiopsidae > Oncomelania > Oncomelania hupensis. The sequence continues at coordinate 36,158 of JBAHVR010000385.1, forward strand.
ATAATAATAGCAACAATAATAATAATAATAATAATAATAATAATAATAATAATAATAATAATAATAATAATAATAATAGCTTAATAATAATAATAATAATAATAACAACAACAACAGCAACAATAATAATAAAAGAAGAAGAACTGAAGTTGTTGTTGTATCAAATTTTATTCATCAGATTAACATAAGTTGTACTGATAAAGAAATATATACAGAAAAACTAAAGAAGAAGAAGAAGAAGAAGAAAAAGAAGAAGAAGAAGAAGATAATAATAATAATAATAATAATAATAATAATAATAATAATAATAATAATAATAATAATAATAATAATAATAATAATAATAATAATAATAATAATAGTAATAATAATAATAATAATAATAATAATAATAATAGAAATATCAACAACAACAACAACAACAATAATAATAATAATAATAATAATAATAATAATAATAATAATAATAATAATAATAATAATAATAATAATAATAATAATAATAATAATAATAATAATAATAAAAAGAAGAAGAAAAAGAACTAAAAAGAAGAAGTTGCAAAATATTTTTTTATAAAAATGTTTCAAGGTTTTATCTTTTTTCCGATCCTCCTCGATCCTTCTTCTTCTATTACTTGATATCTCCGACTTTAATTTAAATATATCGATTTGCTTTACATGTGTCACTCAAAACAGAAACAAATTTAATGACCGCATACTGACCGTTACTCCCAAGTTTCCACATGCACGTGTGCATGCATGTGTGCTCGCTCCTATGGCGTCCCATTTTCTCCTCTCTGCGCCCACTCCCTCACACACACACACACGCACACACGCACACACGCACACACACACACGCGCGCACTATCTCTAGATATCTTAACTCTCTTAACTTCACGCACAATTTTCCGCCAAATAATATTGATAGTAGTCACCCTCCCCCTCTTCCCCATCCCCACTTACACACACACATACACACACACACACACACACATACAAACATACACACACGCTGTAATAAACGAATGCAACAGATTGTCATTGTTGGAGCGCTGCTGTTGTGAAGAAAGACGTCCCTTGCGTACGCGCAGGCTATCAATCGATACTGGCAAGATTACACAGAAGCAAACAAAAGAGCGAGAGCATCGCTAGGAACTACTTTTAACATAAACGGAAGCTAGCCATGCAGCTATATTGAGAACAAACACTAAGAATAGGGTGGCACTTAAACTATAGCGGTGGCTAAAACTATAGCTGTAATAAATGCTGGCACAATCATAATTAATTTAGACATCCCGGCAAGACCATTACCTGAAACTACCTTTTACCTCCACGGGAACTAGTCACCTGCCCTGAGTACAGACATTACAAAAATATGTACAATTTAAACAATAGGTGTAGCTGAAAACTATATCTGTAATAAAGGCCGGGATAGTTATAACCATGCAGCAAGATCATCACCAAAAAATACCTTTTTATTACCAAGGATGATAGCCTGCATTGAGGATAGACAATAAGAAACAGAATAGCCTGCTTTGACGTTAGACACTAAGAAACAAGTAACATGTAAACTATAAGCTGAAACTGTACAAGTACAGCTGTAATAAAAGCTGGGATAATCATAATTTAGACATCTCAGCAATAAACTATCTTTTACTTCCACGGAAGGTAGCTAGTCTGCATTGAGTATAGATGCTAAGGGGATACAATGATACCAAAAAAAATCTGTATTGCCAAGTTAATATAAAAAAAAAATAAACACTAAAGAAACGGGAAACACTTAAACAATACCTGTGGCTGAAACTATAGCTGCAATAAAAGCTGGGATCATCATAATTTAGAAAAGGCGGCAAGATTATCACTCTAAACAACTGCCTTTTACCTCCACGGAAGTCAGGTAGTCACCAGAATTTGGAGCTTTGCGTAACGCTATCGACCATTGAGCATCCCCAGCCGGAAAATCCATTAATATCAACATAACCCACCTTTCTAAAGATGTAACACACCTGTCTAGAAACACAAGCATTCACAAAACAATAATCACAATACCTCTGACTCATTTACACGAAGATGGTTCTTTGTCTATGGCAAGGCAAGGCAAGGCAAGGCAAGGCAAGGCAAGGCAAGGCAAATTTTATTCCAGAAAAAAACCATTAAGGGCACATGGACATGGTTAAAATAATATACACAAACATGCAAAATAATTAATTATATAACATTTTAGATTAAAAAAAAATTAAAACTATTTATTTATACAGCGGGATAGCGTCGGGGGGGGGGGGGGGGAGGAAGGTGGCAGGAGGAGGTATTGAGTGGGGGACAGAAGAAAAAAAAAACTTGGTTGGGGATAACAACTATGAATCATAACTAACAATACAATTCGATCTAAACATATCAATGACAAACACCTGAAATTGTTTTTATTACACATAACCTGTCAACATCAGAACTATATTAATTTTTGACATGGGATAAAAACGTTACATTTGTTTAATTATTAATTTCATTAGACTTACAAGCTTTAATAATACCGACTTTTTGTTAGATGACAATAATTCTTGAAATTTGATGGCATTGGGATATCTATAATAATATGATTTTAATAATTCTCTTCTCGAGTTACACAAATGTGAACACAAAAATAAATAATGAAACTCATCACCAAGATCGCCACTATTACATTTTTGACATACACGTTCGTGTCTAGGGATGTTACAATATCTGCCTCTCTGCACTGGCATTCTGTGGTTAAGTGTCCTAAACTTTAGAACAGATATTGCAAGATTTGTTGGTAGAACATTCAAATATTTTTCAAATTCAAAATATAGCTTAAACATTCGATAATTATAGTAAAATTCATTGTTGTTTATTTCCTCGAACCAGCCTTGAATAAACTGATCATGTAGGCGTTGTTTAATTGTACACTTAAAAACTGAAGCAGAAGGCAAAACATTGGTTAGCCCCTGATTTAACCAAATATTACCAAGTCCTAGATTATTTAACTCTTTCCGCACAGAATCGAGGAATGAAGATTTATAACTTTTATGCAAATCAATGTGAAACAAAAAAGTGTACATAACGCTGGACAATTTATTACTGTTATCAGTATGAAGGTAATACTTTAAAATAAAACAAAAACAAATCGTCACCTACATTCTTACCGTCAAAACAGATCAATACGGGCTCAAACACACTCTATATTTTGTGAAGTTGCCTAAGTGCCTATACATACATTTACCATTTTAAGGTCATCACACACCACCTGTCTCAGTACATGCCAATATACATCGTTCTCTGTCAAGGTGGATTTTAACTCCTCGCGTCAATGTATTGATCAGGAGCTCCTGTACAAACTAATGGACAGTTCATGCCGCCAACTATCCGAGAACGAGTATTGAGTTTGCCCCAGTAATGGACTACCGGCTAATTTAAAACATCGTCACATTAAAAGTTAACTCATGGTCATTCCAAAGCTTCGGGTTTTCTATTAAAGGGCGAGTCCTAGGATAGTTCGCAAGTCTACTAATGACGCACTAAAAGTCAGTAAAACATAACATAAATCAGAATAACTACATCCCTCCTCCCCCTCTTCGCCCGCACACAAAAAAGCCTTCAGGAAAAGTCGGACAACTTGCAGAGATTGCGATGGAAGCAGACTGAATTATTTTAGGAAGGAAAAGCCTGGAGTCGTAAACAAAGGGGAACCAATCACAAGGAACGTCATGCCCGCAGACGCACGTGCTTGCTTCCCTGTCAGTGGACACGGAATGAGTTCACAGCTATTTCCATCTTTCTGAACAACCTGTTGCCGCTGTGGCTATCCTTCGGTTATTCCTCCCGTCACTTCACTCCGTGTTATCTGCAGCTGTCTGCACCTCATAGTGGTGGTCAATAGTGGTACGGTGTGGCTCTTGTATTTCTCTGCAGTCCTCTCCTCCGGCGCGCTCGTCTTCCCTTCTCTTTGTTGTCGCAACTTGCATCTTCTCCCTCCTTCACCTCTTGCTGTCTCGTATCTTCCCTCCGGAAGCTCTTTCCTCTTCCCGCCGCTAGTTTTTTTTCTGTATCATCTTTTCTCGTTAGGGCGTCTCTCTCTCTCTCTCTCTCTCTCTCTCTCTCTCTCTCTCTCTCTCTCTCTCTCTCTCTCTCTCTCTCTCTCTCTCTGGATCAAGCTTCGCTTCGTACTGTCCTCGGTGCTGTCCTTTTCAATCCCTTCCACGCTCCACCCCCTCATATTCCATCATTTCGCCTCCCTACTCCCACCCTCACTCATAGCTGCTTTCTTTTTCGTCTTCTGCCTAAAACTTGAAGCATAGTTCTACTACTACTGTGCCAGTGAAGAAACGAGCTAAACTGTACGTATTCCCCGACCTTGTTAGTTGGCTGTTCTGGTTCTGCAGTGGTGAAAGATCCCTAATTACCCTGAGAACCGAACCAATCAATGAGCTGGCAAATTAACAGGAGTGACATGAGTACTAATTAGGCAAGCGTTGCATGTAAGTAATACAATGAGTAATTATATTAGTACATGTACACTACAGTAATGCCACAGCGGTAACTTAGCGTTAATCACAACATAATTGAAGCATGGATAATAATATACTACTCAAAATAATTGAAGGGCCACTCTCATATTTCATTTAGTTTAATTATTTTTTGCTGCTATCAATAATATCGCTTATATTGCTTATTTCAAAACTTATCCTGTACAGTAACATTCAAGACAATCTTATTCTGACAAGTAATTACATGTGTGAGTTTTGAACTTTCTGCACTGAGTTCAAAAACAAACCCAATTTTTACAAAAAAATGACCCTAATTTACTGTTGTCTTGCTAATAAAGCAAAATTTTCAACATTAAAAAGTGATTTGCACGCGAAAGGCTTGCATTTTGTGAGTTCAGTTCAACAATCGGCGCTTTTTTCTGGGTATAAATGGCAGCGCTTTTGCTGCTTTTCTAAACATGCCCCCAAGGCGACGATTGACTGATGCGGATAGAGGCAGAGCTATTGCATGGCTTCAGAAAGGGGTGAGGGTGAGAGAAGTTGGCAGGCGGCTGGGAGTGTCCCACTCCGTTGTCCAAAGGCTGCGGGAGCGCTTTAACAACACTGGAAGCGTCCAAGAACCAAAAAGGTCCCGACGCCCCCGCGTGACCACTGCAAGACAAGACCATTTCATCACCCTGTCAGCTCTGAGGATGAGGTCCGCTACAGCAAACACCATCAGAAGACAGCTTCACGCAGCCAGCAATGTTAACGTCAGCGACCAGATAATTCGCAACCGTCTACACGAGGCAAACCTGCGATCAAGACGACCAGTAGTACGGCCTTTGCTCACCCCAGCTCACCGTGCAGCGCGTTTGGCCTGGGCTCGGCGTCATTTGGTGTGGACTAGGCAACATTGGACAAGGGTGCTCTTTACAGACGAGTCTCGGTTCTCCTTGTCTTTCAACGACCGTCGAGTGAATGTTTGGAGGCGTCCAGGGGAGCGTTTTGCTGATGCGACGGTGCGCGAGCATGACCGCTTTGTATACTACTCAAAATAATTAAAGGGCCACTGTCATGATGTAGGGTGGCTTCGCATTAAACTTCAGAACACCCCTGCTCCAAATTCATGGCAACTTAAACGGTATTGGCTACAGGGATGACGTCCGACAACCTAGGGTTCTTCCCACTTCTGCGGTCCATTGGGGAAGGTGCCATACTACAGGACGATAATGCCAGACCCCACCGAGCGCGTATCGTCAATGACTTCCTGCAGCAACAGCACGTCATAAGGATGGATTGGCCGGCTCGATCACCCGATTTGAACCCCATAGAACATATGTGGGATGTCTTGGGTTGACAGACACGGGCAAACCTCCCTCCAGGAGCTAACCTTGACGTTCTGGCCCAAGTTCTCCAGCAAGAGTGGTTGGCCATCCCAGGAAACATCCTCCATAACCTGATACGGTCCATGAGACAACGATGCCAAGACTGCATTGATGCAAACGGTGGCCACATCCGATACTGACTCTATAGATTTTTGGTTTCTAAAGTTTTGATTTTGTAAATGAGGGGTATGTCCAGTTAAATTGAATTTACTCGAATTTTAAGGGACTGATGTCTAAAATCTTTTTTGCTATTGATGCAGAAATGATTGCAATAAAATATGATGAACTACTAAATTGAATTCATGTTTCTGATTTAAAGAGAGACCCATATGTCCAAGTGGTCCTTGTATTATTTTGAGTAGTAGTACTATATAAACATGCAGTACATCAATGGGAGGACCGATCAGATGTAAAATGGGTTTGTATTGCCAAGCTTTGCACTTAATGCTTTTACAGCATGCCCACTAATACTACAGCGCCGACTTATTGAATTTAGACTAAGGTGAACAGCGGATGATATTTGGCCAATTAATGGATGATATGCAAGAGATAAAATGCAGTCTTCTTACGAACCGTTGCACATAATTCTATTACTGAGAATTATAATTCTTATAGCGGCAACAATACTGTCTTTGGATGATACACGCCAATTTAACGTTCAGCAAATTGAAAATCTATTTCTAGGCAAATTCTGATAATAATTTGATAAAGCACAACTTTTTCTGACTTCGTGATTTTGGGTTTTCTTTTGCGTCCTGCTAGAAGTCATCTCATCATCATCATCATCATCATCATCATCATCATCATCATCATCATCATCATCATCATCATCATCATCATCATCACCCTCTTCCTCCTCTTCTTTATCATCATCATCATCGGTCCGCAGCCGGTCGGGTCGCTGTTTGTATCAAGCTTTCTGCTGCATATATCTTCGTCTATGATAATAACTATCCTATCCTATCCTGTCCCGTAACCCGAAGGTCGTAGGGGCACCACAGATGATCGTTTAACCAGCATACTCCATCTTTCTCTGTCCTCAGCAGCCCTGATGGCTTCGCTCAGTGTCAAACCAGTCCATTCTCGAATGTTGTCCTCCCACCTCTTTTTCGGTCTCCCTCTTCTTCTACCTCCTTGCACTGTGCCTTGCAGAATAGTCTTTGCAAGGCCTGATGATCTGGTGACGTGGCCATACCACCGAAGTTTCCGTTTCTTCACCACTGTTAGCAGGTCATCGTGTTGTCCAATGGCTTGTGTGATGGTCTGTCGGACTTCGTCGTTGGTGATGTGTTGGGTATAGGAAATGCCCAGAAGTCTTCTGTAGCACCTCATCTCCATGCTTTGTATTCTTCGTTGGAGATCTGCTGTGAGGGTCCATGCTTCGCAAGCATATAGGAAGATGGAGATGACAAGGGAGCGCAGCAGTCTTACTTTGGAATGTAGACTGATGGTCCTGTCTTTCCAAATGGGCTTCAACCTTGTCAGGGCAGCAGTTGTTTGTGCGATCCTGGAGAGGACTTCCTGTCGGGACCCATTGTCTGATACAATGGCTCCTAAATATTTGAAGCTATGCACTGTGTCGAGGGATTGGCCTTGGACTTTGATGTCCGTATTGATGCCATTGGTGTTGTTGGTCATCATTTTGGTCTTCTCTGCACTTATTTCCATTCCATAGGCTTTGGAGGTGGTGTCAAGCCTCTGTACCAGCTGTTCAAGTTCTTGTTCCTCTCCAGCCAATCCATCAATGTCATCTGCAAAACGAAGATTGGAGATTGCTCTACCCCCTATGCTGACTGTGCCTTCATGGTCTGCAAGAGCATCCGACATGATGCGCTCTAGGAAGATGTTGAAGAGTGTTGGAGAGAGTAGGCATCCTTGACGCACACCGATTGTTGTTCTGAACCAATTCCCGATGGCTCTGTTGTGGAGGACTGCACTGGTAGCCTTGTCATACAGGCTTTTGATGACTTCAATAATTTTAGGGCTGATGTTGTACACTTTCATTGTTGCCCATAGAGCTGCATGCCAGACTCGGTCAAACGCCTTCTTGAAGTCTATGAACACATGATATAGATGTTGTTGGTGCTGTAGGTATTTCTCACAGATTATTCTGAGGTTGAAAATCTGCTCAGTGGTACTTCGCCCTGCCCTGAATCCTGCTTGTTCTTCAGCTATGATTTGTTCAGCTTGGGGTTTCAACCTGTTGAGTATTATTTTCAGGAGGACCTTGCTGGGATGGCTGATGAGGCTGATGGTCCGGTAATTTTCACACTCCTGAAGGTTACCTTTTTTGGGAAGAGTGATGACAAGCGACTGGGTCCATGGTATAGGCCACTCCCCACTCTGCCAGATCTTGTTACAGATAATGGTGAGGGCATCAATCATCGCTTCTCCTCCTGCTTGTAGCAGTTCCGCGGGTATGTTGTCCACTCCCGCTGACTTCCCTTTCTTTAGCGCTTGCACTGCTGCCTCAACTTCTTCCCGGAGAATTGGGAGGATTTCTTCTTCTTCTCTGTTCTCGGGACATGCTAGAACTGATGGGTCTCCATTTGGTGTATGGTTGTAAAGGTCAGAGCAGTACTCTGTCCATCTGTCCAAGACTTCTTGTTCTTCTGTAAGGCATATGCCAGACTTGCTTTGGATAGTGGAGACTTTGGGCTGTTTGACACTTGTCAGCCGCTTCACAGTCTGGTAGGCCTTCTTGCTGTTGTTCTTGTTCAGACTGTTCTCTATTTCCTGGCATTGATCTTCTATCCAGTTCTCCTTTGCTGTGAGCATGCCTTTTCGGATGTCATTGTTGATTTTTCGGTAGACATCAGCTCCCTGTGAGGTGTTCTTTTTCTTTTTCATCTCTCTTCGTTTATCACACAGATCCAAAAGTTCAGGTGTGATCCACAGCTTCTTCTTTGGTCGGTGCTTGCCAAGGATCTCAGTGGCGACATCTGTCACAGCTGAGTTGAAGGTGGTGGTCATGGTGTTGACATCTACTTCACCAGCCCCCAAAATGAGCAGTGGTGCAAATTTCCCTCCAATTGTGGCCTGAAATAGTTCTGCCACCTCCGGGTCTTGCAGTTTGTCCAGGTCGAACTTCAGTCTAGTGCACTTTGCTGTATTTACTCTCTTCAAGTGGAGCCGGAAAGACATCATCACGAGATCGTGGTCACTTCCGATGTCTGCTCCTGGAAAAGTACGTGTCCTGCCAATGTTGATGCTTGATCTGAAGCGTTTCTTGACCATGATGTAGTCTATTTGGTTGTGATGCTCCCCGCCAGGACTGTGCCATGTCCATCGTCGGGAGTTTTTGTGGAGACCAAGCGTGTTTGCCAGTACCAGATTGTTGTATCTGGCAAACTCCAAGAGTCTCAGACCCCTGTCATTTGTCTCGTTGTTGCAGTGGGGTCCACATGTGTCTCCCCAGTTGTGGTGCGCATCTTGGCCAACCTTGGCATTCCAGTCGCCTTGCACTATGACTATGTCCTTCTTCGGCACTTGGTCAAGGACCGCCTGTAGATTTTCATAAAAATCCTCCACTTCGCTGTTGTCATAGTCTGATGTTGGGGCGTAGGCCTGGATGATGGTGATGTTGAAAGGGGCTGCTCTCAGGCGGATGGTAATGAGTCTACTGGAGACTGGGCGGCAACCCATGACAGTGGCTAGAATGTTCTTGTGGACCAAGAATCCAACGCCGTGTTCGTGCCTGTCATCCCTACCGCTGAAATAGAGCTTGTGGCCTTTGTCGGTCGTTGTTTCACCTAGGCCTTTCCAGCGCAGTTCGCTGATACCTAGAACATTCCATCGATAGTGGTCCAACTCGTGGGCCAGTTCTTCTAATTTTCCTTCCGCAGTTAGGGTCCTGACATTCCAGGTTCCTATGACGATGTTGTTTCTCGTGCGGATCTTGCTAAATTGTCCATCAGTAGCATACTTAACACCTCCGTCCTGGTGGCCAACGGAAGGCGCGGTCCTTGTGCCGTGTGACGACCCGGGCGACGACCGATCCGGTATGGAATTAGTGGGTTGTGTCATCATGTAGTGTGTCTTGGGCAAAAAAGACCTGGCGGTGCCCAATCCTCTCCAGGCTGTTGGCCACAGCCGAAATCCACGAATACAGTGTGGCTCGCCTTGGCCCTGAGCACATGGTCGTTGAACCTGTAGTAACGTGAGGTTCCTCCGCCCTGGCCGGTGACTTCTGTGTAGAAGACTTTCGCCCAGTGATGCCGTGCTAACATCACCCCTGTTAGTCGCCTCTTACGACACGCCGGGAAACGTTGGGTCTATTCTATTTAATGCCCGAACCCACAGAGCATAATAACTAGAAGCTACACTAAAGCCAAATAGGTCTACGCACGTGAGCACCAACAAATCTGCCAATAAATGAATTAAATTAGCATAATTGTGATAATATAAATTTACACAAGTACTAAATCTAACAATACCCAATAAAGGCAACAGAAGAATTAGTCAGGAACAGAGAAAACGGATCGAAAAGATTACCTCATCATACAACTCTACATACAGAGGATATTCAGCATCCCTATCCAAGAAGAATAGAAGCATTGAAATCTGTTTTCTATGTGAGTAACATAAAGGATGCAGCGAGTATTGGCCAATATAACGTTCAGTACACCATCCCATTGCTCCCCAAAATACCGGGATCTACATCTACTTGACTTATTTCCGTCAGCTACCAGTCGCCTGGAGCGAAATAACCATTTTCCATACGGAAATGTTCCTTTTTACTTGTGATAGATGACAAGTTGCGCACATCTAATGATGATGATGATGATGATGATGATGATGATGATGATGATGATGATGATGATGATGATGATGATGACTACTTGCAGGACGCAGAAGAAAACCCAATATCACGGAGTCAGAAAAAGTTTTCGTCGGCTCCTTTGTTGTTTCATCATCATCATCATCATCATCATCATCATCATCATCATCATCATCACCCATCCTCCTCCTCCTCCTCCTCCTCCTCCTCCTCCTCATCATCATCATCATCATCATCGTCATCATCATCATCATCATCATCATCATCATCATCATCATCTTCATTCTAACAAATGCATGGATAAGCATCACCAATACACAAGCATTAATGATCCCTTTTGATCGAGATTGGTCCTGATTCGGCTCTTGGCAGTCCGCTGGACTCTGTAAGCACCGAGTATCTATCTATCTATTTTGATCGAGTGCACTATGTTAGTATCATAATCGTTGATGACACCGCCGTCGGCATCGTCGTCGTCGCCGTCATCATCATCCCACTATTTAAGACGAACCGCCAAATCACAATCATTAAAATCATATCTGTAATAAGCTTAATTAGTATTTTCTACCTGATGTCGAGAAAATCTTTAACTAAATCGACCGAGTTCTTTAACATGCCATTGAAATTACAGCGGCGGGTGAGTTCAACACAGTCTATAGAACCAGTACAAGAAGGTCAATTTCAGTGAGAAATTCTGTCTCAACCACAGGCGCTTGTATCTGGGCACCCGAACGCCGCCTATGACGATCTCCATTCGATGAATTTTTTTTCTCTATGTAATATATGTACTTAGAAGGGCGACGCCTCATAGGCGGTCGTGTCAGATACGAGCGCCTGTGGTCTTAACTTGCGGACAGAAAACATCAGTCCTAATTTCTTTGACTTGGTTCGAGCATAGATCTTACATAAATTATACTGGAATTATGCTTGAAGCAAATTACAGAAATAACAATTCTGGTGTCTTGTTTCAGCTACAAAGGCCATCTTTCATATTGCACTCTGATTTACAATATCCGATTTTTTCTTACTCAAATAGTTCATCAGCACTTTGAAATTCTTGTGAGAATCGATCCGGTGTCATCGGTACATCGGCGTGCGACACACCATTAAGTCAAAGGCACACTCTTGAGAAGAAGACAATTCGTGCTTAAGTTGTTTATTTAGCATCTCTTAGGGCTGAAGTCTCAAAGACTAGCACTAGTACCAGGGTAACCTCGGTCCTACATTATCAATAATAGCGCTACATGTAACTACTCTACAGCCCCATCAATTAAAACGAACAACACTGCCCCCTAGTTGGAGTTTGCCAGATACAACAATCTGATACTGGTAAATGCGCTTGGTCTTCACAAAACTTCCAGACGATGGACCTGGCACAGCCCCAGCGGGGAGCATCACAACCAGATTGACTACATCATGGTCAAGAAACGCTTTAGATCAAGCGTCAACAATAGCAGGACACGCACTTTTCCAGGAGCAGACATCAGAAGTGACCACGATCTCGTGATGATGTCTTTCTGGCTCCACTTGAAGAAACAAAATGCACCAGACTGAAGTTCGACCTGGACAAACTGCAAGACCGGCAGGTGCCAGAAATATTCCAAGCCACAATTGGAGATAAATTTGAACCACTGCTCATTTTGGGAGCTGTCGAATTAGATGTTAATACCATGACCACCACCTTCAACTCAGCTGTGACAGGTTCCGCCACTGAGATCCTTAGCAAGCACAGCCCAAAGAAAAAACCTTGGATCACACCTGAACTTTTTGACATGTGTGAAAAACGAAGAGAGATGAAAAAGAAAAATAACCTCACAGGGAGTTGATGCCTACGGAAAAATCAACAATGACATCCGAGAAGGCATGCGCACAGCAAAGAAGAAATGGATAGAAGATCAATGCCAGGAAATAGAGAACAATCTGAACAAGAACGACAGCAAGAAGGCCTACCCGAATGTGAAGCGGCTGACAAGTGTTAAACAGCCCAAGGTACCCACGATCCAAAACAAGTCTGGTATATATGCGTTACAGAAGAACATGAAGTCTTGGATAGATGGACAGAGTACAGCTCTGACCTTTACAACCACACACCAAACGAAGACCCATCAGTTCTAGCATGTCCCAAGAACAAAGAAGAAGAAAATGAAGTCCTCCCAATTTTCTTAGAAGACGCTGAGGCAGCAGTGCAATCGCTGAAGAAGGGGAAGTCAGTGGTATTGGACATCATACCTGCAGAATTGCTTCAAGCAGGAGGAGAAGCGATGACTGACGCTCTCACCATTATCTGTAACATGATCTGGCAGAGTGGGGAGTGGCATACACCATGGACTCAGTCACTTGTTATCACTCTTTCCAAATAAGGTAATCGTCAGGAGTGTGAAAATTACCGCACCATCAGCCTCATCAGCCATCCCAGCACAGTCTTCCTGAAAATAATTCCCAACGTGTTGAAACCCCAAGATGAACAAACCATAGCTGAAGAACAAGCAGGATTCAGGGAAGGGCGAAGTACAACTGAACAGATTTTGAACCTCAGAATAATATGCGAGAAATACCTACAGCACCAACAACATCTGTATCATGTGTTCGTAGACTTCAAGAAAGCGTTTGACCGAGTCTGGCATGCAGCTTTGTGGGCAACCATGAGAGTGTACAACATCAGCCCAAACATTATTGAAGTCATCAAAAAACTGTATGACAAGGCTACCAGTGCAGTTCTCCACAACCGCGCCATAGGAAACTGGTTCAGAACAACAATCGGCGTGCGACAAGGATGCCTACTCTCTCCAACACTCTTCAACATCTTCCTGGAGCGCATGGCATGTCAGATGCTCTTGCAGATCTCGAGGGCACCGTCAGCATAGGGGTAGAGCAATCTCCCACCTCCGTTTTGCGGATGACATTGATGGATTGGCTGGAGAGGGACAAGAACTTGAATAGTTGGTATAGAGGCTTGACACCACCTCCAGAACCTTTGGAATCGATATAAATGCAGAGAAGACCAACATGATGAACAGCAACACCAATGGCATCAACATGGACATCAAAGTTCAAAGTCAATCCCTCAACACAATGCATAGCTTCAACTATTTAGGAGCAATTGTATCAGACAATGGGTCCCGACAGGAAGTCCTCTCCAGGATCGCACACACAACTGCTGTTCTGACAAGGTTGAAGCCCATTTGGAAAGATAGAACCATCAGTCTACACTCCAAAATAAGGCTGTTGCTCTCCCTTATCATCTCCATTTTCCTAAACGCTTGGAAAAAATGAACCCTCACAGCAGACCTACACCAAAGAATACAAAGCATGGAGATGAGGTGCTATAGAAGACTTCTGGGCATTTGCTATACCCAGCACATCAACAACAACGAAATCCGACAGACCATCACACAATCCATTGGACAACACAATGACATGCTCACAGTGGTAAAGAAACAGAAACTCCGATGGTATGGGAATGTCACCAGAGCATCAGGCCTTGCAAAGACCATCCTGCAAGGCATGGTGCAAGGAGGCAGAAAAAGAGGGAGACAGAAAAAGATGTGGGACGACTGTAACAAAAGGCCCAGTTTACCCAGCACATTTTGAGCTTTTGCCTTGTTTAGTCAGTGTAGATTTAGAAGGTTACTGTTAGTCTGAAGCAGACGATAGAAGTGATCATGCGTAGCAGTTGTATGCTGACGATAGCCAAGTAGGCAGCAATGACATCATCCAGCTTAAGGATAGAGCCGACTTTACAGCCAATCAGATTTTCCAGCCAATCGGAACACAGCTAGATTAGGTAGGACCAGTTCTGCCTGGTTCAAGCAGAGAGGTAGAGAATGCATTCTGCGTTCAAGCTGAGAGCAGTACACAGTTACACTCTAGAAAATCCCTCCAATAGCAGACTTAGGAAGCAGGACTTGTTGAAAATCTTCAATTCAATCAAGTTAGCCACGGCCTGACATTGTCAAGAAGGTAAATGAACATACTTTTGTTTCATCGTGATGTATTTATATTATTGTTGAAATATGTTTGTGAAATTTGTTATGCTTAGAATTGAATTGTTAGTCCAACGTTGCGTGATCACGTGGAGAACCCGACCACGTGGCGAACATGACCGGCCGACGCCATGTTGTATTCTGTACGAACCCACTGTTGTTTAACCTATATGTATGCTCTCAGACCAGTGGCTGTACCAGAGAATGTGTATAATATTAATTCTTTCTCTATGTGTATAGTTAGCCGTGATTTAGGAAATTAGAGTGGAGATTCCAGTGGACCACGGACTTAGCAGAATGTTTCCCACTGTCGCTGTCTTCCTCATTTGCTCTTTCCCATTCCCGATCTGTCCTACCACTCTGCTATACTATCTTCTTCTTCGCTAGATCAATGACCTACCTTTTTTCTTGAAAACTCTTCCTGGACAAGACTCCTTGTTTGTGTATGAGGTCTGTTGGATCAGCTTGGGAGTGTTGGACGCTTTCTGCCGGGTGGTCACTAGGGCTTCCTATGAATGTACTATTTAGCACTATAGGCATTTTATATGTATGTTTTTTGTTGATGATTTATAATGATGTTTGTATTCTATTTTGTTTTTGTAATCGGGGAGTTCGCGTAGTTGAGGTCAACCCTCAGCCGTCCCTCGCGTGGGATGTCTTTATTGTAAAGTGACTGGCCGGTGGAGGGCGTTCAATTTTCCCACTGGGGTTGTTTCAACAGATCTTTTATGCGGATCGGGGGTTGTCCGGTCCTGATTTGGCTCGGAAGAGTCCGCTGGACCTAAAGCAATAATAAATCAATCAATCAATCAATCAAGCAGAATGTTTGTCGCTTATATATAGAGATGTGGAGCTAATCACTGAGGGCTACTTCGGCCTTCAGTGAGACGCTCTGCACACACCTATTATACAGGGTTGTGCAGAATTTCGTCTCATATGTTACAGACGAGCAGGCATTGTATCGTGAGCCCAACTCGGCGAAAGACAAAAACAAGTCGTCGCTGAACGTTGGCTGCTGAGGCATCTACAGCACTGAGCTAAGAGAGCCCACCAGTCTAGCCACAAGGAGAAGACTCCACAACAACACAGCTTGTCAAGGAAGCAACCACAACGCAGCGCTTCAAACCCACAGCTAAGTGCACATTCACTAAGTGCACCAAAATCTGTATCACAGGACCACAGTAGTCCACTCTTCCAGAACTCTGACCATTAGAGCAGAATGTATCCAGTGCCCGATGAAGATAAAGTGGCTGCCTAGAACTATCAAGAGCAAACCATTCTCAGTGACATTTGAACTTTTAAGTTAGTTTCGTACTTCAAAGATCGTGTATAGAGTAGAAGAAATAAATGTGTGATTTTTACTGTTATCAAGTGGCTGGACTACTTATGTTTCATAGCCGTGTGAAAGCTAGTGTGACAGTGATCTTTTACCATTTTTCTATCTATCTCTGTACCCCAGCCTTAACACAGACCGAGCTAAACAAATAAATGTATTAAGTTAAGTCACAGGGAGATTACTAGCGATCCACATAGACTAAAGACGAGTGGGTAATAGCATTCCATTGTGCAGAGCCCAGCAACAATAGACCCACCGTCACAACGACAACATTCGAGAATGGATTGGCTTGACACTGAGTGAAGCAATGAGGGTTGCTGAGGACAGAGAAAGATGGAGTACGCTGGTTAAACGTTCATCTGTGGTGCCCCAACGACCTACGAGTTACGGGATAGGATAGGATATGACTAGTGAGAACTGGACAGTGTTGTAATTACTACTACCACTACAACTTCTGCTACTACTATTACGCCCTAGCAAATAACACATTCTAATTTCGTCAAATTTCCAAGTCGGCCCCTTGTTAAAATTCGTCTTTTTGTTTTGGCATTTCATGTGCTTTAATCTGTCACCTATACCGCTGGTGCACAGAGACTTCTGTTTAATATGAAATTCGACAATCGTGGGCAATGGCCATCCCAGTTAATTTTCGATGCTTATGTCTGGTTTCTATCTGCCTGGCGAGGCTATCCGGAGGTGACTGGCAAGGACCCAAGACTGGCCAAGGGTCTGCCTGACAAAGGCGAGGAATACGTGAGGAGATATGTACAGCAAGAATCTCAATACCTAGAAGAACTAGTATTTAAATCAAATGATTCTACCATCATCATTCACTGTATTCAATTAAATTGCATTTACGAGAGCACACGTGCTTGTTATATTGTATTGATGCACTTCATTGTCACCGTCCAAACAGACCGTTGCTTACTCACTGTTCTTCAGTCCACTGTAGATAATAATATTCAATACGCGGCTATAATGTTAAATACATTTGAAAAAGACTATTGTCATTGCATCATCTATGTACTGCAAGGTAATAAGTACACATGCACATCAAATTAGCGTCAAGCCAATCCTCAATAAGCTCCCAAGTACGCCCTTTCTTTATCGCAACGCAATTAAGAACTCATTCTAAATACGAATCCACACACAATTTTACTCACATTTCATTCTTCCATACTAATACAGAGAACAAATATGTATTGTACTCCTTCACCGAGATGTTGACATAGTTGTTGAATTTAACCTCAAACACAATATTGACATTCAAGTCCTCTACCTATGGCAGCGTACGTATTAAAGAGAAGAATTAATCATCTATCCCTCACGTTATTTGACAAAAACTTAATAGTTATCACAGATGCGGCCACATCTGGTACAAAGCACAGATGTTGCATTAAGTACCGTAAGAAAATTAATTCAATTCTGTAGTATGGATACTATCTTTATTGTCAGGGTAATTGTTTGAATTTTAAAATAAATTATGCTGAGACAAGAATACTGAGCAGATGGCTGTTGTTATATGTGTTACATGTTAGATTATTTTATTATTAGTACCGCCGATATTTATGCATTTACACAAGAGTGAGCATTTTTACCTTCATATCGATCAGTGACATATGTTGCCGACAATTGGTGTTGGTACTCTTCCGATTGATTTTACTCACAAAATTGCAATATTCACCACCACCACCTCCACCACCTCCACCACCACCACCACCACTTTCCCTCTCCCCACAGCACCCTAGTCACCTGCACGTTCGAATCTGTCCATTGTTTCCTACTAACAAAGGAAGATGAGGTAAAAGAAATAAAGTAGAAAATCCGCAAAGCTGGCTTATTATGTTCTCAATGCATGTATTTCGCTTAAAGAGTTCACCAGGGGTTAAAAGCCATGATAACAAAGCTCTCAGATTATTTCATAATCCCTCAACTAATATACTATCAACAGATCGTTATCAGCAGTGTCCACAGCTGCTTGTGGATGTTGGAATCAGCTGTAATATTATTTACTACAGGTACTATCGACGGCTGTAGCAGCATTTAGAACTCGCATTGAACACCTACGCTCTCTTTCGCTTGACCTAGTAGTGGTAGCAGCAGGCGAAGCTGTAGTAGTAGTAGTAGTAGTAGTAGTAGTAATAGTAGTAGTAGTAGTAGTAGTAGTAGTAGTAGTAGTAGTAGTAGTAGTAATAGTAGTAGTAGTAGTAGTAGTAATAGTAGTAGTAGTAGTTGTTGTTGTTGTCGCTGCTGCTGCTGCTGTTGCTGTTGTTTGAACAAAGTGACTCAGTCATAGAATGCCCGAGTGTCTTGCAGAAGAACCTATATGTTCGCGGCTCAATGGTAGGAATCGACTTTCTAGAATGGCTCTTTAAATTGATGATTCGCTTTTCCCGTGTCGCCACTGCGGTAGGCTAAAGCACCCGGTCCTTCAGTCAAAAGGGCAGGCCACAAACTCAAATAAAAAGGCATACAATTAGGTCGATCAGGGGTGTAGGACAGCGCGATAGACGCTGCACGTGGGTGTCTTGGGGCAGCTTGAGTTAGGCGCCAAATTTCCGCAAGCGCCATGAGCGCTTTTCTCAACTTGTAAGTGCGCTTTTTTAATTTTCCTTAATTCATGTTGTTGTTGTCGCCGTTGCGCGATGTGGTCTTTGTTATACCAGAACGAACACAAGACGGAGGAGGGAGGAGAGAGAGAGGGCGATGATGTTGTGATGGTGGTGAATGTTCTTGCATCAGTTATTATTTCTTATAATTTCCTGTAGCAGCATTCGATCTTCATGCCTTTTACACCACATGTTTGCGGGATAGATTTGTGTTTGTTGCGTGTTTGAGAATGTGTGTATATTGGTACAGATCATCACGCTTTGAGCATAATTGTTGATTTGGGAAAAAGAGCGTATATAATTATTATTTTGTTGTAGTATGTAGCAGTGAATGACAACATAATTGTCCTTTCCGTTTAGCTTAGAGTTAGATATCCTCAGGCGGCGAGTCCTGTATACAAACTATGAGAAGAAGTTCTAATTAAGGTACATATGTAGCATCTCTCCTAAGGCTGGCCGGCCGGCCACTCATTAGTTTAATTAAGCTAGCACAGCAGAACGAGACAAACAACATCCGGTCACGTATCCTACATTTAGCGGCAAACAACAACAAAGCTAACAAAGATGTGTAAGGTACAGCAATAACACCTCCAAGTAGTTCAGTTCATACTGTTAGTTCCTCAGATCTAACAACGGACTACAGTAGCACATTCATATCCGTAAGCACGCTCACACACCTACGTGCGCCTCACACAAACACACACACACACAAGTATGTAAAACACCAAGACTGGGTTTTATTAAGAATGTAAGAATCGGAAAGTGATTTTTTGACGGAAAGAACGCAAACTTCTTCTAGAAATGTAAGAATCTAATGCCAAATAGGCTCTTTCCGTCTCAAAAGTTGACCTAGTTCGTCTCCTATAGGCGACGAAATAGGTCGAACTTTCTTGCAAAATTTCCCGAAAATTGACTGGATTTTCTCCGTCCCGGATAGTGCACTCCCTTGCACTTAAAACACTCTCATGCACTACAACTGCACTCCCATGCACTAAAACAGCACTCCTGTGTACTTAGAAAAAAGTGGGTGGCTGGAAAAAACTGGGTGGCTAATACACACACCTATTTCCTGCATAAAAAGCAAGGTTAGTCACCCATTTCAAGGCTTATGTCTCCGCACATACACACACACATACACACACACTACACGTACGCACGCAAGCACGCAAATATTAGAGTGCCTTTCTCTGTTACCTATGCATTCACGAAGACAGCAACCACTCGTGGGGCCGGGTAGCTCAGTTGGTAAGAGCGTCTTGCTAGTAACCGAAAGGTCGCTGGTTCGAATCCCGGATTGGTCAACGTGTGATCATATTATTTCCCCCTTTACCAACAACTGGCCCGCTGGTGTCAGTATAAATCGGTCCAGTAGTCACCTATATGCGAAAGTGTCGTGTGACTATAATCTACAAACAACAACTGCAACCACATTGCCCTGTGCATTCTTTAACTTAAAGCTCGGTATTAAGGATGCTTGCTTTATTTGTCATGGCAATATGTTTACTTAGGAAATTGCATCGTTGTCACATTAAAAGAGCACATAAAGGACAATCGTTGCTTAAACTGCCCGCAAAGCTAAGCTCTCCCTTGTTATGTGAACAAACAACTCTGCTTACTATACACACTTTCTCTGCGGTGGTAATGTTGGAATCAACCGTGATACTATTATTAGGTACACAAACAAGCACATTTATCGATTGATTTCAACACCCTACTTTCGAAAGGGTTATGCTTTGGCTTAAATCCTATATTTTTGCCGGTACGATAACACTCATTGTAGATTTAAAAAAGAATCTTTGACGCCTAAATGTGTGATCTTCGGACCCTTTCAATTAAATGTCAATGTAGGATGTTGCGCTCTTCTGAATTATACACTGTAGTAAATGAACGGTTCTTTTAGATTATAACTTTGGTAAAGTTATACATTAATAAAGATAGCAGCAAAATTGCCCAAAACGCACTACTTTTATTTGAACTAAAGCTCTCTCTCTCTCTCTCTCTCTCTCTCTCTCTCTCTCTTAAGTCTGCCAAAGGCACTCTTCGGATTAATCTGAAGCACAAGCTCAGTCACCACAGATCATAAACTTAGGGAAGCTTGTATCACATACGGTAACAACACCGTCGTCCACGAGCACCTATTAGTGACGATGGTATGTAAACAAATTGTGACACACGCTGTGACTTTTAGATTAAAAACTTACAGAGTCCTTGTTCGTATCCCGTGCAATCATAATGCCAGCTAGCAACATAAGTATTGTCAGAACTGCACTTTGTTGAAGATAAACAGTTTTTAAACCTAGCTCGCACTCTTAAGATGAAACTGTAGCACACGATCTCGATAGATGTAGCAACAGCACTGCGCATATGCGCACTTTATGGTTAAACTAGGCTTAATGCTGTCTCAACCTAATTAAGTGTGTTGTGGAGGAAGAACAATTTTCATGAAGTGCTAGGCAAACAAATCTAACCACTAGCTGGCATCTCTCTCTCTCTCTCTCCTCTCTCTCTCTCTCTCTCTCTCTCTCTCTGCAAATCAACAACGGCATTGAAGTTAATAATGTCAATGGCGAACAAAACAAGAGTTAGTACATTTTGTCTGAATGTAGTTTACAATCACCATCACAAAAGTGCAAAAAAGCCTCGTTCTTTCGTGGACTGTACTCAAATAATCACCACATCAAACATTTAATGCTGGGGTTAAAGCACCCACTATCACAAATCAATAATAAACAGTACAGTCCTATACACTAATATAATTTGCTATTAAGAGTTCGCCATGGTCTCTTAACTCTACTAAAATGATGACTATATCAAACATTACATTAAACACTGGCACTGTCGCACGCGCGAATTAATCTTAAAAGACACCCCTAAGTTAATGAAACGTGTAGCAAGCAAAACGGCAGCTAAACTACGTACACAGCACTACCGTACGAAATACGTGTCTCTTGTGTTGTATTTAGATTTTTTTAATGCTGAATCTAAGGTAAAACTAACGATGCGGCATAACTTTCACATTACTAGTCTTCACTGGTTCACAATTCACCCCCATCCATGACAAGTCGCAAGCAAATCAACCCACGACACACACAGTCCTTAAGGCAAAAGCACTGCAACTTACATTGCATATAGACAAACAAGGGCAATTACACCGGTCATTTAAGGTAAAACGCAGGACTGCCACGCACTCGAATTTAATCCATAATTCACCTACATCCATGGAAGGTAGCAAAACAAGACGGACACACACTCGTTTCTTAAAGTAACACACATAATTGTCTCCTTCGTCGTCTTTTACACCAGACAAGCAACATTCACATAAAGATTGTTACAGTGTCACACAATTTTTCTCAACAAGTAACCTACATTCACGAAAAGTAAAAGCAGGCAAGAGAGCCACACTTACGCACACTCTACCCTTAAGATAACAAACAATTGAATAGGACCGTCTCACGCACACTAGAGAGCGAGCCTTCTAAAGAAGAGGACAGGCGAGGAGGACACAGCAGAAAGCAGGAACCGAGGAAGTGGGGGTGAGGTGGAGAAGGGGGTATAGTGGGAGTGAGGGTGAGCGTGGGGGTGCGGTGGTGGAGAAAAAAGGCCAGACTGTGCCAGTGATGGAGACCGACAACGACAACAGCAACACGCACAGCTGCACTGTGCTCTAGTGCCAATCTGCCTGCTTCGTCGCCGCTCTTATCATCTGCTGACCCTTTCTTCACAGGCTGGTGTATTCTATATTCCCACGTGCATACGACATTCACTCGCTCACTTACACACATACCCACACAAACTACAAATGAGCCACAGTGGACATATAAGAAGAATATGACTCATATTATATACATTTAATAAACGCGAATACGTAGAATATTATTGCATGCACGCACGCACGCAGGCACACCTGCGCATGCAAACATACACACTCAATAAACGCGCGCGCTCTCTCAATATACGCGCGCGCACATTCACAAGCCCATAATTGCGCACACAGACACACACACTCACACACACACACGTACAGACAGAAAGGCACACAAACACGCTTTCATGTCGATAACTTAATAACAACCAAACAATCCACTGCTTAAATAGTCATTCTACAGTTTGTAAGGCTCTAGCAGCATAAATATGAAAATAAATCATCATCATCACAACCAAAAACGTGAACAATAACAAGGTTGTAATGATCTAACCACAGTTCGTGCGCTGCGTACACAACACACACACACACATACACACACAAACTATTTTAAGCCATTAAAGATATCCGCTTTTGCACTTTATGTAATACTGGAATTTGTAAACGCGCATATCGCTCGGGAATTGAGATTTTAGACCCTCAACCGGAATTTAAGGAACTTGCAATTCGCACGCTCTGGAGTGAAAGCTGTAATGAGAATAATAGAAAATTTTTATCTTTAGCATTGCATGTATTTGTTGTAGACTTCTAAGTGAGCTCTAGAATCTATGTGTAGGATGACCATTAACCAGAAAATAATTATTAATATGAGAATATGGTAACTGTGACGGTGGGTCTATTGTTACTGGGCTCTGCACAATGAAATGCTATTACCCACTCGTCTTTGTCTGCGGGGATCGGCTAGTTTAATCACCATATGGCTA
Source organism: Oncomelania hupensis (assembly GCA_036898135.1). Taxonomy (NCBI): domain Eukaryota; kingdom Metazoa; phylum Mollusca; class Gastropoda; order Littorinimorpha; family Pomatiopsidae; genus Oncomelania; species Oncomelania hupensis. The sequence goes on from JBAHVR010000385.1 coordinate 59,361, forward strand.
ATCTTAATACATTTATATGTTTAACTCGGTCTGTGTGCAGATAGGGATGATGTTTGTATTCTATTTTGTTTTTGTAAACGGGGGTTCGATAAGTTGGGGTGAAGCCTCAGCCGTCCCCTGCGTGGGATGTCTTTATTGTAAAGTGACTGTCTGGTGGAGAGCTTTCGGTTTTACCACTAGGGTTGTTTCAGCAGGTCTTTTATGCGGATCGGGGGTTGTCCGGTCCTGATTTGGCTCGGAAGAGTCCGCTGGACCTAAAGCAATAATAATGTAATGTAATGTAATGTGCAGATAGGGTTATAGAGATATAGGGAGAAAATGGTAAAAGATTCACTGGCACACTAGCTCTCACACGGCTATGAAACATAGGTAGTCCAGCCACTTGTTAACAGTAAATATCACACATTTATTTCCTCTACTCTATACATAATTCTCTAAACACTCTATTAACTTAAATGTCCAAATTCACTTCGAATAGTTCGTTCTTTGATGGGTCTATACTGCTACTGTTCTTGATATTTGCTAATGTCTCATCATTGGGCTAGTTGTTTTGGTTGGCCTAATGTTGGTTTTCAGGAGAGTGGGCTACCGCACAGTCGTTCCAGATCAGTGTTAGTGCGTTTCTTCTTGCACTTAGCTGATTCGTTGAGGTGTGGTGTCTCCTCCTTTGGTGTTGACTATTGGGCTATTGGAGCTCATTGCTCGATTTTCCCCTGCAGGCCGAATGTCAGGGTTGACTCTTAGTGGTCTATCTCCTGCATGGGACCAACAAGCCTGCTCGTCTGCAAAACATAAGTCGAGTTTCTGCAACACCTTGTTTACTAAGGGTGTGCAGAGCATCTCACTGATGGCAGAAACAGCCCTCATTGATCGCTCCACTTATACAAACAAGGGACGAACATTCTTCTAAGTTCGTGGTCCACTGGAATCTCCAACATGATTCTTAGACATATACATACATCATGGCTAAACTAAATACATGGAGAAGTAATTAACAATATACACATTCTCCGGTACAGCCACTGGTCTGCAATAATTACACATAGGAGAAACAATAGTTGGACAGTAGGGGTTACCTCGTGGTTTCGAAAACCGGTCGCGGGTCAGCCAGGTGATCAAGCAAAGTTTGTCTAACATTCACAATGATAAAACCTGGCAAGACTTCACAAGCATAATACAAAAATATTATCAATAAATCGCGATGAAACAAAAGATTGTTCATTTACCTTTTCGACAATGTCAAGCTGTGGCTATACAGCGATGCATGAATTTCACCCGTCACCTGCTTAGTATTTCTGAGAGATTTTTCCAAGCGTGGGTCCTTCTCGTGGGAGGTTCAGACAAGGAATGACTACCTAGCCTAGTGGTCAGCCAAAGCTGGCGAAAATCTCGTGAGACCTGAGCGAGGAGTGGTGGATATATGTCACCAGGATGTCACTGCCTACCTGAGCAAGAGTTAGCTTACACATGTTTAGCACACAACTGACTTGTGTCGTCTTCTAGGCAGCGACTTTACGTTACACAGGCCAAAGCAGGCTGAACTATTTAAGGCGAGAAGCCTTAGTGCAGAGTCTATCTAGCCCATTGTGACAGTAACGTTTTCTATGTCTCTGTCCTACCCTTCCACAGTGCTGAAATCACCGTTCAACGTGGATCATCATGATTTCATATCCGTCGAAAGATTCTCACTGCCATTAAGGCCATTAGACGAAAAGCAAAGATTAGCAAGGAGATTTGACGGTAAGTCTGTTCAACTTGCAACGTGAAAAATGAAACTCAAATTGTTGGAAGCGAATTACGCGTCATCATTGAAGATGCTGATGATGATTATCGTTTCTCGCCGCCTTTTCTCGTCCTATCGTTGTGTCTGCCTTAAGCCGTTAAGGAGAGTGCATCCAGACAAAATATCTGAACCTGCCGAGCCATTTGTATATGTACGCTGGCGTGTGCTTCAACTACTCAGATACTCAAGTTCATATACTTTGTATGTATGGGTGCATGGTTACAAGAGATTGGTGCCTAGTTACATGCGTCTGGCATCAGTAAATGTTGTCTGCTGGCCCTTTGCGCCATCAAAGATCTCGTTATGACCTTTTCCTGGATGGCGGTTCTTGTTGCTCGTATTTAGGCTAGCGGCAAACACTGCCATTTAAACAACTATAAAAACAAAGACCATCTAAGATGCAATGGCGTCCCACCGCTGTAGCTCAATTGGTAGAGCGTTCGCCTGACACACCGATGACCCAGGTTCGAATCCCGTGGTGGGCGATATAAAATGTGGCCATTTTAACTGTCCATTTTACAGTATGATTGCTCTGGTGAATCAGTGTTGATTCAGGTACCTACCCCTCTTTCCCTGGGATGGTTATCCCCGTCTGCCAAATCGCCAATGGTGGGTGTAGACGTTAAACCTCAATGTTCATGCAATGGCCGCTTGGAATCCTTAAACAGTCTTTGTAATAGCGAGATGCACATGCACATGGCCTAAGATACTGTGTGTCCCCAATGGCAGCACGCAAGTGGTTTGTACTCGCATTTATTTGTAAACAGTTTGTAGCTTCTGAAAACCCATTTAGAACAGTGCTAAGATCCGGTTTATGTAAAGCTAGGTGCAATCCACCCCCAACAAAATTCTAATGGCAAAGATGCAAATTCTCTAGGATTATTCTTGCATCTTGAAAGCAGCGCATAATTGAGGTTTAAAATTGCAAGCGGTTTTGAAAAAAAAAAGAAGGTAATAAATAATAATAATAATAATAATAAGGTAGATTTATATAGCGTGGTACCCCAACAAACATGGGCTCGCCACGCTTTACAATGCAATAAAAAAGCAATAGTATTAAAAACAAAACAAATAAAATATGTAAAACAAAAACATAAACATAGGTAGGGTTTGTATCATAATCAACAGCATTGTTTGATCGAGATTTGCATAAAAATGATTTGGAGGTATAGCAGAAATATAGATAGTCTTGTAATCTCAAATGTGGGTTTTCATTGTAAGCGGTTTTGTCGTTTTAAAAGCCATAGAATGCATAGCAGAATGCGTTGTGTATCGTGAGCCATTCCCATTGTTTGACCTGGCTCTGCTGGAAGAAGTAAAAAAAAAAAACTTGCAGGACCGCTGCTTTTAAAACGATTAGAGTGCTGTTCCTATCCCTATCCTATCCTGTCCCATAACCCGAAGGTCGTAGGGGCACCACAGATGATCGCTTAACCAGCACACTCCATCCCTCCCTGTCCTCAGCAGCCCTCATGGCTTCGCTCAGTGTCAAACCAGTCCATTCTCGAATGTTGTCCTCCCACCTCTTTCTCGGTCTCCCCCTTCTTCTACCTCCCTGCACTGTGCCTTGCAGAATGGTCTTTGCAAGGCCTGATGATCTGGTGACGTGGCCATACCATCGGAGTTTCAGTTTCTTCACCACTGTGAGCAGGTCATCGTGTTGTCCAATGGCTTGTGTGATGGTCTGTCGGACTTCGTCGTTGGTGATGTGTTGGGTATAGGAAATGCACAGAAGTCTTCTGTAGCACCTCATCTCCATGCTTTGTATTCTTCGTTGGAGATCTGCTGTGAGGGTCCATGCTTCGCAAGCATATAGGAAGATGGAGATGACCAGAGAGCGCAGCAGTCTTACTTTGGAATGTAGACTGATGGTTCTGTCTTTCCAAATGGGCTTCAACCTTGTCAGGGCAGCAGTTGTTTGTGCGATCCTGGAGAGGACTTCCTGTCGAGACCCATTGTCTGACACAATGGCTCCTAAATATTTGAAGCTGTGCACTGTGTTGAGGGATTGGCCTTGTACTTTGATGTCCGTGTTGATGCCATTGGTGTTGTTGGTCATCATTTTGGTCTTCTCTGCACTTATTTCCATTCCATAAGCTCTGGAGGTGGTGTCAAGCCTCTGTACAAGCTGTTCAAGTTCTTGTTCCTCTCCAGCCAATCCATCAATATCATCCGCAAAACGAAGATTGGAGATTGCTCTGCCCCCTATGCTGACTGTGCCTTCGTGATCTGCAAGAGCATCTGACATGATGCGCTCTAGGAAGATGTTGAAGAGTGTTGGAGAGAGTAGGCATCCTTGACGCACACCGATTAGAGTGCTGTTACGACAGTTAAAAGGAACCCCATTGTCAATATCAAGCTAATCTTTAAAAATGGCCCACTTTGACCACCAACCTCACCCCCATCCCTCCACAGATCCTTTTAACGTTCACAGTGAGTGTTGCCGCACTGAAAAAAATAAGCGTTTAACATGAATAACTTTTTCTAAAAAAATAGTTAGGATTTTCGTTTGAGGTTGATACATTCGACCCTACCCAACCCCAGACACGAGAGACGCAATCTTGAAGCTGCGTGGTTCATTCAAAAATAGGGTCAGGCGTCACACGGCTATGGTATTGGTATGCCGTTAAACAGGGGAAATCACTCCACGTCAGACCACAAATGAAAAATTCAAACTTTAGCAGTTAGTTTGAGCAATGGAAGCCGACATTATCATTGTTAAACGTAATAACAATACGAATTTTAGAGTACATTACATTACATGATTATTGCTTTAGGTCCACCGGACTCTTCCGAGCCAAATCAGGACCAGTATAGCCGAATCAGGACCACAAAATCAAGACCACAACTTCGCTAAAAGAGGACTCGCCCTTGATCCGCATGAAAGATCTGCCGAAACAAGCTTAGTGGCAACACTGAAGGCACTCCACCAGCCGGTCACTTTACAATAAAGACATCCCACGCAGGGGACGCTGAGGCTATACTCAAATTTATCGAACCCCCGTTTACAAAAACAAAATAGAATATAAACATCATTATAAAATATCAACAAAACACATACATATAAAATGCCTACATTGCCAAATAATAACATCATAGGAAGCCCCAGTGACCACCTGGCAGAAAGCCTCCAATATTTCCAAGCTGATCCAACAGACCTCACACACAATGAGGAGTTTTGTCCCGGAAGAGTTTTCAAGAAAAATGGTAGTTGACTGATTTAGCGAAGAAGAAGATGGTATAGTAGATTGATAGAACAGAGTAGGAATGAGAAAGAAAAAAGGAGAATGACAGCGACAGTGGGAATTTAAAGCACTAAATTTCCAGAACCTGAACATTGAGGTTTAACGTCTACACCCACCATTGGCGATATGGCAGACGGGGATAACCATCCCAGGAAAAGAGGGTTAGGGACCTGAATCAACACTGAACCACCAAAGTAATCATACTGCTAAAATGGACAGTGAAAATCACCACATTTTATATCGCCCACCACGGGATTCGAACCTGGGTCATCGGTTTGCCAGGCGAACGCTCTACCAATTAAGCTATGGCGGTGGGACCTAAATTTCCAGAAAGTTGGGATATTATTTATACTGAAACCCCCAGCATCCCAACGGGGGGGGGGGGGATTTTAGAGTAACACAGTTTTCGCTGAATGTAAAGAAAACCTTTAAACTGTGGCCTTTTAAATAGCAATTGTTTTAACGACTGAAATAAAATAAAAATAAACAATCCAACGATCAGTATATGCTACATACAAAAGTTTAATATCTTAAAGCAATAAGGTCAGCTTTTTTTTTAATATTTTCTTTTTAAAAGTAAGCTTGAAAATGGGTTACACGGATTTCTACGTCCAAAGAAAAGCTAAATATAAACTGACATTAAGAAAGATGAAATTTCCATTTTAGCTGCAGGTGTGCTACTTGGAAGAAAACTCTTTGCCGCTATAAAGATCCCAATTGACCCTCTTATTTTCCCTGTTTACCCCACCTGTCCTGTTATCATCAAGAAAAAAAAGCTTGTCACTGACAGTTTCAGGCTGGTATGTTCTCTCTCTCTCTCTCTCTCTCTCTCTCTCTCTCTCTCTCTCTCTCTCTCTCTCTCTCTCTCTCTCTCTCTCATTTTGTGTGGTGAGCGTCTGTTTTAGCAGACGCGTCCGTATATTCAGCCATCACTGAAGACAGACAATTAAACTTCAAACGCTTTGACCGACTATAGCTGCAGAATATATGAACAGTACATAAGGAAATCTAATGTACGTCTGCAAATATTAGCGTTTATCTGTGGGTTGGTTCAATCCCTTTATCGTTCTTGGTCACCCTTTTTCGAGTTACAGTTCTTTTTCAAGTATACTATGAGCTTTGGCCCTCCGGGAATAAAACCCCGATGAATCCAAAAAATATAACTTATGACTTTCAATCGAGAAATTTATTTGTTTGTGTGTCTATTAATAACAGGGATTTATTTTTTTACTATCACCGCAGCGAAATGTATATGTCACAGTTTGTAGGTCTATTACATTTTTTAAAAACCTAACATTGAACGCTTAGCGGTTGGTTTAAACAATGATTACACCTTACAGTATATCATCTTTAATTGACAATAATGCAATTGCCCAGTAAACTCATTGCTAAAAACAAGTAATCATCATGGTTCTTTTAAAGTAACATGGTACATAAGTTTCGGTTCCATATCAACAGTATAAATAATGCAAAGCAGTAACACAAAACGCTAGAATTATTCACACTACTAAGCTAATAGTATTGTTAGCATATTTTTCATAACTTTCGTGGACATCGTCGCTACGCAAGTGTTTTATCATCATCAGCATCAGCATCATCATCATCATCATTATCATCATCATCATCACCATCATCATCTTCATTATCAGTCATCATCATCATCATCATCATCATCATCATCATCATCATCATCATCATCATCATCATCATCATCATCATCATCATTTCTTCTTGTGTGAGTGCGTCTTGGACGACGTGGGTTCGAATCCTGACTTCGGCAAACTATTTTGTGATTGCTGGATACAACGGGCCAGCGCCTTGAGAAGCTCTCTGAGCTTGTAAATGCGCTATACAAGAGAAATCTATTTCTTCTTCTTCTTCTTCTTCTTCTTCTTCTTCTTCTTCTTCTTCTTCTTCCTCTTCATAATCATCATCATCATTATCAGCAGAGCAGCAGTGGCAGCATCGTCATCATCGTCATCATCATCTCGTCGTCGTGATCATCATCTCATCATCATCATCATCATCATCATCATCATCATCATCATCATCATCATCATCATCATCATCATCATCATCATCATCATTATCATCATCATCATCATCATCATCATCATCATCATCATCATCATCATCTCACTTAATTTTGAATCTGAATTTGAAATTGCGTAACCCTTGCTTCTCTATTGTATTGGGTTCGGCTTCATCCTCGTTTATCATTCTGATCTTGCAGTATGGTCTTTGCACAAGCTGTGTCGATGTCGATCATACTCAGGTCTTTTGGGGAGCGCAAAGAGTCCTGTTTATCATTCCCAGCTTGTGGGGCTTGTGTGAGGAATTTGCCATTTAATCCCCAACAAGAGCTAGTCTTCTTTTGGCGCCAGCTACCAAACAACATCCCAGTCTAATCCCGAACAAGATATACCTGGTGCTAGGGTGACGTTCATTTTGGGTTGCTGTTTTATTTATTTATTTATTTATTTATTTATTGTTTTATTTATTTATTATTTATTTATCTATTTATTGTTTGTTTATTTAATTGTTCTTATATAGCGCATGTCGTTGTTGTTGTTACATTAATAGCATACTCAGGCTTGTTGACCAACTTTTCAATAATGTCCACAATGTTGTTTTATTAACGTCTTCTTCATCTAAATGATAAGATGCAAACTTGTACGTAAACATACTCATGCGCACGCGCACATCACATTAAATTAACTAATCAAATAAACCGAGTTACTGGAGAATCAATTAAAGCTTTTGCTAACCTAACGCTCACATGAAAACTGATGTTATCAGTTATATCAGTTGGCAAAAAAAGACAAATATGACATGCTTTAAAGATACAGTTTCATTACATATCCTATCCTATCCTATCCCGTAACTCGAAGGTCGTTGGGGCACCACAGATGATCGTTTAACCAGCGTACTCCATCTTTCTCTGACCTCAGCAACCCTCATGGCTTAGCTCAGTGTCAAGCCAGTCCATTCTTGAATGTTGTCCTCCCACCTCTTTTTATGTATCCCTCTTCTTCTGCAACTTTTCACCGTGCCTTGCAGGATGGTCTTTGCAAGGCCTGATGCTCAGGTGACGTGGCCATACCATCGGAGTTTCCGTTTCTTCAGCACTGTGAGCATGTCATCGTGTTGTCCTGCTCATTACATATGCAGTCCCCATTTTTACAATATTTTGTTTTAATTGATTTTAGTATTATTTAATGTGCCATGCTTAAAACTGATCTGGTAATTCCACAAGGTTTATTAAAACTCACATTGGTGTTAATCGTTTACACACATTTATTTTTTTTATCGAGTTTTGAATTTCTGTAGAAGATAACGGTATCATTACTGAATGTTCAAAATATTATTTGTGTTATACGTTAATATGTAGATTTGCTTTCCAGAGTTTTACGCATGTACCTCCGTTTTATTTTGAGAAACAGTTTTAAAATAAACTCGGACGGTTGGTTTTGTCTGACCACTCATTGTGTAGATTTTATTTTTTTAAATCTTTTTTTTCTTTTGCTTTTTCTTTTTTATTGAAAGGAATGAGTTTAAAAGCAATCCACACCATTAGAAATCATACTGCAACAACTTAAACTTTACCAAAATATGAATCCCCCATTCGTGAAGTAATCAGACAACCAGCGAATTAGCATTGTAGTTAGGTAAACTGATCTATAACAGAAAAGGTCAATACACACACACACACACACACACACACACACACACACACACACACACACACACACTTAAAAGATTAAATCTCCTCAGACTCCTTTTATTTCTTCTATTTCTTCTTCTACTTTTTTTCCCTCCTCCTCGTCTTCCGTCTTCATTTCCTCCTTCTTCTCTTCCTTCATGATCCATCCCAGCATCACACAGTCATCCAAGGCAAAGGGCGTGAGGAGCTCAAATCTGGCACCAGGAGCTTAACTGTGTGCGATCCGTGTGGCTACTCAGCTGCAACAGCAGCATGAGCTGTGATGTAGTGAGGGGAAGGAAGAGGTTTTTGATTGATTGATTGATTGTTGCTTTAGGTCCAGCGGACTCTTCCGAGCCAAATCAGGACCGGACAACCCCCGATCCGCATAAAAGATCTGCTGAAACAACCCTAGTGGGAAAATTGAATGCCCTCCACCGGCCAGTCACTTTACAATAAAGACGTCCCACGCAGGGGACGGCTGAGGCTTTACCCCAACTACTCGAACCCCCGGTTACAAAAACAAAATAGAATACAAACATCATTATAAATTATCAACAAAACATATACATATAAAATGCCTATATTGCTAAATAATAACATCATAGGAAGCCCTAGTGACCACCCGGCAGAAAGCAACACTCCCAAGCTGATCCAACAGACCTCATACACAAACAAGGAGTCTTGTCCAGGAAGAGTTTTCAAGAAAAAAAAGGTAGGTCATTGATCTAGCGAAGAAGAAGATAGTATAGCAGAGTGATAGGACAGAGCAGGAATGGGAAAGAGTAAATGAGGAAGACAGCGACAGTGGGAATTTAAAGCACTAAATTTCCAGAAAGTGGGGACACTATTTATGCTGAAACCCCCGGCACTCCAACGGGGGTACTGTTGCCGCAGTGAATCGGTCATGCCTATAAAAAAGACAGGTTTTCAACTAGGGCTTTCACTTTTCCCTTTATAGGTTAGAACAATCTACAGTGGCAAGATTGCTCATGACCCCAAGGGGTAAGGAAGAGGTGCCTTGTTATCGATAACAACAGCTTCAAAATGGTGACGCTTTAAGGAGCAGACAGATAAGCTCCGCCAATTATTTGCTAGCCTGCTGCTGGCCGTCATCTTCCAGCCTCCTTCAACCCAGCCATAGGAAGCCTTAGGCATTGCAAAAGCGGCCTTCCAACGATACGAACTTCTGTGTACGTTCTCCTACTTTGGCCACAGCATGCGGTTTAAATAAATCTGATCTGTTGTCGGTAAAATCAGACAATCCTTGCAAAAACAAAATTGTGGTAGTTTCGAAGTTTTAAAAAACGATGATTACAATTGTTACATCGTTTGCTTTGCTGTTTCCGAAAATGTTACTAAAGTTTTGGAGAGAATATATTTTTTTTGTATGGGGATGGGGGGTGGTGGGATAGAGGGATTTTGAAAACGACCAGTTTTGTTCCTCCTTTCTACTCTTTCATTCGTTAAATAAAAATAAAAATTGGATGAAATTACCGTTTGTTCGATGTCTTTTCGGTTTTTAGTCCTGGTTTGGGTGTCACGTCGTGTGGATAAATAACGGGAAGTATCTTTCGTATTTTAATAATCATTTTAAGTTTTAGCTGTAGTAAACCGGTATAATGTTATTTTTGACTTCGCCAAACACTATATCACACAGTATCTTTAACATCCTCCTAGACCGCATCATGTCAAATGCCCTTGCAGATCACCAAGGCACAGTCAGCATATAGGATAGAGCAATCTCTAACCTCCGTTTTGCGGATGGCATTAATGGATTGCTTGAAGAGAAACAAGAATTTGAACAGCTGGTACAGAGGCTTGACACCACCTCGAGAGCCTCTGGAATGAAAATAAGTGCAGAGAAGACCAAAGATGATGACCAACAACACTAATGGCATCAACACGG
>JBAHVR010000385.1:75000-125000 GCA_036898135.1 Oncomelania hupensis
AAATCAACACACACAAAAACACACACCTAAATGCACCTATATATACACACACACACACACACACACACACACACACACACAAACACACATACAGAAAGAGAGAGATTGAGAGAGACAGACAAAGAGAAAGAGATAGAGAGAAAGAGAGGGAGAGAGACAGAGAGAAGGAGAGAGGGAGAGAGAGAGACAGAGACAGAGACTGAGAGACAGAGAGGGAGACAGAGAAAGAGAGAGGAAACGTGAAACTACCATGCAGCTGACAGGCATGTTCATGGTAATTTTGCTATACAAATCAATGTTACGGTAAACGATCTCACGAAGAATATTTAAAGATTATTAACAAGTCGATCCTCCTCCTCCTACTCCTCCTTATCATCATCATCATCATCATCATCATCATCATCATCATCATCATCATCATCATCATCATCATCATCATCATCATCATCATCTGTTTCTTCATCATCATCATCATCATCATCATCATCATCATCATCATCATCATCATCATCATCATCATCATCATCTTCTTCTTCTTCTTCTTCTTCTTCTTCTTCTTCTTCTTCTTCTTCTTCTTCTTCTTCTTCTTTCGCTTTTGTTGTTGTTGATCATCATCATCATCATCATCATCATCATCATCATCATCATCATCATCATCATCATCATCATCATCATCATCATCATCATCATCATCATCATCATCATCTTCTTCTTCTTCTTCTTCTTCTTCTTCTTCCTCTTCTTCTCTTCGATCACCTTCATCTTTCTTTTTGTTTCTCCTATTTCTCCTCTTCATACTGCTCACCTATTCAGGGGGAACTGCAGAAAGCTGCATCTTTCATTTGCCCCAAGTAGCAATATCTTCGATTAACGATCGAGTTCTGATCGGGCATCCGGAAATTATAGAGTGTGTCTTCGAACTGCTCTCTTTGCTGTATCTTCGCTGCACGGCGATCCGGTGGCAATCATTTCCTTGCACGATAGCAGCGCCGGAAATAATTTCCTTGCTCGATAGTAATAAAACGGCTTGCTGGCAAATTAAATAGCTATCATTTTAAGGTCAAGCTATCCTATAAGAAAGGAAAATGGGCCCAGGCTTGCTATGAATGCTGCAAACCGCATTAAGCTGACTGATTGCATGAGCGCTGACTTCATGAAAGGAAAGCAGTGTTTTCTTGTCCGATCGTGTTTGAGGCGAATAGCATCTAATTATTTTATGTTGTCCTAGATCCTGGCCTCATGAAAAGCAGTGCATTTTTTATGCTCGTGTAAACAGTATGAGACGAATATAATATCATGCATGCAGCATTATGTTGAGCTGACTTCATGAAGATCAGTATATTCTTGTACACTCGTGTTTGAGACGAATGTCCTCAGCGGCTGAGCACTAACCTTATCATAAAGAGCAGACTGTCTTTCTCGTATGTTCGTGTAGAGGCTGATACCATGCAGCTGTTGTCCATTGAGACCTTAGTGAGAAACTAACCAAAGTGCTTTAAAACCTTGTACAACTGACTGGCGTTACTGACTATGCAGGGAAACAACAATACAAGAATACTAGTTTACAGATCATCTTGTACAACTAACTTTCGCTAAAATGAAGGGAAAAGAATACAGGGGAATTTAGTTTACAAATCCTCTTTTGTCTAGATCATTTTTTTCCTTCCGAAATTACAGAGCAAATATAATACCTAAATGGAGGTACCAGTCGGCGGAGCAGCAAAGCCTGTGTTCCCGAGGTCGTGGAATTTTATACAGGTTGTCCCGAAGTGACTATGAACACTGGTCTCCTTACTGTTTCAGTCAGTCTGCTGGTAGTAGTCTACTAAGTGAATGTTTAGTGGAATTTGGTGAAGTACATGTACAAGTTTCTGTACATTGCGAATGTTTGGTGGATCCTATTTCCTCGTGTTAAGCATGGCGTTGTTGGAATCTGTCGTGCTTTGGACACTGCGACGCGGACAGTAAAGTTATTGAAACATTAACATGAAAAACATCAACCTCCTTTATGTTTACCTTAGGGAAATACACACACAAACAAACACACACGCCCACAAACACACACACATACCCACATACACACACACTCACGCACACACACACAAACACACACTCACGCACACACACACACACACACGCATGGAAAAAAGGTAAGTTATTCAATCACACTAACTGTCAAAGTCAACAAGCCTAAATTGTTAAATTCTAAATATATTTTAACAACTTCACTTTATTTGCACAGGGCAACAAAGCCAATAATTATCAAGTGAATTCTATGAGACAAAATTTTTTTAACGGAGAATTCCGCTCAAACAATGGAATCATCCAGCATTCGCTCGTGAACTAACAACCGTAAGGGTAACCTCTAAACTTATCTTCTATGTAAGTGAGGCTTCCTGATCCCATTTTAAAAATAGACTATTTAAAATAAAAGTGTGTGTGAGAGAGAGAGGAGAGAAAGAGAACGGTATGTGTGTGTGTGTGTGTGTGTGTGTGTGTGTGTGTGTGTGTGTGTGTGTGTGTGTGTGTGTGTGTGTGTGTGTGTCTGTCTGTCTGTCTGTGTGTGGGGTTGGGTGGGGGTGGCGGTGGCTGGGGGCAGATTTACACGCCGTAAGAGTTACAACACAGAGTCAACTTTTTAGAAATGTATTTATTTTATTTTATTTTATTAGTCGTATATTTATTTTCTTCTTCTATAGCATTTTCTTTTTTGTTTTTTACTAAAGAGCAGCTGAAGGCACTAGCCAACACAGGGTCTAACCCAAGCCGCACGAAGCGCCCGTGAAAGATGCGAAATCCGTTCTTCTTCACGCCAAGCGAGCATTTAACAGTTTATCCACTTCGCAACAACTTTACCACTTCGTGGATCCGTCTCGCACAGCCATGAAAGAGGGACGGATGGATAGAAACTTTGCGCATAACATAGTAAAAGTCTACAAAGCTACGTCTGCTAAATAAAGATTGCATGTTTGCCCTTTACTATGCAATGAAGATCACAAATACATAGTCTAGCAGTCAGAAGGATGAGGGGAGGGGGTGGGGGGGGGGGGGGCCAGGGACCTGGCATCAAACTGACATATCTTATCTTGAATATAGACGATGTAAAAAGAAAAAGAAAAAAATCAATATTCAGTTTAGAATCTGCGATAATTTGAATATATCCGATGTTGACCTTATAGACGGTTTAAAAAAAAAAAAAAAAAAAGACCGTAACAAAAAGCGACGATCACTTTGGGACCCTGGTATAGATTGAACAGAAAAGCCGAGCTGTTGAATAAAGATTGCCTGTTTTAGCATTGGCGCAACAACTGACGAGTCAAATCATGCATCTCGAAAATTTCTACCCGACCATGCAACATTCTTATCTGCGTTGATGAGAAACTGCTTTCCGTCGCATGATGATCAGGCAACTATTCACGTGTAATGCCAGAAGACGAGATAAAAGAACAAAAGAAGGGGGGAAAATGTCCTTAATACATGTATTTCGCTAAAATGCTCCTTCGGGAGTTAAAGGCCAACTGAGGAATAGAATCTAATATTATTTGTAATGTGTAGATTTTATTTATTTAGTTTAGCGTCTGTGCACATCTGTGATATTAGACCTATTAAAATAAAACACACTGACATAAAATTAAAATAATATAATTAAAATGAACAAATATAATATGTGGATATATAGTGCACCGAATACTGACAATTGCAAGTATGGCGTGATACCCGACATATATTATTCTTACTCTTTCCTTCCCACTTGCTGAACAACTGGAGACGCGTATTATGCTACTTGCAAAGTAAACGCGGACTCAGTCTTTAGACAACGAGTTTTAAAAGCGTCAAAGAGATCGATCATCGAGATTCCACCTACCAAGCTGTTTCCGTAATGAGAAGTTTTCAACGCTCGATCTTTTGCAGTACCAGCGATGCTACTTTAAGGATTCTACTGGACTACGACGATGACGGCGATGACGGCGATGATGTTGATGATGATGATGATGATGATGATGCTACTACTACTACTACTACTACTACTACTACTACTACTACTACTACTGATGATGATGATGATGATGATGATGATGATGATGATGATGATGATGATGATGATGATGATGATGATGATGATGATGATGATGATAAGAAGGAGGAGGAGGAGAAGGAGAAGGCCTGCTAAACCAATGACTCAGATATCGAGTGCATGTATTTTTATGTAATGACTATGTAGAGCGCGGTGAGTCTGGTCGTAGGCTGGAGTATCGCGCAATATAAAATTCTGTTGTTGTTATTATTATTATTATTATTATTATTATTATTATTATTATTATTATTATTATTATTATTATTATTATTATTATTATTATTATATTCAAATCTACTCCCTCCTCTCCTCATTCAACTAGCAAATATCGCCCTGCCTTCACCCCCCTCCCAGCACCCGTCCCCCCTCCACACACATTCCCTTTAATTTCCTAGTCTAACATCAGTCGGTGAATTGAAGGTAAAATGAAATAAACAATTTAAAATCTAACCACTTTGCCCATTGTAGGGGTGTAGAGGATGGGAAAAAATAAACAGACGTGTCTTTTTGACTCCTAGATTCCAAACTCAATAAGTTTGCTCCTTTGGTGGTTAAAGCAAGATACAAAAATAAAGGCAATAACATTAAATTAGACGTGTCATGTGTCCGCAAAAGTGTCTGGCGAAACGGTTTTCACGTGCAAGATCGATAGTGCCAAGGCAATTAGGGGACAAGTTGTCACACAGAGACAGTCGAGGTGTCCTCAGGAAGAGTCTTTCTTTCTTGTGTATTTCACAGAGATCCGTCTCCCCCCCCCCCTCTCTCTCTCTCTCTAAATGCGCACGTGGACGTGTGTGTGTATGTATATGTTTGTTTTCGGTTGTGTAATTCTGCTTGCTATATAGCTGGTTCTCTTCGTTCATAGTTTTTCTGAGTTCCAATGAGTCTCTGCTTATCTTGCATTTTTCTGGTGTCCGGGTGCAATTTTACAGAGATTATCATGTATTCTATAGTTAACTACAAAAAATGTCGACCTGCTTCTCGGAATTTCGGTTCTGCAGTTCTGCTTGCTAGGTAGTTCTCTTCGTTTCCGATTCTAGTCTTTCTGAGTTCTCATAGGTCATTCTGCTTTTCTGTTTTTCATGTCACTCAGAATAATTCTACATTAATTTAATTTGAGTATTTATCAAAGAATATAGAGAGATCTCGTAGGTATCCCGCAAAAAACAAAAAATATAGACACAACATTTATTTGTCTCACTTTATAATCTAGAGTTTGGATCGCATTACAATCGCGCGCACGGCGAGAGAGAAAGAAAGCGAGAGAGAGAGAGTGAGTGAGAGAGAGAGAGAGAGAGAGAGAGAGAGAGAGAGAGAGAGAGAGAGAGAGAGAGAGAGATTCCACGTCAAATGAATAGCCCAAATTTGGTAATGATGGAAAATTTTTGAAAAATCGTTGTCTCTTCCAAATCAGTATATAGACGAATAGAACATTTGGGAAATGACCCAAAACACGTACATTCTGCAGTAAGCCTATAACAGACTAATAAATTCGGAATGAACTTTCCGTGTCATCGTTTCTACATCAGACGAATATCCTAACTTTCGAAGCTGATGAAGTAAAAAGTACATACTGGTACAAGAATCTTATAATTCAAAAAATGACATTTCCACGATTTCTTCCACATCAGCAGAAGAAGAGTAACTCCGGGAACTGATAAAAAAACAAGAGTTATATAACATAGGAATGCAAAATTTGCATATTTCCTACACCAGCATTACTTTGTATAATAAAATTGGGAAACTGATCAAGAAATCGTAAAATCTGGTACAATAGATTAATTAAGTCGGAATGCAAATTTTCACGATGTCTTTTACACTAGCATCGGAGAACTATCAAGAAATTGTACATTCTGATGCAAGAATTTTACACCATCGGAAAGTAAACTTTTTCAAAATGTCTTCCAACCAAAACAGGAGAGCATTTGAGGTAAAAGGAAAGTATGGTAGACCTCATCAGTCGCACAGTAAGTTCAGTACCTTCAAGAGCTGACAACGAGAAAACGTCCGTTCTGGTACAAAGAGTTTTATAACATGACACACTGAAATGTTCATGATCTCATCTGCACTGTAGTCACGTCGTAGCGCCTGAGGAAGAGGATTTCGTGGTACAATGGTTTATGTCTCACACGAGGGTACAATAAAACCCTAGTAGTTTCATAAGGTACCGCGTAGGTACTAAAACGAAACGTCTTTCGACTGAATTGAGCCCGCTTTCTCGGTGTTACACTCCGTTGATGGTGGTGTTTTCTATCAGTAGTATATTCAGCCCCAATGCATGAATTCCTGATAGGTGTGTAACTCAGATTCAGTTTATCCACGCAGCCTGCTCAATCAGCATACAAGTCACAGAGTCGACGTATGAAGTTTTCCACTTTTATTCAGCACACATCAACAACTGCATACAATCGCCTTTTCACTCTCAACTTTTTACTTTCCAGCTCACTATCAACAGCCTCTTTTCACAACACAGTGTATCCATTATATATTTTTTTCTCTCAACTCGAGATGACCTCAGGACGTTCTAGAATAACGCGTTACAACCAATCAGAATTAAAGATCGTCATCACTGACTTACGTCATACATCTCTCTACACATACCGGGAACTTCTCAAATTTCTACAAGTTTCTATCGACAGTAAACACGCAGATCTAGAGAATTCTCCAATAATATCGACTAACGAAAATTATCAACGTTATACAAAGCTTCTTCTAACAACAATGCAAACTCAAATCAAAGGTAAATAAACTCCATTATTGAATACTTTGCAAAACGAAACGATTAGATCTATCGTGCATGCTTCACACATAATATCTTCACACGCCCCATCATGCGCGTTTCAACGTAACATAACCCCCCACTCAAGAAGAAGTTTACTTAATTTCTTTCAACAACGTTGAAACGTAATGCACAAGCAAAGTTTTAATTCTGGACTTTCTGAATACTGTCATTGTGCTCAGTTCATTCACACAGAGTCAATGTTCTTCCATCTGCAAGTCTATCTGGTTATTGTCAATGTTCTCAGTTCATCCACATAGTCAATGTTCTTTACTCACACACTCGGCTGAGAAAGTCCGCACCAACATTGTCTGATCCTTTAATAGATTCTACTCGCATGTTAAAGTTCTGCAAGTACATAGCCCATCTCATGATGCGACTGTTCACAAACTTGGCAGAGTTCAAGTAGGTTAGCGGCTTGTGATCAGTCTGTATCACGAACTTCACTCCTTGTAGGTATAGTTCGAACTTCCGGATTCCCCAAATGATGGCGAGGCACTCTTTCTCCATGGTCGAATAATTCTTCTCGGCCCTCGACAGTTTTTTGCTGGCGTAACTGACCGGAAATAGTTTCCCGTCGTGTTCCTGCATCAGTATGGCGCCGATGCCTTCGTCCGCTGCGTCTGTTCTTAAGACGAATTCCTTGGAAGTATCGGGCAGTCGTAGCACCGGATCCTTCGAAAGGAGGTCGCGCACAGTCTGGTATGCCTTCTCCTGAGACGGTCCAAACTGTACTTGGTTTGGACAGCCTTTCCGCACCAGGTCCGACAAAGGTGCTGTGATGGCTGAGTAGTTCAGTACGAACTCCCTATAATACCCAGCCAATCCTAGGAAAGATCGCACCTGCTTCTTTGTTTGGGGACGTGGAGCGTTCAGAAATTTGGTGACGTTTTCTAACAGAAGCCCCTTTTGTCCTTCTTTCAGCGAATGGCCGATAAAGTCGACATTGTCAGTTCCCAGAATGCACTTACTGGGTCTCACGGTCAAGTTGGCTTCTGTGAGACGGTGAAACAGCTCCCTCAAGGTCTGCAGATGCTTTTCTCAGGTGTGGGTGTGGACTAGCAGGTCGTCCCGGTAACACACGACATTGTCCATCCCTTTGAGCATCTTCTTCATCCCTCTCTTCAGGGTAGCTCCGCTGTTGACCATGCCAAAGGGCATCCTTAGGCACTCGTACGTCCCATCAGGAGTTATAAAAGCAGTCTTTGGTATGTCCTGTTGACGCACGGGGACTTGCCAATAACCCTTGCTGAGGTCAATCTTTGAGAATATTTTACTCCCCGATAATTGGCGGAAGAGGTCTGCTGCAGTAGGCATCGGCTCAGGGTCGAAGACGGTGATCTTATTAACCTTCCTGTAGTCGATGCATACTCTGTTGCTCCCGTCCTTCTTCTTCACAACCACGACAGGGGACGCGTAGGGGGAACTGGACTCCCTGATGATGCCCATCTTCAGCATCTCATCGATGTCTTTCTTCAAGGATTCGCGGGCCTTGAAAGGGATCGGGAAGGGTTTGGATCGAACGGGGACATTTGAAGTGAGGTGGACTTCATGTTCGACCAAAGTCGTAGAGCCTGGGACATCGCTGAAGCTATGGGGAAACTCGCCCATAAGGTCCTTGAGCTCCAACTTTTGACCTTCCGTCAAGCCTGGCCCTAGCTTAACATCATCGATGCCTTCTTTGCTGTGGAAGCCTCCCAGTTCCAACAGCTCCTCGCTGTCAAAGCTGTCGTCGATCAGAGCTGCTGTGGCTGCGTGCACAGTCTCTGATGGCCTTTCCACGTACAGCTTAAGGAGGTTGGCGTGGTATATCTTGGAATGCTGGCCGACCTTCACCCTGTAGTCGTTGATTCCCACCACGGTCTCCACTTCGTACGGGCCTTTCCACTGCATCAGCAACTTATTATGATCGGTAGGTAGCAGTACCAGCACTTTGTTGCCAGGTTTGAACTTCCTGTTCACAGCCCTACGATCGTAGTAGTGCTTTCCACAGTCTTGGGACTTCTTCAGGTTTTCTCTGGCTATCTTGAGAGTCTGCTCCAGCTTCTCACGTAGCTCAAACACGTACTGATAACTGTTCTTCACCTATGGGGTGTCTACTTCTTTCGTCCACAGTTCTTTCAGAATGTGCATCGGCCCTCTGATGGTTCTTCCGTATAGCAGCTCGAACGGCGAAAAGCCGGTGGACTCCTGCGGCACTTCTCTGTAGGCGAAAAGTAGGGCGTTGATGTAGCGATGCCATTGTCTGGGCTGCTCGCTGCACAGTTTCTTCAGGGTGGACTTCAGCGTAGCATTGAACTTTTCGACAAGCCCGTTGCACATTGGATGGTAGGGTGTCGTAGTCAAATGCCGGATGCTCAGCAGTCTGTTGACCTCCTTCATGCAGTCAGAGACGAACTGCGTCCCGAGGTCTGTCAGAATTTCTTCAGGCACTCCAAGTCTACTGAACATGTCCACCATTGCCTCTCCCCAGTCTCAGTGTCAATCTTCTTCAGTGGCACTGCTTCTGGGTACCGAGTTGCATAGTCCACTAAAGTCAGTACCCACCGATGACCTTCTTCACTCGGAGGTCTTATTTCGCCGATTAAGTCTAAGGCCACCCTCTTGAAAGGTCGGTCGATCAGAGGAATCCTCTGCATAGGCACTTTCGGGACCCTTCCTCGAGGTATGGTCTTCTGGCAAATGTCACATGATCGGCAGAAACGGCTGACGTCCGCATGAAGTCCTGGCCAGTAGAACACCGCCTGGATTCTATCCGACGTCTTCCCCAGGTGACCTCCCATGATTGAGTCATGCGCTACTTCCATCACTTGGCGCCTTAGGGGTAACGGTACCAAGACTTGACGTAGTGGTTTCCCTCCGTTGACCCTCGGGTGCTGGAAGATTCGGTACAGGATCTTGGCCTTCACCTCGAAATAGATCGTACCACTGCCTTTGGTCACGTAGTCTTGGCGGTTCCTGTACTTGTTTAAAGTACTATCAGCTTCCTGGAGCTGGATCAGTTTATCTCTGTCCACGATGGCAGCTTTTGAGTTGTCGGCGACCTTCAGTGGCGTAGTCGTCTTGTCTCTCCTCTCTTGGCCTGGGCCCTGGTTGTAACGGCACCGACGATCTCTGGTCGGCAGGGCTGAGCCGGAGTAACCACATTGTCCCGTAGCAGCTCTGTAAGGTCTCCATCGAGAAATGGCAATGGATCCTCCTCCACAACTTCGACGCGTTGGGTTGAGGCAGGACTCCACTCTGGATCGGGGTCGTCGGGTCGTCTCGCGCCGTCGATATTCCCGATCATTAAATCATACAGCGGCTTCTTCAGGCAAACCGCTTCTACTTCGCCTATGTAGAAAGGGGTGCTGACTTGAATCTTTGCAATTGGCGCTTTCACACATTTGCTGTCGGCCATGAGTGTCCATTTTGAATCGCCAGTGAACTGTTCTTTAGCGATTAGGTCTTCTCTGACGATGACCCCACTGCAGCCAGAGTCTCTTAAGACAGTCACTTCATGATTTCCGACGCGTCCCTTGGAAACAGGCATGTTCTGGACGGTCACAGCTGCGCTGGCGACGACGGGGATGGATTTCCCGTTGGCAAGGAGAAGCTGGCCGTCAGTTATGCACTCTTGCACGTCCGCATGAGTAGCTGTGCGCTCGGTCTCACTCGGAAGAATGACGCTCCCGCCGCACACTTGATGGTCAGATCTACTGGTTTGCCGTTGATTGGAGAACCGCCTTTGCCGGTTGCCCGCCGCTGCGTTGTCCGTACTGCCCCGCTGTCCGCTACTTTTGTTTTGAGGACAGTTAGCCGCTCTGTGGTCTGCAGCGTTGCAAGTGAAGCAGCCTCTTGAATGCCCTTCCCTGGGGGGTGGCGTGGAGTCCGTGTGTCTCTGGCTCGTCTGACTCCCCTGGATCTGGTTCCCATGGTTTCCAGTCTTCTGAAATGGTTTCGTCGCCTTGGGTGGCCCCAGTGTTTTTCCGTGAGCGAGGAAATATCTTTCAGCAACCTCGGTCACATCATTAAGCGTCTGCAGCTTCTGTAATTCTAAGTGGGTCGCCAGGTCCTTGTGACAGGCATTGAGGAATTGCTCCTTCACGATCAGGTCATGGAGACTATCGTAAGACTTCCCTTTGCCTGATAGTTCCACCCACTTGTGTAAGTATGACGACAGGCGCTCCACAAATTGCTTTGGTGTCTCGGCTGACAAAGGCCGACACTCACGGAAGCGTTTACGGTAGCCCTTTTCTGTAAAGCTGTAGCAATGCAAAAGGGACTCTTTCAAGACGTCGTAGTTTTTGGCGTCATTGTTTGACAATCTGGTGTAGACGTCGAGCGCTTGCCCCGTCAGAAGTGCACTTAGTCTAATCGCCCAGTCTTGAGGTTGCTAGTTAGAGCTTTCGGCGAACCTTTCAAATCTCGCCAGATAACTGTCGATCTGATCCTTCCCGTCGACGAACGCTGGCAATTTTGGAGCCTTGTTGTCGCTGATGACTTGTGGCGCATGCTGATTGTTTTGAATACGCGCCAACTTTAGCTGGTACTGACGCTCACCTTCAAGACGCTTCAGCTCGAACTCTCTTTCTTCTCGGCGTCGCTGCTCTTCTATTTCTCTTTCTTCACGCCGACGTTGTTCTTCTTTTTCTTGCCGCCGCTCTTCTAATTCTAGACGCTTCTGTTCTAATTCTATTTCTCTTTCTTCACGCCATATTCTCTCTTGAGACTTGACGTACTCCGTCAGCTGTTTTCCTTTTAAATTCAGTTCAACCCCTTTCTGCCAGAAGTCAGCCATCTTGATGCTTTTCTGGAAAGTTCTTTTCTGGAAAGTTCTTGACTGTGCTGTACCTTTCTAGACTGATCTAGAACAGCACGCTTTCTGCAGTAGCGCTGATGCTTGCCACTATAGCCGAAGCCCAGATTGTTTAGAGGTGCTTTTTAGGGTATCCAAAATGAAAACAAGGAAAATGTAAAGAGTTTAGGTTGTTGAACAATCTTACCAAAATGTAAAAAAAAAAAATTAGCGCAATTAGGAGATACAACGAATTAAAAATTGCCAAAACGGTATTGGCACATTTTGCCAGTCATACGCCGGAATTTCCTTGCTGGCGAAGTATAATTCCGCCCACATGCCCATTCAACACTGTGTCAGCGTGACTTCACAGACATGGAAGAGGATTTTGAAGATGAACTGATGGAATATTTACCATCATTAAATCCCACTGTGTCTTTTGAGTTAAGCACACATTTTCTTTGCTCCCCTGAGTTTGCATTATTAAAATAAAAACAATATAACGCGCAATATAATAGTTTTAAACGCCGGTTTTCAGTGATGGCTAAGTAGGTCAGCAGCAGACGCTCTCGCCTGTGGTCGCTGCCCTGCGCACAGTTCTTTTTGTTATCTGACAGGGCATAGCTCGAAATTCATTTGTCTTGTGTTGTTTGATAATTAAAAGTATCTTTAATATTTTATTGTTATGTTTATGATTTAAGCTTCAGTCCCAGCTGTGTTTACGACTTGTTTTTGTTTTTGTAACGGTTCTACAGCGCTGACAAAATTAAAATTGTATGGCAAGCGGATACAGACAAAAGCGTTGAAGTTATTAACAGTTTACAAAGAAAAAAAAAAGAAAAAAAAAGAAAACAATGTTTAACCACAAAGTTCATGTTAACTTACATTTTTGTCATTTATTAACAACTTCTTCAGAAGTATGGTTCACTGCAGCCTTTTGAGGCTTTGTCGTAAATGCGTCATTTAAAAATTAGACGTCATTTTACGCACACAGTATGTAAATCAAGAAGCAGTCTCAGAAAGTTAACCAGGCAGAGTACATACATGTATACACGTATACATTTACATACATATATATATACACATACATGCACACACACACACGTACATATACATATCTGCAAACATATACATACAAACTTCTATACGTATATATCGACAACTTTATTGGCTTCAATACATGCATATATGTACACACACTTACACACACACACACATATATATATATATATATATATATATATATATATATATATATATATATATATATATATATATATATATATATATAATTCACACACACACATACTCTCACACACACAAACACAAACAGAGTTTTAAGACTATGATATAAAACTGGCATACTAATAAATCCAGAATGATTAAGTTTGATTACCATTTGATATGAACTATTGCAGTATAATGTATTAAAATTGAATGGCAAGCGGATGCTGACAGAATAGTTATTGATATTAATTTGCGTTATAAGGGTATACACTATAATATCAAACTGGTGTACTAATACCACCTATGTTGTCATCTTTGAAAATGTGTTGAGTGTTATTATCCGGAATAAATTAGATTGATTACCATTTGATATAAATTTGTGCAGGAACCAAATGAAGTTATTGCATACGAGGAAGATGAAGATGAAGTATGCATCATCTGCAAGAAAGGTTTTGTAAAAAAAAAAAGGAAAACGTGACGCTAATACAAAAAGGATGTGATTCTATTAACAAAGCTAGTAAACAGAGGAAAGTATACATACACCCAGTTCCTGTAGATCTTGTACATGCTGTTTGCAGACAAACATTCACAAACAAGCACCATGTGAAAAAAGCTATGAGCAAGCTGAATCAGTCACCATCACCTCGAAAACACAGGTTGTCTGGACTGAACATAGCTTCTGGCATCAGTGGTTTGGGTCCAAAGTGCTTGTTTTGTGACAATGGAAGCAAAGGGGAAAAAAGGATCAAAGGATGATCATTATCAACTGACACCTATAAGAACATTAGAATTCAAGGGTATGTTGCTGGAGTTTTGTAGTAAGAGAGGAACCAGTGCACCAGACCATCTTCTAAACCTTGTGCGTTGCAATTGCAGAACTGACTGTGCGTCAGCCAGGTGTTCATGCCGACGACATGGATTGGTCTGCACTGTTGGATGTGGAGAATGCCGAGGTGAAAGCTGCTTAAACGTCATGAAGTACACAGAAGAGGAAGAAGAAGAGGAAGAAGAAGAGAAAAAAGGAAGAGAAAGAAGAAATGGAAGAAGACATGAATGACAATAGCTTTGAGATCTAACAGTCTGGCTCTATCACCAGCACTGCATTATGTTTTTGTTTTCGTGTAATGAAACGTTTTCTAGTGCTGATTCAAGTACAGCATGGCTATGGCATTCCGTTTGTAAAACAATTGATAGTTTGCATTTTAAGGCCAAAACCATAGCATTTTTGGCATTAATAATTCTATATAAAGAATGGAAGCAAGACTGTAAACAATTAATTATTTGTATAGAGCGATTTCGATAACCTAAAGAATAGATTCTTTAGCAAAAGTCATGAACACAACAAAAAAATATCAAAGATACTTTTAATTATACAACAATACAAGACAAATGAATTTTCGATCTATGCTCTTCTTCAGATTACAAACAATGCATAAGAATGTTACTTCCATCACTTAATTTATGGTATTGTACATGTAAAAAAATGTGTTTGTTTAATGTATATACTATTATTTCTTTATTAATTACGTATTTTTTATTATAGACTAGGAGTGTAATCAGCATGGTGGCCATCTTGAAAAATGGTCGCCATATTCTTTTTGTAATGACTACTGGGATTTTTTTTAAAAACAGGTCTTAGGTCACAGGTATACCAAATTTGGTGCTTGTAAGGCAAAATCTTCGTCTAATACTTCATAGTATAGTACAAGAGTATAATCGGCATTATGGCCATCTTGAAAATGGCCGCCATATTGTTTCTTTTTAATGGCTACCGAGTTTTCTAAAAGAAAAGATTTTAAATATCATACATACCAAATTTGGTGCTTATAGGAGAAAATCTTCTCATACTTTATATTGTAGACCAAGAGTGTAATCAGCATGGCGGCCATCATTAAAAATGGCCGCCATATTGTTTCTGGTAATGGCTACCGGGCGTTTGTAAAAGAGTAGGTCTTAAGTATCGTGTAGACCAAATTTGGTGCTTGTAGGTCGAAATCTTGATCTCATACTCCATAATTATTGTAGAACAAAAGTGTTATCGGCATGGCGGCCATCTTGAAAAATGTCCGCCATATTTTTTCTGTTAACTGCCACTGAGTTTTTCTAAAAGAGTAGGTCTTAAGTATCATGTATACCAAATGTGGCGCTTGTAGGTCGAAATCTTGGTCGTATACTTCATATTGTAGAACAAGAGTTTAATCGGCATGGCGGCCATCTTGAAAATGGCCGCCATATTTTTTTTAATGGCTACCAGGCTTTTTTGAAATAGTAGGTCTTAAATATCATGCACATCAAATTTGGTGGGAGGGGGGGGGGGGAAGCTATTTTGTCAGTAATCTGCCATACTAGGTTTTGGCCTTACAAAGCAAGCAGTAACTGATTTACAAATGGAATGCCATAGTACACGGCTAGGTAATAAATGCTCAATAACTTTGTTTTGCGATATTTTTTTTTTTTACATTTTGGATATGTGATAGAGTAAATTATTATCTTTCCGATGCAGTAAAAATTATTTTGGATACCCAAAAAAGCAAAACGAAACATTTTGCGCATTCTGGGCTTGGACTACTAGTCGCTTTCGCTGACGCAGGCCCCGCTGTCCTCGTCGTATGCGACGCTGCACCACGCTGGTGTTGATGTACACGCTCCTGTGCTGAAGTAGACGCGACGTCCACTCGCCGCTCTCTCTAATACTGGCGATATAACTCCGAAACTGTCCCTCGACGTAGTCTTGCGGCAGCCACGTAGTCCCGATCTGTTGTTCGCTCACGAAGCAACTCTTCAGCGACTACACACGCCCTTGTAGTCAATCCGAATCTATCGGGGATGTAGTCCCAGTATGTTGGCCCCTCCCTACGCAACTCCTTGGCGGCTACCCTCGATGACTGCCTCTCGTAACGCTGACTCGGTTGTTGTCGCAGTTGAACCCTTAGCTATGGCGTGAATCGCAGCTTGGCCCCCAAAATGTTACCCTCCGTTGATGGTGGTGTTTTCTATCAGTAGTAGATTCAGCCCCAATGCATGAATTCCTGATAGGTGTGTAACTCAGATTCGTTTATCCACGCAGCCTGCTCAACCAGCATACAAGTCACAGAGTCGACGTATGAAGTTTTCCACTTTTATTCAGCACACATCAACAACTGCATACAATCGCCTTTTCACTCTCAACTTTTTACTTTCCAACTCACTATCAACAGCCTCTTTTCACAACACAGTGTATCCATTATATATTTTTTTCTCTCAACTCGAGATGACCTCAGGACGTTCTAGAATAACGCGTTACAACCAATCAGAATTAAAGATCGTCATCACTGACTTACGTCATACATCTCTCTACACATACCGGGAACTTCTCAAATTTCTACAAGTTTCTATCGACAGTAAACACGCAGATCTAGAGAATTCTCCAATAATATCGACTAACGAAAATTATCAACGTTATACAAAGCTTCTTCTAACAACAATGCAAACTCAAATCAAAGGTAAATAAACTCCATTATTGAATACTTTGCAAAACGAAACGATTAGATCTATCGTGCATGCTTCACACATAACATCTTCACACGCCCCATCATGCGCGTTTCAACGTAACACTCGGTCATAGTAATCCGATCATAATAATCCGAAGGTCAGTGTCTTCTGAATCAGGTTTGTTTTTGAAGGCCAAGGTCCTTGTATTCATTATTTTAAAAACTCAAGGTCTTTCTATTTAGGAGGGTGAAGGTTAGGATCATTTTTGTTTTATGCCTGAAATGATTGATTGATTGATTTATTGTTGCTTTAGGTCCAGCGGACTCTTCCGAGCCAAATCAGGACCGTATGCCTGAAAGCTGCGGTTTTGTTAAATTCATGATAAAGTTGATCCTATCCTGTCCCGTAACCCGGAGATCGTAGGGGCACCACAGATGATCGTTCAACCAGCATACTCCATCTTTCTCTGTCCTCAGCAGCCCTGATGGCTTCGTTCAGTGACAAACCAGTCCATTCTCGAATGTTGTCCTCCCACCTCTTTTTCGGTCTCCCTCTTCTTCTGCCTCCTTGCACTGTGCCTTGCAGAATGGTCTTTGCAAGGCCGGATGATCTGGTGACGTGGCCATACCATTGGAGTTTCCGTTTCTTCACCACTGTGAGCAGGTGATCGTGTTGTCGCACGCTTCGCAAGCATATAGGAAGATGGAGATGACAAGGGAGCGCAGCAGTCTTACTTTGGAATGTAGACTGATGGTCTTGCCTTTCCAAATGGGCTTCAACCTTGTCAGGGTAGCAGTTGTTTGTGCGATCCTGGAGAGGACTTCCTGTCGGGACCCATTGTCTGATACAATGGCTCATAAATATTTGAAGCTATGCACTGTGTTGAGGGATTGGCCTTGGACTTTGATGTCCGTGTTGATGCCATTGGTGTTGTTGGTCATCATTTTGGTCTTCTCTGCACTTATTTCCATTCCATAAGGTATAAAGTTGATCATGATCTATTAATAATATACTACTTGAATGGAATTTCAATAGAAGTGAGAAAGTGGTCAAAATTATTCATCAAAATTCAGATAACAATAGTAAGAATAATACATGTTTTTGTACCGCGCGATTGCTCAAGATAACTTTGGGCTAAAAGCGCCGACTTCATCATCATTCACTGGTGAATTCCATCTTCACCAATACATGCATGCCAGTCAAACAATTGCTCACGGTTATTTCTTACAAGCACCTGTGGTGCATCAGGAGACCGATGTCTGTCTTTGCTGAAAATACCTCTGACTGATGGACAAGCCATTTGCAATGGACAAACTCATTTAGCCACACGCATCTTTTTGTCTTAAATGCCCCTAGCAAGCTTCGACCATTTTCTTTTCCTTTTTTTCCCGTTCCTTTTCTCTCTACTAGACATAATTCGCCGTCCTGTATCTTCTCTTCTTAATAATAGTTTCTGTCTGTGTGTGTCTGTGTCTGTGTGTTTTTCTCTCTGTCTGTGTCTCTTTGTCTGTGTCTCTGTCTGTCTGTCTGTCTCTCTCCCTCTTTCTCTCCATTTTCTCTCTCTTTCTTTCTCTCTCCCTCTCTTTCTCTCTCTCTGTATACAGAAGACACTTTTTCATCTGTTGTTTTTGTGTTACAAGTCATCATCATCACCATTACCATCATCATTCATCATCATCATTATTATCAACATCATGTATCTCAAGTTGGTACCAGAAATCCAGGTTCTGTCTTTTTTTTTCCTCTGTCCGTCCCCTGAAGGATGGACAAGCAAAGGACAGCGGACAGCTTGATGGAACCCCTCGTACATCCTTTTTGTTAAGAAGCAGGCTTTCCAGCTTTTGTATTTTCTCTCGTGAACAGGCATATTTGACCTTCTTTGTCTTCTCTCCTTTAAGACGATCGACCTTCTGTCTTTCTCTTACTGAGCTCTGTTTGTCTGTCTGTCTTTCTACCACCTCACCTCTTTTTGTTGTAGTAGTAGTAGTAGTAGTAGTAGTAGAATAGTAGTAGCAGTAGCAGTAGTAGTAATTGTTGTTGTTGTTGTTGTTGTTGTCCTCCTTCTTCTTCTTCTTGAAAAACAAATATTTTATTTAATTATTATTATACATATATGCGTCTCTTTCTCTCTCTCTCTCTCTCTCTCTCTCTCTCTCTCTCTCTCTCTCTCTCTCTCTCTCTCTCTTCCACCGCAGTCTCCTCGTTCTCTTTGACTCTTTTACAGCGGAGTGCCAAACGATCGGAAATGACTGTTACACGACCACTGTCTATGGGGAGTCAATAGTACCAACACTGAGACAAAACAGATCTCCTTTTTTTACAGAATCATAAACAAACGCATCATCGTTATCATTGCATGCAAAGAGAAAAAATGAAATAGGGAGAGAGCTAGAGAGAGAGATAGAGAGAGAGATGGAGAGAGATGAAGAGAGAGAGAGAAATATATATATATAAAGAGATCCACACTCATGTATAAAAATAAATTAAGCCAAATGTTCGTTACATATAATGAAGATGAGAATGTAGAAGAAGAACAATGACAACAATACCGACGACGACAACAACAGCAGCAACAATAACAACAACATTAATGGATTGGTTTTATGTAGCGCACTTACAAGTTCAGAGAGCTTTTCAAGGCGCCTGCCACTAATATTCAGCAGACACATAATAGTTTGCTGAGGTCAAATTCGAACGCCCAAGACGCATATACACAAGATTTGCGTCCTGAACTACGGAGCTATCCCTGCCGCTAACAAGCAAGCATAACAAAACAACAAACAATAAAGCACAATCAAACTGGCAACAATGATGAATTCCGGAAATCTAACAAGGGTCACGAACAATGCAAAATCGCATTCCTTAAACCAACTGAAACCAAAGAAACAAAACTAAGAAAAATAAATGGAAACATTGTTCTGCTTATTTGATCGATTTTTAAGCCACAACTCAACAAGCAAAACTAGATTGCGACCTCTCGTAAATATTTTTTTAGCACCGGCATGGAGGAAAAACAAGACGGCAAGCCATTCAATCGTATTTTCAGACACTCACACACATCAGCCGAAAAAAATAAGCATTTTCAAAAGTGCGTTAATATTTTTTTTTTCGGTGTTGTGACTCGGCTCTGTCCTAACGACACAAAGAAAAACATAGAATGATAGCCCAATGGTGAAGCTCAATGATGTTGGCCTTCCAGAAAGTACAAATAAGACTGATCTAACATGGTTAGCAATGATATCCGCACAGTAAAAATAATGAATTTCGGTGCAGTTATTCTTACGCTAAGGCAAAAAGGGTGTTTTTAACATACACAAACAGTGAGATTCGGGGTGACGGACCGACCGACTGACCGACAACCGGACTGCTACTGAAAGATTGCCCATGCTTTGAGAAACCTGTATAGTAAACCTCAACAAAATCGCTTTAGCCGTTTTTGATGTATTGAGCAAAACCTGTTCAACAACGAAATGGTTCTAGTGACCTTGACCTTTGTGATAGAACAAATATGATGATGGCACGAGAGCCAGGTCACTAATCTAGGTAATAAAGTTTGGTCAAAATCCGTTTAGTGGTTCTTGAGATATGGCGATCGAAGTACCGACCGACAGACAAAGAGACAGACAGACATTTGTCTCATTCTGATTCCCCCACTATCTCGAATTGTTTCCAGATTATCTGGACATATAAAAAGAACCTCAATATTCGTGCACTAACAAACACGATTTCAATACAGTGTTGGATGATATAATATGCGTCATTTAGGCGCTGGATCAAACACATTATTATTTATGCCAACGTTTCATGCCAGCGAGAAGCTGTACGTTAGAGGCGCTTGGATACTTCCCAGATAATATTATTTCCCTGCTGATCACCTAGATCTCCCAAGGACAAATAGCGGCAGCGTGCCCGGTACTTGGCAGTGCAATACATTGGGGCAGTTTACAGCCTGCAATTTCTGTGCTCCTGCCAAGAATAATGACAATGTCCCCCTGGTCCCACTCGTTCACACTCTTCTTGCTGTAAGGCTGGCATCTTACGAGAAAACGCACTTCACGCGGGCATTTAATTAACAGACAATGAATGAGGCGAGCGTTTAGGCTCTTAAGAATATTTGGTCAGCTTGCTTAGTTGAGTACTTTGATCAGTTATTACTGTCTGGTGGATTGTAAAAACAAATATGAGGCCGTATTAGACATTATCTTACATACAAACATATTTTTACTTACGTAAATAAATGTGTATATATATTTTGTGCGTATGTTTATGCACGTGTATGCATATATTTGTGAAAGTCCAATATTATTTTATCAATTACAAGACTTTTAAATTTTAAAAATCTGAAAATTTGAATCTTATCTATTAAAGATTTTTTTGGCGAGTTTGCTTGGTATAGTGAAAGGGGGTTATAAAATAATAGCCACTGGCTGGTTGCTTGTGAGAATGCGAGGTGGGTTATTTGGTTGGTTGGTCGGTAGCTGGTGGATGTAGAGTTTGGCTCAAATAGGTTGATTAAAAAGGTAAAAAGGTAAAGGTAGTCCCATAGCCTTGTGGCCGTAGGGGAGCGTGATGTTGGAGATCACACTTATCTTGGGCCAGCGTAATGAGGGTGATGCCCAACTCTCTCCCTCGCTGCTTTACCTTCCCCACCCTCAAGAGAGTAGGTACTCAATCACAGTTGAGTCAACTGGGGGCGTTGTTGTTTGTCGCTTCACACCTTAGCGGTCACCCATCCAAGTGCTAACCGCACCGGACGGTGCTTCACTTTCGACACAGTAGCGAGTGCTCCAACCACTGCACTATCCGACACCCCAAGGTTGATTACTGACTTGATTGATTGCTTAATCAATTGAGCTTTAGGTCGGATTCCTTGGATCTCCCAAAGCCTTTCTTCCGCCCTTTCCACTTTCCCTCACCACAACCACAACCATAACCAACCGACGACCACCAACATCACTACCCCCATCAACAACATTAACAGTAACAACAACAACAACAACAGCAGCAACAACAATCAATCTAAACAGCATTTGTTCTTAATCTTCTAAATGTTGTATCTAGTTGCACACGCTACAATTGTCTGTATTTTTGACAGCATAGTACAGGCCTAACCGAACCTCACTGGATAGAGCCACCAAGATGGAATGATTGAGATAAATCTCTTTTAAGGGACAACTAGAACAGAAGAGAGTGGATATATTTTTTTTTACAAACTGATAGCAACGAAACTATTCTAGAGTAACTTCTTTTTGTCACTGAACATAATCATAGCCTAATATTAATATTATGCGGATAAGATCGATCGATCAATACGAAATAAATGTTTATATAAAGGACAGCTCAAATCCTTCGTAAGACGACCAGTAAAAAAAAAAAAAAAGGATTGGTTCCAGGCCCAATAACGATTTTTTTTTCTAAGTATGTCTGGCGTCACCTGTACATACACCTATCCATATAATATACAGTATTTGGTATATTTAGAAGGCGATCGAGTGATCCAAACGAACCACACGTACCAAAGCGAGATAAAATCCGTCATGATCAAGAGAGTACTTCCATTTCCTGGAAATGTTCCCAATGAATACAGTCTGGCGTAACTACTTAGTTTCAATAAATACTATAGTAGTAGTAGTAGTCGTCGTCGTCGTCGTCGTCGTCGTCGTCGTCGTAGTAGTAGTAGTAGTAGTAGTAGTAGTAGTAGTAGTAGTAGTAGTAGTAGTAGTAGTAGTAGTAGTAGTTCATTTAGACTATCGTTAATACTATTTTAACTGGGAAGGAGCAGGATTTACACTTCTTCCCCTCATATATACACTCAACACAAATGAAGTTGTCAAATAAACTTGGACTAATTTTTTCTCTCATTCACCCACCCCACCCTCTCTGCTCCCTCCTAGAACTCCTCTTTCTTCCATCATTTATTCTATAAGTTTACATAAAAGTGTTAAGTCAGCAGGAGTTCATTAATACATTTTGTAAAAAAAATTAAATAAATACATAAAATAGAACAAGCTCATGAATATTTCAAATAAACAAATAAATAAATAAATAAATAAATAAATAAATAAATAAATAAATAAATAAATAAATAAATAAATAAATTGTCTTATGATATTGCCGATGTTGTTAACTATTTGCCTTCATCATCTTTCTAACTATTGTGGTTTCTTGCTTTCATCGTGAGGTTGTCGCGGGGTTAATTGTCGTCGAAAATACTTCTATCAGACCATTGTATTCTAATTTTAATTGATTTGAGTGCGTCATTTCCCAACCCTGCTCGGAGTAGCAATTCCACAATATTATCAAAATCAATCTTCACATTGCCAA
The DNA here is from genome assembly GCA_036898135.1 of Oncomelania hupensis. NCBI lineage: Eukaryota > Metazoa > Mollusca > Gastropoda > Littorinimorpha > Pomatiopsidae > Oncomelania > Oncomelania hupensis. The sequence goes on from JBAHVR010000385.1 coordinate 97,654, forward strand.
CAGCAAATGTAAATGGGTAGAGCTGCTTTTGCAAGCAAAACAAAATATGCAAAATTTGAGTTTAATGACTCAATATAGAGATAAAGACTGGGCAACAACAATCACCTGAGTTTGAACTCGAATCGATTTCTACAAATATATATTTTTTAAATTGATGAGAACAAGTAAATTTAGTTTTAAATGTTAATTCTAAAATAAATTTAGGCCTAATTTAATTTTTTTGTGTTGGAATGCGTCTGTGATTAGCATATGAAACACCTTTGGCCGGCGCTATTATCTCAGAAAACAATGAAAGTGACAGAGAGAAAGAAAGAAAGCGTAAATGAGATCATTACATTCGCATTGGCCCTGGGATTTGCATCGTGCGTAGAATCTAGCGGAGATAGAAATGGCAAGGGAAGCAATCATGCAAGCGACAAGTCTTTTATTTTGTTAAGTCTATCCTAGACTATCCCGTAACTCGGAAGTCGTTGGGGCACCACAGATGATCGTATAACCAGCGCAATCCATCTTTATCTTTCCTCAGCAGCCCTCATGGCCTCAATCAGTGTCAAGCCAGTTCATTCTCGAATGTTGTCCTTCCGCCTCTTTTTCTGTTTCCCTCTTCTTCTGCCTCCTTGCACTGTGCCTTGCAGGATGGTCTTTGCAAGTCCTGATGCTCTGGTGACGTAGGCCTACCATCGGAGTTTCAATTTCTTCACCACTGTGAGCATGGCAAGGTGCTGTCCAATCGCTTGTGTGACGCGCTGGGTATAGGAAATGCCCAAAAGTCTTTTGTAGCACATCATCTCCGTGCCCTGTATTCTTATTTGTAAATCTGCTGTGAGGGTCCATGTTTCACAAGCGTGTAGAAAGATGGAGGAAGGGAGCGCACCAGCCTTATTTTGAAATGTAGACTGATGGCCTTGTCTTTCCAAATGGGTTTCAACCTTGTCAGGGCAGCAAGTTGTTTGTGCGATCCTGGAGAGGACGTCCTGTCGGGACCCACTATCTTATACAATGACTCCTAAATATTTGAGGGTTTGCACCGTGTTGAGGGATTGGCATTGGACTTTGATGTCTCAATTGAAGCCATTGGTGTTGTTGGTCATCATTATGGTCTTCTCTGCACTTATTTCATTTCAAAGCTCTGGAGGTGGTGTTAAGCCTCTGTACCAGCTGTTCAAGTTCTTGTTCCTCTCCAGCCAATCCATCAATGTCATCCGCAAAACGGAGGCGGGAGATTGCTCTACCCCCTATGCTGACAGTGCCTTCGTGATCAGCAAAGGCATCTGACATTATGCGCTCCAGGAAGATGTTGAAGAGTGTTGGATAGAGTAGGCATCCTTGACGCTCGCCGATTGCTGTTCTGAATCAGTTCCCGATGGCGCTGTTGTAGAGGATTGCACTGGTAGACTTGTTATACAGACATTTGATGAATAATGTTAGGGCTGATGTTGTAGACTCTCATGGTTGCCCACAGAGTTGCAGACTCGGTCAAACGTTTTCTTGAAGTCTATAAACACATGATATAGATGTTGTTGGTGCTGTAGGCATTTCTCACAGATTATTCTTAGGTTGAAAATCTGCGCAGTGGTACTTCGCCATGCCCTGAATTCAGCTTGTTCCTCCGCTATGATGTCTTGAGGTTTCAACCTGTTGAATATTCTTTCGGGAGGACATTGCTGGGATGGCTGATGAGGCTGGTGGTGCGGTAGTTTTCACACTCCTGAAGGTTACCCTTTTTGGGAAGAGTGATCACAAGCGACTGGGTCTTGCTACAGAAAATGGTGAGGGCGTCAATCATCGCTTCTCGTCCTGCTTGAAGCAAATTCTGCGCTTTTTTTTAATCTACTCCCATTGATTTCCCCTTCTTCAGCAATTTCACTGCTGCCTGAACGTCTTCTCGTCGAGTCGGGAAGATTTCTTCTTTTTCTCTGTTCTGGGGACATGCTAGAACTGATGGGTCCCCAAATGGTGTGTAATTGTAATGGTCAGAACAGTACTAGTCCATCCATTCAAGACTTATTGTTTTTCTGTAAGACATATGCCAGACTTGCGTTGGATCGTGAAGACCTTGGGATGTTTAAAACTTGTGAACCGCTTCAAAGTCTGGAAGGCCTTTTTGCTGTTGTTCTTGTTCAGATTGTTCTCTATTTCCTGGCATTGATTTTCTATCAAGTTCTCCTTTGCTGTGCGCATGCCTTTTCTGACGCCATTGTTGATTTTTCGGTATGCAGTTCCCTGTGATGTGTTCTTTTTCTTTTTCATCTCTCTTCGTTTGTCATACAGGTCCAAAAGTTCAGGTGTGATCCACAGTTTCTTCTTTGGGAGGTGCTTGCCAAGGATCTCAGTGCTGGCATCTGTCACAGCTGGGTTGAAGAAGGTGGTCATGGTGTTGACATCTACTTCACCAGCTCTTAAAATGGGCTGTGGCGCAAATTTCCCTCCAATTGTGGCTTGGAATATTTCTGCCACCCCCGGGTATAATAATTGCAGTTTGGCCAGGTCGAACTTCAGTCTGGTGCACTTTGTTGTGGTTACTCTCTTCAAGTGGAGCCGAAAAAACATCACCACGAGATCGTGGTCACTTCTGATGTCTGCTCGTGGAAACGTGCGTGTCCTGCCGATGTTGAGGCTTGATTAAAAGCGTTTATTGGCCACGATGTAGTCAATCTGGTTGTGATGCTCCCCGCTGGGACTATGCCAGGTTCATCGTCTGTATTTTTTGTGGGGACCACGCGTGTTTGCCAGTATGAGACTGTTGTATCTTGCAAATTCCAAGAGCCTGAGTTAAGCAGGAATAGAGTTATTGAACCTGATTTCATTCGATTATTTTTCTCAAACTCTTAGTGAACTCTCTATCTCCCTGCATTTTTGTATATTTATACGTCTGTATGTCTGTCTATTACTCTCAAAGAGATAGAGAGATGATGATGATGATGATGATGATGATGATGATGATGATGATGATGATGATGATGATGATGATGATGATGATGATGATGAGGAGGAGGAGGAGGAGGACGACGACGACGACGACGATGAAAGAACTCTATAGCCCCGGAATCCACAGAAAAGTTTAGATCGTGGCGCACACAGAGCTCCTCCAATTGATCACGCCATCACGAGTTAAAAAGAGCATAATCTTTCGAAATTAATTGCTGACATGTATATCAGTTCTTTTCCTCTAGTTATCACAAAGTGGGAAAGAGTTGCACAACCTGATTCGTATCCCTCACTAATATTCTGAAGGCTGCTGTGGTGTTGTTTGTTTGTCATCCTGCCTGCCTTTCTGTCTGTCTTCCTCTTGGGCAATGTGCATAATTATGTCTTAATGAGGACAAAATCAATCGCAGCTTGTAAAGTGCGTGTATTTAAATGTAGGCCATATTTGTGTGTGTGTGTGTGTGTGTGGGTGTGGGTGTGTGTGTGTGTGTGTGCGCGTAGGTGTTGTGGTGTGTGTGTGGGTGTGTGTGTGCGCGCGCGCGTTTCGTCTTCTCCTCCTACATTTTCTTGTTCGGTGTACGTGTGTGCGTGCGTGCCCGCCGATATAAGATAAAAATTTCTTAAGCATGTGTTTCTTAGCACACTCCCAAAGAGCAATACAAACGCAAAGCGTAAGGTTGTGATCAATAGTGCAGTCGGAGGAATGTCACAAACAGCAAAACATATTTTCACTGTACCAGATGGTCATTACTCAAAACTATGTGCAAATGCAGGTCTCAGAAACTCGGTGTAATAGCAGCAGCTTAGTTTTTCTGACTGAATTGTTATTCATCGTTAGAGATGTTTGCTTGCGCAGCAGGGCGCCGTCACGGCCAATAGTATTTTCTTCCAAACCAAAACTACACAATCTTCCAAGTTTGATTAAATTCACGCTTCTTCTTCTTCTTCTTCTTCTTCTTCTTCTTCTTCTTCTTCTTCTTCTTCTTCTTCTTCTTCTTCTTCTTCTTCTTCTTCTTCTTCAGGATATTGTGGATGTTCCGCCTAGTTGAATAACTCTTTCTTTCCCTAAGTGTTGGTGTGCGTAGAGGGTAAGAGGATGGAAGAGGGAAAGAGAGAAAACAGGAGGTGTCTGGTGGTTTTTTTCTGACAGAATTATTACTCATCTTCAGATATGTTTGCTTGCTTGCTTACGGTCAGTAGTATTTCTTCCAAATCAAAACTACAAATCCTTCCAAGTTTGATGAAATTCACGCTTCTTCTTCTTCTTCTTCTTCTTCTTCTTCTTCTTCTTCTTCTTCTTCTTCTTCTTCTTCTTCTTCTTCTTCTTCTTCTTCTCTTCTTCTCACAGGCGCATTAACCAAGAAGAATGGAGCTTGGGAAAGAATTATTGGATCCCGATAGCGGAGGGGTAGTGGAAAAACTTCAGGACACTGTGGATGTTCCGCCTATGTCAAGAACTCTCTTTGTCTAAGTGTTGGTAGGCGTAAGGTTAGGGGGTAAAATGACGGGGATGGAGAAGGCGGGAGGAGCAGGTGGGTCTGTATATCTGCATGTTCGCGTGTGTGGGTGACGGCATTAGGGATTTACAGTGTTTACACTAAAACATCTTGCGTACACTTTTATTGATCGAGTTCCGTAAACTGCACCCCATAAAATTTTTAAGTCCAGTAACCTGAGTAATGCACTCAAATTTAATATCTACAGGCGACGAAATTTGAACAAGAAAATGTTATCGTGAAAGTGACAGTCAGAATTCCCGCGACGTAAACTACTCCTTCGCCCCCAGGCCTTTCCTCCACAACCCCAACACACAAACATACCCATCCATAGTCGACTTTCGTTGTCCATTTACACATTTTCACCAGCAGGAATTTTAGAAAAATAAAAATATAGATTGTACCCAGTGCACAAACATTAGGTTATCTATTCACCAGAGTCAACAAATTCCGTGTTACCAGGTGCCGAAACTTGAGAAAAAACAAAAATTCAAGCAGCTTCCTATAATCATGTCCATAAACCAGGTTTTTCACGAATGCAATGACAACTTCTACTGAAGAAGAATAGTATGGAAGCTTAAAATTCGTATTCACCGCTGTGGACATTTGAGAAAACGTGAGTCTAAAAATATTGATTCCAATTATATTATTGAAACTAGTTTTGCACGACTGAAATGACATGACTTACTAATGATGAGAAACAAAACGTGTGTGTCAAACACATGTAGTATAGCTGTATCCCCTAATAAATTTTTTTTTAAAGGCGACGAGAGTTAAAGGGACCCACTTTGACCACGACCTCTCGACGGTTCCTTTCAAAATTCATAATGAGTGTTTCCCCACTGAAATAAATCAAGCTTACAACAAAAAAAACAACCTTTTCGAAAGTATAGTTATTTCGTTTATTGAAGAAATTCCGTAGATTTGTGCCTATTAATAGCAACAGCCGTTGGCTAGCCAGCCAACATTCTGGAGCTAAAAATAGCAGTACTAAAAGAGAAAAAAGAACCCGTACAAACAATTGCTCGTAAGGGTTTTCGTTTTAGGTTGACAAATTAACTCTACCTTATCCCACACACTAACGACGCATACTTCAAGCGTCAAAGGTCACACGACTGTACGTAAAATCAGGGGAAATAACTCCCTGTTAGAACCAAAATTGAAAATTCAAACCTTAGCGGTTGGTTTGAGCAAAGAAAGCCCACTTCATCATCGTTAAATGTAATAACAAGGCGAACTTTAGGGTAAACCCGCTTTTGCCGAAAGTATAAACACAGCCTTCGAATTGGTACCTTTTAAATGACAGCATGTTGGATATAATCTCTATTAGAAGCTGTCCTTCGGGGAATATTCGCATCCACCGCGGTTCCGAAATGTAAGGACAAAATTGAGTTAAAACAACTTCCTGTACTCTCGCCATTTAACCTAGTTTTTCTCGCCTGTGGTGACAAAATGAAGACGGACAGCAATGAAGCTTCGTATACATTGGCGCCGAAAGTTGAAAAACGAAATAAGAGTCTAATTGAAAGATAGTCGTTCAATCAGACTATTTTTGTAAGTGCCTGTGGTGAAACGTCGTAATGAAGATGAACCATAACAGAAGTTTTGTATTCACTGGCGTTGAAAGTTGAGAACAAAATAGAGTAAAAATAACTTTCAGTAATTTTTTTTATTACGCCTATGGCGACAATTAATTTAGGTAGTCCGGACAAATCAGTTCGTCGAAATTTGATAACACAATAGAGCCGAAACAACTTCCTCTTATTAAAAGTTTTTTTTTTTTAATCGCCTGTGGTGACAACCCCTAATGAGTTTAGACAGAATAGAAACTTCGACTACGCTGGCGTTAGAATTTGAGGACAAGATGGAGTTTAAAAATAAGAAAAGAAAAATCTCTGTAACCTCGCCTTTAAAATCTTTTTTTTTTCTTGCCTGTGGTGAAATAAACTCGAATTGAACCCGCTGAGCACATTCTCCTGATTGTTTTCATTCACCTAGAGCGAAATTGAATGGTAATAGATTTCGAATTTGGATTTTGAAAAATACATGTTCAGCTCTTGGGAGTGAAATTCGGGTTGCTTTGTCATCAAAAGCACATTTCAACAGCCGCACCGCAGCGCCATATGAGACAGTGACGAACAAAACAAACAAAAGAAGCATCTTGCGGAGTTGATTACAAAACTGAAAGTGAAGGATCCATCGCGTGGCACTGTTAAAGACCCTGTAACCAAAAAATCCATTGGGAGACAAAAAGCACAAATTAATGTTCTCCTGAAACGTCTTTAATGTGTCTGCCCACATTGATCGAAGCTGCAAGATAGGCCGGTATACGTAAGTTTTTATTCGTCTTTGGCCGAGAAGACAAACATTGCACAAAGTTCTTTGAACAGGTTCTTGCTGTGTGTCGAACATGCTTTTGCCTTACTTCCGTCTCTATCAATATCTGGTTTCTTGTCATTATTCTGACGTCTGCAAGAGTCACATTTTGGTCAGACCTGGATACCTAGTTGCAGACTTTTGTTATTTCTTTCTCTGGAACATGCTGTACTTTTCTTATGGTGATATCTTTTGTTCTGTCTTCTTGTCCTTATTGACCTCAGTTTCCATTTTTCGTAGGAGTCAAAAGCCCAGTCAATTGGATCCGGTTTCTCCACGACAGAATTTTCAATTCCACTTATCTCTTGCCAAATGTTCTGTTACCGGCTACTAACAACTTGTCCGCTCAATAAAGTTTCAAATTTGAAAATTTGAAAAAGAAGGAAGATCGAAGAAGAAGAAGAAGAAGAAGAAGAAGAAGAAGAAGAAGAAGAAGAAGAAGAAGAAGAAGAAGAAGAATCATTACTTACATCCACTATGTTTTTATTTAGTTGCTTTTCCTGTTCTTAATTGCTTATTACAATTTTTCCACATGACCTTTCTCACATTCCTAATCTTCTTTAACGAATACGAATAGGAATCATTTTATTGTCCTCACTGTTATACACAAGGAGATTTTTTCATGCGATGAACAACAGAGATATAAAATAAAATATGAAATATTAAAATGCTGGCCCTTAACGCTTCCAACCTCCTTTCACGTTAATTTATTTCGCCGATACACACACACTGTGTCACACCTTTTCTCTCCACCAGTCAGTCTCTTGTTCCTCTTGTTCTTCTCATCGCCACCTCCTATTTTCCCTTCTTTCTTCTTCTTCTTCTTCTTCTTCTTCTTCTTCTTCTTCTTCTTCTTCTTCTTCTTCTTCTTCTTCTTCTTCTTCTTCTTCTTCTTCTTCTTCTTCTTCTTCTTCTTCTTCTTCTTCTCTCCCTTCTTCTTCTTCTTCTTCTTCTTCTTCTTCTTCTTCTTCTTCTTCTTCTTCTTCTTCTTCTTCTTGCATTATCAGTGCCAAGTTTGCAATTTAATGCTAGTTGTGACATCGTCATAATTGCACACAGTCACAGGCTTACAATTATAAAACAAACAAAAAACTTTCGATCCTGATTTTCATTTTCTAGTGAGCCCTTCTCGTTCTCGTCCTCCTTCTGCACCCCTCCTCTTTCTCCTTCTTCTACTCTTTAAGCACTTTTGAGTGTTGATCTTTAAAACCAAATGCTCACTGGTAAATTGGGATGCTTCTCTTCATTTTGTAATTAGTGTTAGTAAACTAACCACATCACTACAAATTATCGGAAACAGCCTGGAGAGTTTTTGAAAATTATTTCTAAAACAATTAGCAAGCAATAATACCACAAACCGGCAACCGGAAGGGACAGATGTCCATTTGGAAGAAATATTTTTAACGCAAATATCAAACTCTAACTTCTAAATAACAGCATCCATCTATGGATTGCTTGCCGAGGATAAAGTAAAATATTCATAAATGTTCAAAGGTCGAAGATTAAAAATACAACACACACACAAATAAAATAACCAACCTTTTCTTTGTTTGTTTATTTCATTTAACGTCTAATTATCGAAGTGATTTTAGACAAAAAAATAAAAGGGAGATGGGGAAAAAGGATATTTGCTACTTGAATGGGGGGAAAGGAAATAGCATTTAAACAAAATGTTACAGTAAAATAACAAGAAATTAAATAAAATATCAAATAATTAGTCAAACTAATAATAATAATAATAATAATAATAATAATAATAATAATAATAATAATAATAATAATAATAATAATAATAAATTAATTAATTACAATATAACATATACATCATGTGAAATGTTTATATTCAGAAAGTCAATTTTAAAAACAAAATGTCCTACAGGACTATAAATTATAGCTTTAGCGATGGTTATCAAATTTTCGCTGTTTTTACTTTGAGCAATTTTAATGTCCTGTGGAATATATTGTGCTATTACACTGCAGTCAGCAATGGTTGATTTATAATTAAATTTTCATTGCAAATGCAAACAATATCCTTGCAATATTTTGGTCCTACAAGAATTTAAAGCAAGACGATGTGTTTAAGAGGTTATTGTTTGAGGATATTGTGAAAGTTCACTATGTATTGTTTTTAAAGGAAAGTTATGCGTTATTTTCATTTCGATTATAGGCCTACTATAGAGTTATTTTGGTGACAAGGGGATGTCAATCTGGCTATTTTTCGCCCCTTTTTTTGCCTTCCTGTCTGCCCAGTCATTATGATTTAAACCACAATGAAACTGAACAACCAAATTGAATAATAGTACCATTACCTAACATTGTTTTCAAGCATGTATTGTATACAGGTTTGTACGTGGTTAGGTATAGAACACACATGCAGACAAACAGACAAGCACAGACAAACATACACACACATACACGCTCACGCGCATATTATAAAGGAATGTAGATAGGAAAGAATGTCACCAAAAATCCTTAGATGTATCAGTCTCCTCTCTGAAAATCCTTATCGGGAAGAGAGGGGACTATAAACTGATACAAAAAAAAAAATTAAAAAAAATCCTTAACGGGAAGAGAGGGGACTATAAACTGATTTAAAAAAAAAATATTGCATTTCAGCATTTTGTTTTGCTTTTGTACCAAACCGTAACATGAAATGGTTAAGTCAGTTCGCGTAGCGTTGTGGTCCATATGAAAGCTTGCACCGTTATACAATGCTCCCCGGAGATTTTAGATTAATTTATGAGCGGGGCTTGACAACCCTGACAGATCAGCTCGACATTTTTACCTATTTTTCAAATTTTAAGGAAAGTTTTAGGGACAAGTTTTGTATCGTCTGACGCAGGATGAAATTTCTTACACCATGGTGCTTTTTGTTTCAAATTTTATCTATGGATTCGAGAGTTATGACATTTTTCATCGTTTGGCTCTCTTTGCTATGTATTGGCATTGAATGCAGCAGTAGTCGACAAGTGTTCACTCCACAAGTAATTACACCTTCGCTAATTGACTGGGCTGTCGACCATCGCCGAGCGCTGTCAGCCAAGCACATTTCGGTGCGAGTGCACTATAGCAGGAACGAACTATTGACTATCGGTACAGATGTATCTTTGCCGACGTACTCGTGCACTCCACCGTATACGGCACACAGTGCTACCGTGTGTGACTGTCCCTCCCCGCTATGCCGTCACCTGTATGATGTTGGCATCCATTGTCGCCGCCTTGCCTGCCTCCCCCGACCTCCCAAGAAGGCGCACCGAGGCTGGCGGCGTCGCCCTCGTCTCAGACACTCCGCGCTGCTGCTGCGGGCTCCCGCCCCCAAGGCTGTCTCCCCCACAACCCCACCACCCCCGTCGTCGTTGCTCCGTGTTGCGCTGTTCAACGCCCACTCTGTGGGCCCCAAAGAGAGGCGACTGGAGATTGTAGAGTTCGTTCGCGACAATGACGTTGATCTGCTCTTCCTGACGGAGACGTGGCTACGGGAGCAGGGTGATGAGGCCAAGTGTGTCGACCTTACTCCTCCTGGATATGTCTTCCGCTCCTTCCCCCGCACTACACGCGGAGGTGGGGGTGTGGCCGTGCTGTATCGCGCCGCGCTGACCACCCACATCGCCTTTACTGCTGACCTGCCATTTCCGCACCCGTTTTTCGAAGCGGTGCGTGTCACTCTGGTGCTGCAAGCGCCACGCCAACAATCTGTGCACTTCCTCTGTGTTTACCGTCCACCCCCTAGCTCCAAGAACAAGCTAACTCAAGAGATGTTCATCACAGACTTTCACCTACTCCTGGATTATTGCAACGGACTTTCTGGTGCCCCAGTAATTCTGGGTGATGTGAATGTTCATTACAATAAACCCACTAAACCGCTGACGGCCAGGATCCTTGACATCATGGACGCCTTCCGCTTTTCTCAAGCCGTTCAGACACCCACGCATGCGCTGGGCAATATCCTGGACTGGATTATCTACAGGCCCGAGGACGCCATTGTGCAGGATGCATCAGTGACACAGACTCTGACGTCTGATCACTACTGTGTGGTGTGTGACTTAGCCGCCCAGCCCCCCAAACCGCCCGCTATGTACCAGTCACTGCGAAACTTGCGCGCGATTGACAGGGGCACTTTCCGCGAGGATCTTCAGAGCGCGCTCGTCTCGCCCCTGGCGGCTGAGCCGTTAGACGCTGCTCTCCGCTCGATCCTTGATAAGCACGCCCCTGTCTCAAACCGCTGCATCCGTAGAGAGAAGACAGCTCCCTGGTACACTGCCGTAAGATCCGAGCTTCGGGACGCCAAGCGCCAAAGACGGCGCGCTGAAAGAAACTGGCTTAAGATAGGGCTCACTATCCATAAGCAGATTTTCAATGCTGCCAAGCGTCTGGTTGTCAAGATTGTGCATGATGCAAAGAGCGCATATACCACCGCAAAGATCGCCAGCTGTGAGAGCAGTAGGGAACTGTTTTCCGTGTATGGTCGCTTAAGTGGCCGAGTCAAGACCTCTCCCCTTCCCAATGTGTACCCCTCCTCTCAGCTGCCAGAAATATTTGGTGCTTACTTTGTGGATAAAGTTGCTGCAATTCGAGCGGAGCTGGATCAGCTGTCTCCGTTGCCGGCGCTAAGTGACTCCTCAGTCAGTGAGTGCCCTTTTTCTCTTCCGTTTTTTCAGCCAGTGACGGAGGAAATGGTCGAATCCATTGTTTTAAAGTCTAAACCTACCACTTGCTCTCTTGACCCCATCCCCACCCCTTTGCTAATTGAATGTCTTGATCTTGTCCTTCCCTCCCTCACCCAAATTATTAATGACAGTTTAGTGCATGGCCTTGTACCCTCATCCTTCAAGTCGGCTGTAGTAAAGCCCCTTTTAAAAAAGAACTCCCTTGACCAGAATGTGCTAAAGAACTACAGGCCCGTCTCCAACCTCCCATTTTTATCAAAGATTCTTGAGAAAATTGTCCTCCAACAGTTGTTTTCCTACCTTCAGAACCACGACCTCCTCCCCCACACTCAGTCAGCCTACCGCCCGCACCACAGCACTGAAACTGCACTTATTAAGGTTGTCAATGACATTCTGCTTGCTCTGGATTCTGGCGATGTGTCTTTCCTCTCTCTCCTCGATTTATCGGCAGCTTTTGACACTATTGATCACTCTCTTCTGCTCAAAAGACTATCTTCCTCATTTGGCATCTCAGGCTCTGCTCTCTCTTGGTTTAAATCTTACCTTTTAAACAGATCTCAAACTGTCCTCATCAATGATCGCCCTTCCTCGTCTGTTCCTCTTGCCTTTGGTGTTCCTCAAGGCTCCGTTCTAGGACCCGTCTTGTTCATTCTGTATACTCAACCTCTCCCCACTCTCGCTCAAACTCGCTCCATCTCCAGTCAGTCCTTTGCTGATGATACCCAACTTTACACTTCTTGCAAACCTACGCAGACACACGCTGCCGTCCAGGGCATGCAGGCATGCATTCTTGACATAAAGAATTGGATGAATAACAACAAGCTAAAATTAAACGATGACAAAACAGAAGTACTTTTATTTAAAAAGAAAACAACTCCGTCTGTTTCCCTTCCATCTACCATACAAGTCGGGAACTCTGCCATTGCTTTTTCCTGTCATGCTCGCAACCTTGGATTCACTCTCTCATCTGATATGTCTCTCGACAAGCACGTCTCTACAGTCTGCAAGTCTGCTTTCTTTGAACTCCACAAAATCAGTTGCATTCGCCAGAATCTTTCAGTTCAAACCACTATCACTCTCGTCTGTGCCTTTGTTCTGTCTAAACTTGATTATTGTAATGCTCTTCTTGCTAATGCTCCCCTCTATCTCATCGAAAAACTTGAAAAGATCCAAAACTCTGCTGCTCGTCTTGTCTTCAAATCCCGCAAACATGAACACACCACGCCTCTCTTAAAATCTCTTCACTGGCTTCCTGTCAAAGCACGCATTCAACACAAGCTCTCGACTCTCTGCTATAACTACTTCTCTGGCTGCTCTCCTGCCTACATCTCTGAACTTCTTTCTGTTTACACACCATCCCGGCAACTCCGATCCTCTTCAGATAAACGCCTTCTCAACATCCTTCCCACATGCACAAAAACCTATGGAGAACGCACTTTTTCTTTCGCGGCTGCAACACAATGGAATTCACTCCCATATGCTCTTAGACATGCACCCAGTCTACCTGCCTTTAAACGTGCATTAAAAACACACCTGTTTAAAGAATACTATAAATAATTATGTAGATTTCCCTTGCGTCAGCTGAGATATGACTTGTCAGACGGTAGTAGGTCTGTGTGTGCGTGCTGTGTGTGTGTGTGTGTGTGTGGGAGTGGGTGTGTGTCTTTGTGTGTGCTGTGATAACTAATGTGGCTTCTGGACGGTTGATTGTTGGCGCTGGCGACGGAGTAGCTGTTCGATGTATTATTTTGTATGTTGATCCTATGCTGATTTTAATTGATATGATTTTTGTGAGCTGTTGTTTGTCCCATTGTTCTGTATATTATGCTATTTTATATATATATATATATATATATATATATATATATATATATATATATATATATATATATATATATATATATATATATATATATATATATATATATATATTTTATAATGAGATTTTTATAATGAGATTTTATAGCTATATTAGTATTTAACCTGTTTAAAAAATTTATATGTTTGATATGTATGTTAATCTATTATTTGCTAACAATTTGTAATTTGTGAAGTTGTCAACCACAGCGAGTGCGTGTTTTATTATATGTAATGCTGTGTAACAGTGGTGAAGAAACGGAAACTTCGGTGGTATGGCCACGTCACCAGATCATCAGGCCTTGCAAAGACTATTCTGCAAGGCACAGTGCAAGGAGGTAGAAGAAGAGGGAGACCGAAAAAGAGGTGGGAGGACAACATTCGAGAATGGACTGGTTTGACACTGAGCGAAGCCATCAGGGCTGCTGAGGACAGAGAAAGATGGAGTATGCTGGTTAAACGATCATCTGTGGTGCCCCTACGACCTTCGGGTTACGGGACAGGATAGGATAGGAATGCTGTGGTATATAAATAAACAATTATTATTATTATTATAATGTCTCAGGAGAACAATTCATTATCACGATATTTGCAAGACACCCAAAGTTTGTGGTTGCCAAGCCTAGGGATCTCTTCTCGCTTCATCACCCCTAACATTAAAGATAACACCAGCATACTAACTTCAGATTAGACAGAGGGATAAAAACGAATGGATTGTTGACAGAGAGAAAAACATAATTGATGGAAAAAACGCGTGTGGTGAAAACAATCCAATTGAACTGGGACTCAAAATGTCATTTGTCTTTCCTCCTCCTCCTCACCTCCCCCTTCCCTTTCTGAGTCTCTGTCTGTCTGTCTGTCTGTCTCTCTCTCAAATCAAATCAAATTTCCTTTGCATTTTACAGTTATCTCTTTGTCTTTAATAAACCATCAAAATTCAAACAAACCACGGGTTGTTTGTATTTTTATAAACTGACTGCCCCCTTCCATCATCCTCTCCAAATACATTTCTCCACCTGCACTCCTACCCTTATAAAGAAAAAAATCCACCAACATTGTCATGATACCACAAATGACTGTTTCCTCGCAAATGTACGGTTTGGCGGCTCGTTATACATCCTATAATAACATCAAGAATTTAATTGCTCCAGCCAAAGGGCTGACATTGGTCATTAGTACCCCTCGATATATTAATGTACTTCAGTAATAATAACGAACAACCTTCTTAGAAATATAAACGTCAGTATGCGCGATTATTTCTAACTGGCTTTTTAAATTGAACAGGGTCTTCGAAATGTATTGCATTAATACTAATACTGATAACTATTACTGAGTAGTACCAATGTACAATAGTGTGTCTCAAATAAACGACCTAGTACCTACTCAATGAAGTCGTTAACTGGGTAAACCACACAATATGTCATCTATTCAATGCTGTAAAACAGTAAACGTCAAACGCACGTGTTACAACTGTTCACTGTTGGCTTAAAAAAATAAAATAAAGGTTGCGGGGTTGGAGGTGCGTTAGGTGATGATGATGATGATGGTGATAATGATGATGATGATGGTGATGGTGTGTGTGTGTTATATGTGTGTGTTAAGTGTGGGCATGTAGAAACGACGTTACCCTGACACACACATGAAACTGTACTTGGTTTCTTTTGACTTTTTTTGACGGCCCAGTTATTTTGACGTCAAAATAGTGCTCCGTAGAGTTACAGCTGTTTTAGGATTAGGGTTAGGTTAAGGGTTATGGTTTGGGTTTGGGTTAGGATTTAGGGTTAGGGATAGCTTCAAAAAATTGAAAATGTCAAAATAATGTCAAAGAAATGGAAAGTGTGTCAAAATAATGTCTGTTTTTTTTCACAACAGTCATCACAACGTCGTTTCTATTTTAAAAAAAAGTGTGTGTGTGTGTGTTGTGTGTATGTGCGCGCGATTGTGTTCATATTAAATAGTGTTAAAAAATAATACTAAGCTCTCTGGTGTAACAAAGTAATATGGATTACACCATAGAGCAAAGTTAC
This sequence comes from Oncomelania hupensis, assembly GCA_036898135.1. NCBI lineage: Eukaryota > Metazoa > Mollusca > Gastropoda > Littorinimorpha > Pomatiopsidae > Oncomelania > Oncomelania hupensis. The sequence goes on from JBAHVR010000385.1 coordinate 113,005, forward strand.
CCACAGTAGTGAATCAGAGAGGAGCAATGGCAGTAAAACGCTAAATCCGCAGATACTTGAGCGCAATGCAAAGCGTGAGTGATAATAATGGTACACCAGAGTAAGGTTTATACACAAAGACAACAACAAAAGGGGTGGGGGAAAATGGAAAACAAAGAAGGAAATAAACTAACAACAAGCAACTGAATAAACAACAAAAATAGTTGTTGTTTTTTAAGTCTGAAAATACCAAAAACTGAATATTTTTAACAGTAAGTTCTCTTGTGAAACAATTTCAATACAAGTAAAAATAAACTAAACGAGTTACCTGAACAAAGCTGTTGCACTTGGCTTAAATTACCTCATCGTTTCAGTCGGCGTAGGTATCCAAATTGTTGGTATTTGTACAGCGATATTTGCAAATGACCATATCTGCGTTCACATGTTCCTTTCGCTGCCAAATGAATAGAGGCGAAAAACTTTACTGGTATCGATGGCTGACTCAGCTTGTAATGTTTCTCTGCTATTAAGAAACAGTTGATAAGTGGTGTAATGTAGTGAAACGGCTTGAAAAAAGTAGATAAAACCTGTCCTTCGGAGAAAACGCCTTCGGTGGGTTAAAATGTTAACACATGGTGTGCAGTACAACAAGGTTTGCAGGCGAATTATCTTTCTTCACATATGACAATGTTCTCAAGGATAAGGTCTTCGTTTGTTTGGGGAACCATTAAACCGGATATAGATGTGTCTTCCCAACAATACAGAACAGCATAAAGTCGTCTTTTGTTTTGAAAAAGACGTACTCAGGAAATTAATGTTTCTTCGCAGATGGCAAGATTCTTCAGGCCAAGGTGTCCATCCACTTGAGGTCGTTATTAGTTTCTGTTGGGCTATAGATTATGTTTTCACATATTACAACTTTCTCATAGCATTATCACCGCTGACATTGCACGTAACAAGATAGCTGCATCCTGTGATGCTGCGTACAACTCTTTACGAAATAGCTTCAGTTTGGAAATAGAGAATTTCTCCTGTCTTGATTCGCGGCTAGAGGCTATGTCGATATGCTACCATTATGCGGTAAAATACAGTTTAATTTTGTGGTCTGGTTTGAGAAATAGGACAAGGACATCAGATGTTAAATACTAAAGAGAACAATATGCATCGCATTGCAGCTGCAACCTGTTGTATTTTCTTTTACAAAATAGTCTTGCTTGAAACTTGAATGTTGAATGTGTGTCTCACTGGCTGCGATGTCTATTATTACGAAACACATGATTTTGAATGTTGGTGTGCTCTGCAGAATATCTTCAACTTTACACTATCACTCCTCTGCCCAAAACCATGTTAACGTTTTGGATCTCTCGGGTTACATTTAAACACCCGTCGTCCTCCCTCCACACTTTTTAAAAATATGTATAATGAAAGTAAGCCTACATACAGCTTACCTCGTCTTTTTTCCTTCGGAAAATGTACCCCTCATATAAATATTTTTTCACACATATGTGACAAAATGTCATATAGCATCACATTTGCATCTCATGTTTGCTTGTGTATGTGTTTTTAAAACAAAGAATAACTTCTTTGGAAACAAAGCACTTCACATGACCATGCCACAAGCGGTGGTGTTTCACTCTACGTAACAGATACCAACAAATCAGGACAATTCGGAGCAACAAATTCAGCATAATAGACCCTATAGATTTGTTTTACATTCGCAGATGACGTTGAGCTACACATAACAATACAGCTGCCTCCACACTGCAGCTGTAAAAACAAATACCTTTTAAATGCATTGATCTGTTATTGGAGAGAAAGGAATAATAACCTGTTGCCCTATTTTTAGGTGCACACATTGCGTGATTGCGATCTGTTGTGTCCACGCTTAACAATTAATAAATATTGTTCTAAACATAAAAACATTGCACTATTTATTGTGAATAGGCCTATGCACACTTCGTTTGAAGCAACATAGAATCAGCACTGGATTACCCAATTTTTAGGCGTGCACATGGTTTTTTTTTTAATGTATGTAATTTTATGTTTAATTGCCAGAGTTATAAACTATTGGGGCAATTGTTGTTGTTGTTTCTTTGATTTAACTTCTGTTTACCTAAGTGATTTTAGACTTGATGGGAGCAGGGGAAAATATTAAACAAATAAAGAATGGTCATAATGAATGGAGAAAGGGATTAAACAAAGTACACAAAACTGAACAATGAAACAATCAAAATTGTAAAATAATTATAACTTATACAAAAAACGTGCAATATAACTACTAACCAATCCTTGTAAAATAATCTTTATTATGTCTTATATTTTGTTAATTTATTAAGGTTTATAGGATCCAACGGGCTGCAGAAAGCCGAATTAGGATGATTATATCTCATATATATAATATTCAATGTTCTGAATTTATACACATATAGTATTCAATGTTCTTAATTTATGCTTCATAGAAACAATTTACTAGATATAGTAAATAATCTGTACTGACTGTTTTGTTTTGTTTTTACGAAAAAAAAACATCCAACAGGACTGTAAATTAATGATTTTGCAATTAGGTTAAAAAAAGGTAAAGGTGGTCCCATAGCCTTGTGGCCGTAGGGGAGCGTGATGCTGGAGATCACACTTATCTTGGGCCAGCGTAATGAGGGTGATGCCCATCTCTCTCCCTCGCTGCTGTACCTTCCCCACCCTTAAGAGAGTAGGTACTCAGTCACAGTTGAGTCAACTGGGGGCGTTGTTATTTGTCGCTTCACGTTTTGCGGTCACCCATCCAAGTGCTAACCGCACTGGACGGTGCTTAACTTGCGACACAGTAGCGAGTGCTCCAACCACTGCGCCATCCGATACCGCAATTGATATCCAATAAATAATATTTTTATCCTGAATATTTCGAATATGTTGTGGAATATATTTACTATTTAGGCAGTAAAATCTGTTCTTCTTGATGTTTTGTCTCGAAGCGTATCGTCGCTGTCCGTTATTCACTGTAGACCTAACCTTTAAAAGCAGTGCACTATTGTTATGAACATCTCTATTCATTTAGCAAATCTTTAGAAAGAGAATCATTACCGATTTCCTCTCATTCTAGGCGTTATTCTTCCACGATCTAACTTTTAACATTATTATATTTGTGAAAAGCTGTATAATATCATAGACTTTGTTTATAAGAGAACATTTCAAAAGTATCGTTAGGGTTTGTTCTAATTTAGATGTATGAACACATTGCGATTTTTTTGTTCTCGAAGCAAACTGATGTTCTTATTTTCAATTTGCATAATTATAGAAAAGTGTTCTGATTCGCTAGCTAACTGAGCAGCTATTGTAAGGCTACTGTATCTACCATCAAAGGGAAGCAATCTTTCCTATGTAGGGGCACTAAATTTGGAGAGTTCTCAGCCTTGTTGAAAAAAAAGCCTGCCTTTCTTAGAGGGTCTCCAGAGAAAAATCTACTCTAGACCCACCTGGCTAAAATAAAATCTGACAATAAAGTAGTAAACAGAATATGTGTATTTATTTATTTATTCATTTATTTATGTATTCACTTACTTCACTATCTAAAATGTGTTCTAAGGTATTCTAAAGCATGTGCTAGTAACTTAATTAAAAAAAAAAAAAGGTAAAGGTAGTCCCATAGCCTTGTGGCCGTAGATGTTGGAGATCACACTTATCTTGGGCCAGCGTAATGAGGGTGATGCCCAACTCTCTCCCTCGCTGCTTTACCTTCCCCACCCTCAAGAGAGTAGGTACTCAATCACAGTTGAGTTAACTGGGGGCGTTGTTGTTTGTCGCTTCACACCTTAGCGGTCACCCATCCAAGTGCTAACCGCACTTCACTTTCGACACAGTAGCGAGTGCTCCAACCACTGCACTATCCGACACCCCAACTTAACAGTAACTTAATAGGGTGTTCTAATGTCTTTTCAACAGTGAAACGCTTATCCGCTGAACAAGCAAGCAAGGATATATAATAATATTTTAGCTAAAGCGGCAAAAGGATCTATCAAAACGTCCTTAAAGGCATAAAGAAAATATAACCTTCATGGAATATTAATAACACAGAATCTTACTTTGCTCGAATACACATTGCTTCTTTACAACACTGCCTGCAGACAGATTGCGAGAATGAAGTCCGATGCTGCGGGCATCCTACGCGAAGACTGGATTTGTTCTTATCTAGATCACAGTGTAGAAGCGATTCCATGCCCCTTTGGTTCGAAGAACCGAAATTGAAGTTCCGAGATGTGATGACTTGTTAATGCTAATGTAGGGTGGGATTCGAAATTGGATTAAGAAATAATTTTTATAATGATTTAACATTACCAACACCATACATACAAGAAAACAAAGACTTATCAAACAACTTTTGTATTAAAAATTCTAATATTATGCTGAGGTATGTGAAATTAGGGAGACTTTATTTTGAGCTACAATAATTGCTCGGGATATCCATTTACTTCATTCTCTTGGTGTCGACTGCTGGTGGTCTCTTTTTACAAACCCACATTAGCACTGACAAATCAGCGACTAGTAAAGAAACATTCGAGGGCTCAGAACTGGAACATCGGGTTGTCTTTACAAGTTGAAATAGAGCACTTAATCTCCAATGTCCAAGTTTTCGGTAGTCAACAGAAGGGCGTGGTTGCGATCCTCACAGGGTCCAAAATACTTCATTTAGATATGAGGTTATCATGTCGCCAAGGGGGTTCCTCTGGGTGCTCCGGTGTCCTCCCTCATTTACAAATTGTATGGGATGTGTTTGTTATGTGTGTAATAGTGTAATATGTGAGGGTACAATATCTATCTATCTATCTATCTATCTATCTATCTATCTATCTATCTATCTATCTATCTATCTATCTATCTATCTATCTATCTATCTATCTATCTATCTATCTATCTATCTATCTATCTATCTATCTATCTATCTATCTATCTATCTATCTATCTATCTATCTATCTATCTATCTATCTATCTATCTATCTATCTATCTATCTATCTATCTATCTATCTATCTATCTATCTATCTATCTATCTATCTATCTATCTATCTATCTATCTATCTATCTATCTATCTATCTATCTATCTATCTATATATATATATATATATATATATATATATATATATATATATATATATATATATATATATATATATATATATATAAACCAGTTTAGTAGTAGTAGTAGTAGTAGTAGTAGTATTGTTATTATTATTATTATTATTATTATTATTATTATTATTATTATTATTATTATTATTATTATTAGAACCAATCCACTCACTCATGACACTGTGCTATCGATCAGAAAAGATTTTATACCGCAAAAAAAGAGAGGAAGGGAAGGCGCTTTTAAATAGTTTTTGTAGAGCTACAACAGAAGAGAGAATCATTGAAACGCGAAAGGGGCGACAAAGCAATTTGGATCAGGCGGAAGGGGAATGCTGTGAACATCGCCATGTATCAGTCGCCATCTTTTCTGCAGGAAAGCAGGGACAACAGAAAAAGATAATAACCAAGAAAAATCAGGAAAATGTACATAGTTTTAAGAAGAACCAAAATTGCATTAAAACAAGCCACCCGTCGTCTGTAACTACAGACAACTTATCTCCAAGTTCACTTTCATTTATAGCAATGTTGATACACTCACCAATAAGAAAACCGAGCTCTTGTCGCTTATTGACATTCATAAATCGGCTACTCTAGGACTTACCGAGATTAAAGCAAAGAAATTCAGATTTGCTCTGCAAGAATGTGAATTGGCGTTACCTGGAAATGAAGTTTGATTGTATAATTTAGAGGCTGGAGCTCGGGGTGTATGTTTATATGCAAAGAATGAGCTTAAACCATCGCTTTGCGACGCTTTGACCAGCGATTTTGAAGAATGCATCTTCGTGGAGCGCGAGACGTGTGATCAGGTGTGCCCACTTTGATTGGCCTAGTAGGCCTATATAGAAGTCGCAGTTCAAGCCAGGACAACAATGATAAGCTGAATGCTGTTTTGCTGAAGGCAGCGGAATAAAAGAACAGAGGACTACTGCTTTTGGGAGACTTCAACTACCCTGAGATTAACTGGATGTGGCATGAATGAGACAGGCCCTTCACACCCAGCAAATGCTTTTCTGAAAGCTACGAAGAATGCTTTCCTAGAACAGCACAAGAAACTGCCAACCAGGTATCGAGGTCAGAAATCCAACACAGCTGACCTCATTTTTACAAATAAAAGTGATCTTATCGAAGAGATTGTGATTGCACCAGAGTTATGTAAGAGTGATCATTTCTCTTTGTTCATCAGTCTCAACTTGCTCTATATAAGGAAACGGAAGCTCATTGTTTTGCAGTTTGCCAAGCCTGATTTTGCAAAATTACACGATTTTGTTCAGGCCATTGTTTGGGACAGAGATATGACAAATCTATCGGTGGAGAAACCTTGGGACTATATCAAGAAACAGTAACATGCAACTGTGACGGTGCCAAAAGTGCGCCTTGGAAGAAGTGGATGGACGATGGAACTCTGCTAACTGTACGGAAAAAAACATAAACTCTTCAGAGCAAAAAGAAAACTTGAATAGAAAGTTGCTACAAACTCCACGAAAAATCCCAAGGCCTTTTGGTCCTACGTGAAATCCAAGACGGGCGTGCGTGGTAGACTTAAGGCGAGAAGATGGTAACAAAACAAAAATTGACGAGGAGAAGGCATATCTGTTACTTACTTTTGTTCAAAGCGTTTTCACTATCGAAGACGACGGTCCCTTGCCTGACCCACCAATCTATAAATACAGTGAGACGCTTACTGACTTTGAGAGAGAGGGAGAAGCTTGCTAACCTGAATACGGCCAAGGCATCAGGACCCGATGAAATAAGTCCCAGATTTTTTTGGAGATGGCAGCAGATATTTTGGTTCACCCAATCGCTTGACTTTTTCGACGGTCTCTCGCCTCTGGACAAATACAGGCAGACTAAAGAAAGGCTTCGGTCACACCGATCTTTAAAAAGGGCAGTCGTCTATCGCCTACCAACTACCGACCGGTAAACCTGACCTGCATTCTCTGCAAAGTCACGAGTCCATCGTCCGGGACAGAATCACAGATCATCTCCAGAAGAACGAGCTGATAACAAGCAGTAGCATGGCTTTGTCCAGGGGAAATCATGCACAACCCAGCTGTTGGACTACATGGATAGTTGGACAGAAATCATCGACGCAGGAGGTAGCATGGATGTCGTCTACACAAATTTTATGAAAGGGTTTATTCTGTTCCTCACCGAAGGCTTCTCTCCAAAGTGGAAGCGTATGACATCCGCGGGAAGGTCCTTGTTTGAATTGGTGCTTTTCTGGCAAACAGACTCCAGACTGTTATCGTAAACGGCGCTCGGTCCCCCAGGTCAATGTTCTGGGTCCTCAATTATACGTCTTATACATAAACGACCTACATGACTTATGCACCAGCTCAGTGAAACGTATTGCAGACGACACAAAGTCATATACACGCAGTGACACAGAGGTTGCAGTCATAGCGCTACAGGATGACTTGGATAGGCTGCAGGACTGGTTTTATCGCTGGTTGTTGAAATTTCACCCTGTAAAATGCTATGTTTTCAAACTGGGACGCAAGAAATCCATAGCGGAGTACTCTATGAGAAATACCAAAGATGGCAAGAAATGCCGTGTCGTTGTTGTGTTGTTGTATCAATTTTTATTCATCAGATTAACATAAGTGGTACTGATGGCATCCATTTGTTACGTTGTTAACAGTATCTGGATGACTGTGTGAAATGTAGGTGTTAATGCTGACCGTGTTAATTTTATAGTCCTGTTAATAAATATGAAAGAAGAAAACGATGAGATTGATTTCCCAACAAAGGTAATAGATAAATGTTCTTATCTGACACAGGAGTAGAGGCACTACGAATATGTCACTTCGTAGATATCTAAACTCTTTGATATAATTGAAAAAGTCCAGCATAGGTTCACAACACGGACTTGATCTACTCCATGGACGATAATGACTGAAGACGATGAAGATGAATAAATAACCTCCTTGATGCTTGATAACGTTTAGTCTTACGTAATGGGTAGTCTTCCGTCGACGTATTAGAATAATGTTCTTGAAAGTCAATGCATGCACATTTTTGTTATGATTAGTACGTGATGATGATCTCTACAGTAATTCTAATTTGTTAGTTATAAGCTCCAGCGGACTGCAAGAGACGAATTAGGGTCACAACTTGTATGAAAGAGGACTCACCCCCGACCCGTATAAAAGATACGTTGAAACAACTTTAATGGTAACACTAAAGGCACTCCACCAACCGGTCACTTTACAATAAAGGCATCCCATGCAGAGGACGTTGAGGCTGTACTCTAATTTTAATCGAACCCCTGTTTACAAAAACAAAATAGAATATAAACATCATTATAAAATATTAACAAAACAAACACATAAAAAATGCTTACATTGCTAAATAATTAAATCATAGAAAACCCTAGTGACCATTTGGCAGAAAGTTTCCAATAGCCCCAAGTTGATCTATTAGACCCACTGCACAAATGAGAAGATTTGGGAGTTTTCAAGAAAAACGTCAGGTGACTGGTCTAGCAAAGAAGATAGTAGATTGATAGAACAAAGTAGGAATGAGAAAAATCAAAGGAGAAAGTCAGCAACAGTGGGAATTTAAAGCACTAAATTTCCAGAAAGAGGGGATACTATTTAAACAAAAACCCCGGCACCCTCACGGGGGATTCTAAGGAGTTGTTAAAACGATGATCGTGACAAACTTCCAGGTGATGACCATGTTATAATGTAGACACGATGATAGGAAGCCGTTGAATCAGACCAAATCCTCAGAAAATAATGCAGATGATGAATGGAACCATAAATAAAGTTAAAAAAATAAGATGAGTACAAATTACGCCGTGTCATACTGCAGAAGTCATAGGTGGAGAAATACCTGGGGGTACATGTGGCCAGTGATTTGAGCTTTAAGAACCATGTAGGCAAGACAACAACCAAAGCGAATCAGATCGTGGGCGTCATCAGACGTTCCTTTGATTACCAGACAGACGACCTGTTCGTTAAACTCTTCAAAGATCTGGTTCGCCCTGTTCTGGAATATGACCATTCATGTATGGCAACCACGCCACAAAGCCCTCAGTGTTGACTAGAAGAACATGCAATGTCTTGCCACTAAACTCCTCTTCACTCAAAGATAAGCCCTACAACGAACGACTCGCAACACTAAAACTCCCAAGCTTAGAACACTATCGTATATGAAGCGACATGATCGACGTCTACAAGTACGTTTACGGTATCTACGCAGCTGATAGACCTAGCTTTCACTTTGCTAACAGCAGAGACACTCGTGGTCACTTTTTGAAGCTAGTTAAAGGTCAATGTAGGCTGAACATCCACAACAATTTCTTCTCCAAAATACCTGAAATGGTCTGCCAGATAGTGTCGTTACAGCCCCATCTTTTAGTAGCTTCAAGGGATAGCTTGACGTCTTCTGGAGGGATAGCTTCACACTGTACAGCCCGGAATGCCATTGTTAAAACCCAAGATCATGTTTTTCCTGCCTATGAACTTTATTGTCACGCATGCCATCGTTACGTTTTGTGTAAAATCTAGAACGATGAACAGGTCTTTTAGGCCTACTACATCGATATCATCAAGTATAAAGTATAAAATATGTATGATGGTCTTCAAAGACCAAATACAGCCAGAAGTTCTAACAAAAAAAATCTGAAGCATCGGAACTAGAACACCGAATCTCCGAACCAAACACAAATGGAATAGCTCCGACACCGTGTAGATGCGTGCAGCAAGATGGCTACGATACAATGTATCGATTTTCCCTAAATCACCGTGTACTGGTGGTACACCTTATTGTTTGTACTTGACAAAACGGCTAGGCGAGAGCTGTGTTGAGTTGAACGAATCGATGAAGACAAATTAAAATACATATTAAGAGTAAACGGCGTTTTTATTTTTTATTTTTTTATTTTTATCATATCTTCAATGAAGCATAGAAACAAAAGGCGGACGATTTCACACTTTTGTCTCCTTGAATTTATGTGCCTTTATGTTATTGACGAGTTCATTGTTTTCAGGTGTGTCGTAGATGTTGTTGTTTTTAGGTGTTTTTATGTATTGTCCATTAAGTGTAATAAACATTAATTGACTGAAATTATGGTACGATGGAAAATAATGACCAATAACACCAAGAATACAAAAGCATGGAGATGAGGTGCTACAGAAGACTTCAATACCCAGCACATCACCAATGACGAAGTCCGACCTGTCCCACCGCCGTAGCTCAATTGGTAGAGCGTTCGCCTGGCACACCGATGACCCAGGTTCGAATCCCGTGGTGGGCGATATAAAATGTGGCCATTTTCACTGTCCATTTTAGCAGTATGATTGCTTTGGTGGTTCCGAGTTGATTCAGGTCCCTACCCCTGTTTTCCTGGGATGGTTATCCCCGTCTGCCATATCGCCAATGGTGGGTGTAGACGTTAAACCTCAATGTTCATTCATTCGAAGTCCGACAGACCATCACACAAGCCATTGGACAACACGATGACTATAGCTCGAAGTGGTGAAAAAACGTCAACTCCGATGGTATGGCCACATCACCAGAGCATCAGGATTTGCAAAGACCATCTTGTAAGCACGGTGCAAGGAGGCAGAAGAAGAGGGCAAGAAAAAGATTTGGGAAGACAACATTCGAGAATGGACTGGCTTGACACTGAGTGAAGCCATGAGGACTGATGAGGACAGAGAAAGATGGAGTACGTTGGCTAAACGATCATTTATGGTATCTCAACGACTTTCGAGTTATGGGATAGGATAGGATTGGATGATAATACAGTGTAATTGAGTCTCAGCGCTAATATTCACTTTACTTTAGCATTATCAGTGCAGTTTCTAAGCAGAAACCTTGGCGCAGCCTACTCGCCTACCTGTCCACAAGAACCGTTCAAGGTGCTGACGCTGAAAGGTCAGAAGCGAAAGTACAGGAGCTGTTAATATTGAACAGTGCATTTGCCAGTTGGTCTAAATGTGCTCGCCAAAGTTACGATTGAATCCCAGCCATCCATAAAATGCAAGTCTGCGTGATGGCGGACCGCATTAGACCATTGAACCACCTACGAACGATGTAATACACAATAATTATGCATTAGGTCTATTGGCGAAATCTGATAGTGATAAACTAAACTATAGACCAGACTAGAAAAGAATAAAATCATTTCTTTAAAGTGTGAATGACTTGAGCGAAAGACACGAGTGAGGCTGGGTATGAGTTTGGTGGTGAGTAGTCAATAAAGAGTCATTAAATTGAGTATAGAAAGTTGATTCCTGTAAGAGAAAACGAAAATCTTGGTACTGGCTACGGGACTTGAACTAGCAAGCTCACTATTGAACGAATCAAAATACGTTGATTGCCAAAGTAACATTACACACCGCAGGCTTGTTTTGCCTGATTGTTTAGTGATGTTGTTGTTTAAAATATTACTCCGTCGTTGTTGGCCTCTATTAGTAGAACTGGTGATGTCGCAGTTTCTTCTCTTTACTGCCTAGGATGTGACGTTTGTGTGTGTGTGTGTGTGTGTGTGTGTGTGTGTGTGTGTGCGCGCTCGCGTGTGTGTGTGTGTGTGTGTGTGTGTGTGTACACTTACACAGTGTTATCTGGACAAATCAGTGAACATTAAATAACTTGTATTGACATGCCTACTTGTTTTGACGTCAGAACAATGATCCGTTAGGGTTAGAGCTGGGTTAGGGTTAGGGTTCGAACACTTCAAAGTACTTAAAAATGGGGACGAAATATGACCCATAGTCAGCACAAAGTATGTGGCGTTTCGGGAAAGTCATGATAATACTGTGTGTGTGGTGTGTGTGTGTGTGTGTGTATGTGTGCGCGCGCGCGCAATAAGTGGTGGTGATGTTGGAGCGGATGTTGGGTGGATGATGGGTCATTTATTATTTTTTAGTATGGTCGCAATGTT
>JBAHVR010000386.1:0-195000 GCA_036898135.1 Oncomelania hupensis
AAGAATGCACTTATAGATATATAATTTATGTAGCCTACTGATGTAGTGCCTGTACACAGTGTACGCTGTATAATTTTTCTCTAATCATATGCACAGGCGGCGGAAGCGGGGGGGCAAGGGGGGCACTGGCCCCCCTAGAAAAATATTGGGGGGGCAAACCTATACATTTGCCCCCCCAATATTCAGCCCCTCAAAAAACACTATTTGGAGGTTCAAACCAATATTTTCCCCCTTTCTCTGGACTGATGCAAGTTAACAATACCTGTGCTGAGACCATTTTTAAAAGCACTGAAGGACTGCTTGATCAGACTTGACTTGCCAGTGCAAAACTGCAGGGGCCAGGCCTACGACGGGGCGAGTAATTTTCAGGGTCATGTGTCAGGAGTTGCAAAAAGATTCAAAGATGAGATCCTTGCTGTGACTGAAGAGCTGGCGACAGTTCTTCAAAGAAAACAAACGACTTGTGATGACGCAGTAAACGCTGCTGACATTTGTCTGAGAACACTGGAAAGCATGCGGCATGAAGATTGTTATGAGACATTTTTTGCTGACATCACAACGAAAGCTGCAAATTTGTGTGATGAGCCCTGCGTTCCTAGACAGAAGCAGCCTCCACGAAGACTGGACGATGGCTCACAGGGTCACAGCTACTCTTGTCCATCTGCTTACTACAGACAGCAATACTGTGAGGCCATTGACAACATCAAAGAACATTTAAAGAGCCGGTTTGATCAAATAGCTCTCGACTTACAAAGGAAAATTGAAGTTCTTCTAAGTGATGGAGCAGCAGGGAAGAGACCAGAAATTCCTCAAGAAATCAAAGATACATATTCCGCTGACATCGACTTGGACAGACTCAAAACTCAGCTAGAACTCCTCCCACATGCACTGGGTGACACCAGGAAGGCGGCTAACTCTAGGATCACCATCTTCCAAGCACTGCCGGATGAACTGAAAGCTTCTGACACTGTGCGACGGATGCTGAGTGAAGTGGATAAACTTCTCAGACTGTACTTCACCATCCCAACCACAGCTGCAACGGCTGAACGCAGTTTTTCAGCCCTAAAGCGGGTAAAAACATACCTTCGGGCAACGATGACGCAGGAGCGTCTAAATAATTGCGCCGTCAGGCATACTTTGGAAAATTAACGTTGTAAAAAAAAAAAAAAAATTCCCATGCCAAATGACATGCATGACTTTTGTTACTGTGATGGATCAACATTGTCAGGTCAGTTTCTCTCCCTTTCTTTCTACCCTCTCTCTCTCTCCCCCTCTCTCTCTCTCTCTCTCTCTCTCTCTATATGCACAGTTGTAGAAATATATATATCTTTTTTTCTCTCTCACATAGTGTCTATGAAAATAGTTCAAATTATTTGGTGGGGGGGGGGGTTACCTGGGACCCCCCCCCCCTCCAGATTAAAAAAATTGAATTTTTTTAATGCAAAGAGTTTCAATTTTTTTAAAAATTGTTTTTAAAACATTGCAGTTTTTAGTCACTTTTGGTCCAAAGTACAAAGAGTTATTTATAGTCAATTCCATGGAAATCCATTTCAAGGGATCCGTTGAAACGTCCAAAGCGTTTTCCCGTTGAAACGACCAAGTAACCCAACCCTAAGCCTAAATTAGTAAATGCAGCCATATTTTCTTGTTCTGGCCGCAAGCCTCTTCCAGCACCTTCACCTTGATACTGCCCTAATCCACCGAAAACGACTTTTTAAAAATATTAATTAAGATGCTAAGTTGATAATTATGACAATTCGTTGTAACGAACATCCATTGAAACGACCATCGCTGAATCGTCCAAAAACATCGTTGAAATGGAAACCCTTGACAGTGAAGCTGCAGAAAAGGACAAAAGATGTTGTCGATGCCTACAGGGAAATCAAAGAGGTCAGTAACTGCATGTCTTCTATTAGAAGAGATGTCGACACAGCGTTCGTTGCCTGGTTTGGTGAAGTCAGCAAAATGGCAAATGCTTTGACAACTGGTGTTATTGTTCCTCGTCAAGCATCCCGACAGACTCTCCGTGACAACCAACCTGCGGCCACTCCAGAAGAATATTTCAAGATTATCATTGCCATTCCTTTCTTGGAACACCTGTCAACCGAATTGAACTCGAGGTTCAAAAATGCTGGCATAGCAGTTGATGGTCTCTGTCTGGTGCAAAGCACTTTAATAGACAACCAGGATGGTTTCATGCAGGTTCCAGAAGGGGTGAAGACACTGGCAATGTTGTGGGAGTCTGACCTACCAGACAACGCTACCCTTGATGCAGAATACCAACGGTGGGTTTGCAAATGGCGAAGTGCTGCTGAGAATGCGACAGCTATCATCCCATCCACGGCATCAGAAGCACTGAAACATTGTGACAGGGATTTTTATCCCAACCTGTTCATCATGCTAAAGAACCTTTGCACCCTGCCTGTCACTACTGCCGAGTGTGAGCGTTCAAACAGTCAGTTGCGCAACCTGAAAAACTACCTGCGCTCTACAATGGGGCAACAGAGACTCAATGGACTTGCTTTACTGAAAGTGCACAGGGATGTTGATATTGACTTCAAAGAGGCAGTGAACTGTTTTGCCAGAAGATACAATTCACAAATGGTACTAATGCCGAGGAACATATAGTGCAGCAAGACTGAATTAAGTGAAAGCAGGGCGGTGATGTTCATAAACTACAAGGTAAAGCTTTATACCGTTAACGATCAACAAAAAGTAGTGAATAATAATAGTATACAAAACATCTCTGCTGATAAATAAATTGTTGTGTGTGTGTGTGTGTGTGTTTTTTTTTTAAGGGAGGGGCAGAGGATAATTTTTGTACCCCAGAGTTTGTCAGTTCAATTGTTCAAAAAGCTCAAAGTCCCAGACCATCACAGATGGCTTTTTCAAGGTTCAGATTGCACCAGATGCACCATTTTGCATCCTTGAAAAAAAAAATTTCCGGGGGAGCATGCCCCCGGACCCCCCTAGAAGGCTCGGCGCTTCGCGCTTCGCTGAATGCCCCTCTTCCCCCCCTCGACTTTTCCCAGGTCCGGCCCTGATGTCAGTGAATAAAATGTGTGTGTGCCCCCCCAATCCTGAGCAGCTTCCGCCGCCTGTGATATGTAGTCTAAAATTATCACTTAGGCTATGTTTGTAAGCTTGTTGACTTACTTATCCAACTTTGTTCATTGTCTTAGTAGTCCTGGATCGGTTTCTAGTATAGTAGTCCGCTGGGCCTTATTAGCATCGATTATCTCTCTATTTATCTTTGTTCATTGTCTTACTGTCTCATTATATCTCACTTTTCTCGTGTTGTTCACAGCGTTTGCTACTGCGGAAACTCGAGAGGTCTAAATTACCACCACGTGATCGATCCAGTCGATTAGGATTGTGCTCAGTTGTCTGGGGGTCGGAAGATGCGCCCAAAAGCTGCAAGCGGGCGCCTCGTGCGGCTCGAGTTAGATCTTGTATTGGCCAGCGCCCTGAGCAGCTGGAAAAGCGCTATATAAGAACGATAAAATGGAATCCATAAACGATTCATACATTATTGTTGATTACGTGTCTGTGTTGTCCGTCAGTGCGGTCCTGTTAGGTCAAAGTCAAGTCAAATCAAGTCAAAAGTGCTTTATTCTATAAAACCCCTTGGGGCACGTGGATACAACGAAAATAAATAAAAATAAACATACATGTAGAATAAACCATAAACATCATAAAATACAATATAAAATACATATGTACATATATTAAAAAAATAAAAGTTAATCTTTCACACTCGCGTTTCTAAGAGACATAATAAACATTTACAAAATACACATTAATTATTATCACACAACACAAGCATACTACATAAAACTTATGTCCACACAAGCTGATCACAAATCGCACGCACTCTCTCGCAAGATTGGGTGATAAAGAAGGGGAGAAGGGGGGGGGGGGGCACACTGGTATTGAGTATTTATATTGTCATTATTGAAAAAAAATCCCTATTATTACTATCATTAATATTACAAATGATTATATTACGTTCTAAAGCAATCCATTATTATTTTCATAAACCTAGCCAGTTTCAGCAGAATAGTCTTATTTTTCGTTGAAAATAAATTAGAAAATTTAATAGCATTGGGTCGTACATAGAAAAAACCTTTTAAGTAGCTCTTTTCTATCATCGTCGAAACGTGGACATATAAAAATAAAATGAAATTCATCTCCTAACTCATTAAAAGTGCATTTATTACAGATTCTGTCACATTAGGTAAAGCAGAACCTCTACTTGTAAAATTAAGATTGTATCAACATTTCTTCGTCATCCCATTATTGCCGGTGTCGGAGACCAATTTGTATACCTTTGCGCCGCTACATGTGTTTAATTTTATCAAAGACGGTAGATAGGCGGTATATTGGATTCATTCACAGTGGTCAGGGAACGAATTGCATACGTTTTGGGTGTTTTGCCTCGTCCAAATTGTCGTCTACTTTTGTAACAATAAATTCTCTTTAAATCATTAGACCCTACTGATATTAAGTGTAGCAAAAACTAGGTATTGATAGTTTGATCGTAGGCTATTATAGTAGCGTGTCTAGAACACCGCAGTAGCTTAAGAGTTAGAACGTTCGCCTGGCACATCGATGACCCAAGTTCGAATCCCGTGGTGGGCGAAATATAATATGTCGCAATTTTTCACTGTCCAATTTAGCAGTATGATTGCTCTTGTGGGTCAGTGTTGATTTAGGTCCCTACCTCTTGTTCTTTGGGATGGTTTATCCTCGCCTGCCATATCGCCAATGGTGGGTGTTAGACGTTAAACCTCAATTTTCATTCTTCGTCTAGAACAGTTCGTTTAGTTACTAGCACAGTATCATTAATTGAAGTAGTATGTACTGTCGATATCATTGTATATAGGCCTACGTTATCAGCGACGGCGTGATTAGAAAGTTATCTGCATGTAAAGTGAAAATTATTGCGTTCTGTTGACATCACTGTGTATATAGGCCTTCGTTATCCGCGACGCTTTGGTTGTCAGTGAAAAGTGACAAGTTGTTGAGCTACTGTATGTCGTATGCATAATAGAAAAGGAACAGGGCGAAACAGTAGTGGATGCTTATTAGAGCTAAAAACAGGTCGGTATATTATTGCTCCCCCCTCCCTCCCTCCACTTGTCTGTCATTACGTTTTTCGCTGTGGAGATGGGGAGGAGAGGAGAAGTGGGAGTAAGAAGATTAAAGAGGAGGAGGAAGAGGAAGAGATGATATGCCCAGAGCTGCTGTGACCTATCCTATCCTATCCTATCCCGTAACCCGGAGGTCGTAGGGGCACCACAGATGATCGTTTAACCAGAATACTCCAGAGCTGTGACACATATAGTATAATTTCCAACTAGTAAATCTTTTTTTAATTAAAAGATGTGTATTGATGATCTTTAGCCAGTGCGCGACTGTGAATATATAAAGCAGAGGTTTGCCCTACTAATGTCTTTCTGTGCTGTTTCTACATAATAGTACTTATTAGTATTACTTTTGCTATTAGCAACCACAATTTACAACAAACAATAAAGATAAAAATTCTATCAAATCTAATGTAATAAGGTCAAATGAGGGAGAATAATTATAAGAAGAAGAAGAATTAATTAATTAATTAATTAACACTTAATCACACTTAACTGCGTGATCACCTGCAAAACAGATAAACAATGAGTCAGTCGAGCAGATCAGTCATTCAAACAATCAAATAAACTACTAAAACCTATACTATAACTTGACTCTCGAGTTCGTGAAAACGCAACTTTAAATCGCGACGTCACGTCAAATCAGTGTTATCGGAGCTTTAGCACGTCAGCATAACCATAAGTGTAGTACTTCCCGCATTGACCAAACGGATTTTTTTACTTACAATAGTCTCATTCTGTTACACTCAGTTCGATGTTGGTGTTTTCTATCAGTATCTGATTCAGCCCCGATGCTTGAATTCCTGATAGTTGTGTAACTCAGATTCGTTTATTCACACAGCCCGTCCAAACAGCATACAAGTCACAAAGTCCACGTATGAAGTTTTCCGCTTTTATTCAGCACACATCAACAACTGCATACAATTCTCAATTCAACTCAACAACTTTCACAGCAACTCTCAGTTTCACTATCAACAACTTTACTCTCCCAACAACAATCTCGGCACACGATTAAATAACCTCTCTCTTTTCCGGAAAGATTTCGAATACGGTAGAAATGACGTACTGCCACCAATCGAACTAAAGATCGTCATCACTGACTTACGTCATTACACATTTCTTCTCCTTCCGGATCGTTCCTTCAAATTTCTACAATTATCCCGAATCTTCGATCGATGATAAACATGCCGATCCAGAAGATTCTACAACAATATCGACTAACGGAAATTATCAACGTTATACAAAGCCTTTCCTAACAACAATGCAAACTCAAATCAAAGGTAAATAAACTCTATTATTGAATACTTTGCAAATCGAAACGATTAGATCTATCGTACACGCTTCCGGCATACTTTCGTTCGCGTTTCAACGTAACATAACCCCCCACTCAAGAAGAAATTTACCCAATTTCTTTCAACAACGTTGAAACGTAATGCACAAACAAAGTACGGAATTAAGACTTATTTCAGACTGTCTGAATACTGTAATTGCGCTCAGCTTATTTACACAGAGTCAATGGTTTTCATCTTCAAGTCTATCTGGATATTGTCAATGTTCACAGTTCATCCACACAGTCAATGTTCTTTATTCACACACTCTGCTGAGGAAGTCCGCACCAACATTGTCCGATCCTTTGATAGATTCTACTCGCATGTTAAAGTTCTGCAAGTACATAGCCCATCTCATGATCCGACTGTTCACAAACTTGGCAGAGTTCAAGTAAGTTAGCGGCTTGTGATCAGTCTGTAGCACGAACTTCACTCCTTGAAGGTACAGTTCGAACTTCCGGATTCCCCATATGATGGCAAGGCACTCTTTCTCCATGGTCGAGTAATTTTTCTCAGCCCTGGACAGCTTCTTGCTGGCGTAACTGACCGGAAATAGTTTCCCTTCGTGTTCTTGCATCAGTATGGCGCCGATGCCTTCGTCCGCTGCGTCTGTTCTTAAGACGAATTCTTTGGAAGTGTCAGGCAGTCGTAGCACCGGATCCTTCGAAAGGAGGTCGCGCACAGTCTGGTATGCCCTCTCCTGAGACGGTCCCCACTGCACTTGGTTTGGACAGCCTTTCCGCACCAGGTCCGACAAAGGTGCTGTGATGGCTGAGTAGTTCGGTACGAACTCCCTATAATACCCAGCCAATCCCAGGAAAGATCGTACTTGCTTCTTTGTTTGGGGACGTGGAGCGTTCAGAATTTTGGTGACGTTTTCTAGCAGAAGCCCCTTTTGTCCTTCTTTCAGCGAATGGCCGATAAAGTCGACGTTGTCAGTCCCCAGAATGCACTTACTGGGTCTCACGGTCAGGTTAGCTTCTGTTAGACGGTGAAACAGCTCCCTCAAGGTCTGCAGATGCTCTTCCCAGGTGCGGGTGTGGACTAGCAGGTCGTCCCAGTAACACACGACGTTGTCCATCCCTTTGAGCATCTTCCTCATTCCTCTCTTCAGGGTAGCTCCGCTGTTGACCATGCCAAAGGGCATCCTTAGGCACTCGTACGTCCCATCAGGAGTTATGAAAGCAGTCTTTGGTATGTCCTGTTGACGCACGGGGACTTGCCAATAACCCTTGCTGAGGTCAATCTTTGAGAAGATTCTACTCCCCGATAGTTGGCGGAAGAGGTCTGCTGCGGTAGGCATCGGCTCAGGGTCAAAGACGGTGATCTTATTAACCTTCCTGTAGTCGATGCATACTCTGTTGCTGCCGTCCTTCTTCTTCACGACCACGACAGGGGACGCGTAGGGGGAACTGGACTCCCTGATGATGCCCATCTCAGCATCTCATCGATGTCTTTCTTCAAGGATTCGCGGGCCTTGAAAGGGATCGGGAAGGGCTTGGATCGAACAGGGATATTCGAAGTGAGGTGGACTTCGTGTTCGACCAAAGTTGTAGAGCCAGGGACATCGCTGAAGTTGTGGGGAAACTCGCCCATAAGGTCCTTGAGCTCCATCTTTTGACCTTCCGTCAAGCTTGGTCCTAGCTTAACATCATCGATGCCTTCTTTGCTGTGGAAGTCTCCCAGTTCCAACAGTTCTCGCTGTCAAAGCTGTTGTCGATCACAGCTGCTGTTGCTGCATGCACAGTCTCTGATGGCCTTTCCACGTACAGCTTAAGGAGGTTGGCGTGGTATATCTTGGAATGCTGGCCGACCTTCACCTTGTAGTCGTTGATCCCCACCACGGTCTCCACTTCGTACGGGCCTTTCCACTGCATCAGCAACTTATTGTGATCAGTAGGTAGCAGCACCAGCACTTTGTTGCCAGGTTTGAAACTTCCTGTTCACAGCCCTACGATCGTAGTAGTGCTTTCCACAGTCTTGGGACTTCTTCAGGTTTTCTCTGGCTATCTCGAGAGTCTGCTCCAGCTTCTCCCGTAGCTCAAACACGTACTGGTAGCTGTTCTTCACCTCTGGGGTGTCTACTTCTTTCGTCCACAGTTCTTTTAGGATGTGCATCGGCCCTCGGATGGTTCTTCCGTACAGCAGCTCGAACGGAGAAAAGCCGGTGGACTCCTGCGGTACTTCTCTGTAGGCGAAAAGTAAGGCGTTGATGTAGCGATGCCATTGTCTGGGCTGCTCGCTGCACAGTTTCTTCAGGGTGGACTTCAGCGTAGCATTGAACTTTTCGACGAAGCCCGTTGCACATTGGATGGTAGGGTGTCGTAGTTAAATGCCGGATGCTCAGCAGTCTGTTGACCTCCTTCATGCAGTCAGAGACGAACTGCGTCCCGAGGTCTGTCAGAATTTCTTCAGGCACTCCAAGTCTACTGAACATGTCCACCAGTGCCTCTGCTACAGTTTCAGTGTCAATCTTCTTCAGAGGCACTGCTTCTGGGTACCGAGTCGCATAGTCCACTAAAGTCAGTACCCATCGATGACCTTCTTCACTCGGAGGTCTTATTTCGCCGATTAAGTCTAAGGCCACCCTCTTGAAAGGTCGGTCGATCAGAGGCATCCTCTGCATAGGCACTTTCGGGACCCTTCCTCGAGGTATGGTCTTCTGGCAAATGTCACATGATCGGCAGAAACGGCTGACGTCCGCATGAAGTCCTGGCCAGTAGAACACCGCCTGGATTCTGTCCGACGTCTTCTTGATACCCAGGTGACCTCCCATGATTGAGTCATGCGCTACTTCCATCACCTGGCGCCTTAAGGGTAATGGTACCAGTACTTGACGTAGTGGTTTACCTCCGTTGACCCTCGGGTGCTGGAAGATTCGGTACAGGATCTTGGCCTTCACCTCAAAATAGACCGTACCACTGCCTTTGGTCACGTGGTCTTGGCGGTTCCTGTACTTGTTTAAAGTGCTATCAGCTTCCTGGAGCTGGATCAGCTTATCTCTGTCCACGATGGCAGCTTTAGAGTTGTCGGCGACCTTCAGTGGCGTAGACGTCTTGTCTCTCTTGGCCTGGGCCCTGGTAGTAACGGCACCGACGATCTCTGGTCGGCAGGGCTGAGCCGGAGTAACCACATTGTCCCGTAGCAGCTCTGAAAGGTCTCCATCGGGAAATGGCAATGGATCCTCCTCCGCAACTTCGACATGTTGGGTTGAGGCAGGACTCCACTCTGGATCGGGGTCGTCGGGTCGTCTCGCGCCGTCGATATTCCCGATCATCAAATCGTATAGCGGCTTCTTCAGGCAAACCGCTTCAGAAAAATGGACACTTATGGCCGACAGCAAATTTGTGATAAGCGCCAGTTGCAAAGATTCAAGTCAACACCCCTTTCTACGTAGGCGAAGTCGAAGCGGTTTGCCTGAAGAAGCCGCTGTATACGATTTGATGATCGGGAATATCGACGGCGCGAGACGACCCGACGACCCCGATCCAGAGTGGAGTCCTGCCTCAACCCAACATGTCGAAGTTGCGGAGGAGGATCCATTGCCATTTCCCGATGGAGACCTTACAGAGCTGCTACGGGACAATGTGGTTACTCCGGCTCAGCCCTGCCGACCAGAGATCGTCGGTGCCGTTACTACCAGGGCCCAGGCCAAGAGAGACAAGACGTCTACGCCACTGAAGGTCGCCGACAACTCTAAAGCTGCCATCGTGGACAGAGATAAGCTGATCCAGCTCCAGGAAGCTGATAGCACTTTAAACAAGTACAGGAACCGCCAAGACCACGTGACCAAAGGCAGTGGTACGGTCTATTTTGAGGTGAAGGCCAAGATCCTGTACCGAATCTTCCAGCACCCGAGGGTCAACGGAGGGAAACCACTACGTCAAGTCTTGGTACCATTACCCTTAAGGCGCCAGGTGATGGAAGTAGCGCATGACTCAATCATGGGAGGTCACCTAGGTATCAAGAAGACGTCGGATAGAATCCAGGCGGTGTTCTACTGGCCAGGACTTCATGCGGACGTCAGCCGTTTCTGCCGATCATGTGACATTTGCCAGAAGACCATACCTCGAGGAAGGGTCCCGAAAGTGCCTATGCAGAGGATGCCTCTGATCGACCGACCTTTCAAGAGGGTGGCCTTAGACTTAATCGGCGAAATAAGACCTCCGAGTGAAGAAGGTCATCGATGGGTACTGACTTTAGTGGACTATGCGACTCGGTACCCAGAAGCAGTGCCGAAGAAGATTGACACTGAAACTGTAGCAGAGGCAGGTGGACATGTTCAGTAGACTTGGAGTGCCTGAAGAAATTCTGACAGACCTCGGGACGCAGTTCGTCTCTGACTGCATGAAGGAGGTCAACAGACTGCTGAGCATCCGGCATTTGACTACGACACCCTACCATCCAATGTGCAACGGGCTTGTCGAAAAGTTCAATGCTACGCTGAAGTCCACCTGAAGAAACTGTGCAGCGAGCAGCCCAGACAATGGCATCGCTACATCAACGCCTACTTTTCGCCTACAGAGAAGTACCGCAGGAGTCCACCGGCTTTTCTCCGTTCGAGCTGCTGTACGGAAGAACCATCCGAGGGCCGATGCACATCCTAAAAGAACTGTGGACGAAAGAAGTAGACACCCCAGAGGTGAAGAACAGCTACCAGTACGTGTTTGAGCTACGGGAGAAGCTGGAGCAGACTCTCGAGATAGCCAGAGAAAACCTGAAGAAGTCCCAAGACTGTGGAAAGCACTACTACGATCGTAGGGCTGTGAACAGGAAGTTTAAACCTGGCAACAAAGTGCTGGTGCTGCTACCTACTGATCACAATAAGTTGCTGATGCAGTGGAAAGGCCCGTACGAAGTGGAGACCGTGGTGGGGATCAACGACTACAAGGTGAAGGTCGGCCAGCATTCCAAGATATACCACGCCAACCTCCTTAAGCTGTACGTGGAAAGGCCATCAGAGACTGTGCACGCAGCCACAGCAGCTGTGACCGACGACAGCTTTGACAGCGAAGAACTGTTGGAACTGGGAGACTTCCACAGCAAAGAAGGCATCGATGACGTTAAGCTAGGACCAAGCTTGACGGAAGGTCAAAAGATGGAGCTCAAGGACCTTATGGGCGAGTTTCCCCACAACTTCAGCGATGTCCCTGGCTCTACAACTTTGGTCGAACACGAAGTCCACCTCACTTCGAATATCCCTGTTCGATCCAAGCCCTTCCCGATCCCTTTCAAGGCCCGCGAATCCTTGAAGAAAGACATCGATGAGATGCTGAGGATGGGCATCATCAGGGAGTCCAGTTCCCCCTACGCGTCCCCTGTCGTGGTCGTGAAGAAGAAGGACGGCAGCAACAGAGTATGCATCGACTACAGGAAGGTTAATAAGATCACCGTCTTTGACCCTGAGCCGATGCCTACCGCAGCAGACCTCTTCCGCCAACTATCGGGGAGTAGAATCTTCTCAAAGATTGACCTCAGCAAGGGTTATTGGCAAGTCCCCGTGCGTCAACAGGACATACCAAAGACTGCTTTCATAACTCCTGATGGGACGTACGAGTGCCTAAGGATGCCCTTTGGCATGGTCAACAGCGGAGCTACCCTGAAGAGAGGAATGAGGAAGATGCTCAAAGGGATGGACAACGTCGTGTGTTACTGGGACGACCTGCTAGTCCACACCCGCACCTGGGAAGAGCATCTGCAGACCTTGAGGGAGCTGTTTCACCGTCTAACAGAAGCTAACCTGACCGTGAGACCCAGTAAGTGCATTCTGGGGACTGACAACGTCGACTTTATCGGCCATTCGCTGAAAGAAGGACAAAAGGGGCTTCTGCTAGAAAACGTCACCAAAATTCTGAACGCTCCACGTCCCCAAACAAAGAAGCAAGTACGATCTTTCCTGGGATTGGCTGGGTATTATAGGGAGTTCGTACCGAACTACTCAGCCATCACAGCACCTTTGTCGGACCTGGTGCGGAAAGGCTGTCCAAACCAAGTGCAGTGGGGACCGTCTCAGGAGAGGGCATACCAGAACTGTGCGCGACCTCCTTTCGAAGGATCCGGTGCTACGACTGCCTGACACTTCCAAAGAATTCGTCTTAAGAACAGACGCAGCGGACGAAGGCATCGGCGCCATACTGATGCAAGAACACGAAGGGAAACTATTTCCGGTCAGTTACGCCAGCAAGAAGCTGTCCAGGGCTGAGAAAAATTACTCGACCATGGAGAAAGAGTGCCTTGCCATCATATGGGGAATCCGGAAGTTCGAACTGTACCTTCAAGGAGTGAAGTTCGTGCTACAGACTGATCACAAGCCGCTAACTTACTTGAACTCTGCCAAGTTTGTGAACAGTCGGATCATGAGATGGGCTATGTACTTGCAGAACTTTAACATGCGAGTAGAATCTATCAAAGGATCGGACAATGTTGGTGCGGACTTCCTCAGCAGAGTGTGTGAATAAAGAACATTGACTGTGTGGATGAACTGTGAACATTGACAATATCCAGATAGACTTGAAGATGAAAACCATTGTGACTCTGTGTAAATAAGCTGAGCGCAATTACAGTATTCAGACAGTCTGAAATAAGTCTTAATTCCGTACTTTGTTTGTGCATTACGTTTCAACGTTGTTGAAAGAAATTGGGTAAATTTCTTCTTGAGTGGGGGGTTATGTTACGTTGAAACGCGAACGAAAGTATGCCGGAAGCGTGTACGATAGATCTAATCGTTTCGATTTGCAAAGTATTCAATAATAGAGTTTATTTACCTTTGATTTGAGTTTGCATTGTTGTTAGGAAAGGCTTTGTATAACGTTGATAATTTCCGTTAGTCGATATTGTTGTAGAATCTTCTGGATCGGCATGTTTATCATCGATCGAAGATTCGGGATAATTGTAGAAATTTGAAGGAACGATCCGGAAGGAGAAGAAATGTGTAATGACGTAAGTCAGTGATGACGATCTTTAGTTCGATTGGTGGCAGTACGTCATTTCTACCGTATTCGAAATCTTTCCGGAAAAGAGAGAGGTTATTAATCGTGTGCCGAGATTGTTGTTGGGAGAGTAAAGTTGTTGATAGTGAAACTGAGAGTTGCTGTGAAAGTTGTTGAGTTGAATTGAGAATTGTATGCAGTTGTTGATGTGTGCTGAATAAAAGCGGAAAACTTCATACGTGGACTTTGTGACTTGTATGCTGTTTGGACGGGCTGTGTGAATAAACGAATCTGAGTTACACAACTATCAGGAATTCAAGCATCGGGGCTGAATCAGATACTGATAGAAAACACCAACATCGAACTGAGTGTAACAGAATGAGACTATTGTAAGTAAAAAAATCCGTTTGGTCAATGCGGGAAGTACTACACTTATGGTTATGCTGACGTGCTAAAGCTCCGATAACACTGATTTGACGTGACGTCGCGATTTAAAGTTGCGTTTTCACGAACTCGAGAGTCAAGTTATAGTATAGGTTTTAGTAGTTTATTTGATTGTTTGAATGACTGATCTGCTCGACTGACTCATTGTTTATCTGTTTTTGCAGGTGATCACGCAGTTAAGTGTGATTAAGTGTTAATTAATTAATTAATTAATTCTTCTTCTTCTTATAATTATTCTCCCTCATTTGACCTTATTACATTAGATTTGATAGAATTTTTATCTTTATTGTTTGTTGTAAATTGTGGTTGCTAATAGCAAAAGTAATACTAATAAGTACTATTATGTAGAAACAGCACAGAAAGACATTAGTAGGGCAAACCTCTGCTTTATATATTCACAGTCGCGCACTGGCTAAAGATCATCAATACACATCTTTTAATTAAAAAAAGATTTACTAGTTGGAAATTATACTATATGTGTCACAGCTCTGGAGTATTCTGGTTAAACGATCATCTGTGGTGCCCCTACGACCTCCGGGTTACGGGATAGGATAGGATAGGATAGGTCACAGCAGCTCTGGGCATATCATCTCTTCCTCTTCCTCCTCCTCTTTAATCTTCTTACTCCCACTTCTCCTCTCCTCCCCATCTCCACAGCGAAAAACGTAATGACAGACAAGTGGAGGGAGGGAGGGGGGAGCAATAATATACCGACCTGTTTTTAGCTCTAATAAGCATCCACTACTGTTTCGCCCTGTTCCTTTTCTATTATGCATACGACATACAGTAGCTCAACAACTTGTCACTTTTCACTGACAACCAAAGCGTCGCGGATAACGAAGGCCTATATACACAGTGATGTCAACAGAACGCAATAATTTTCACTTTACATGCAGATAACTTTCTAATCACGCCGTCGCTGATAACGTAGGCCTATATACAATGATATCGACAGTACATACTACTTCAATTAATGATACTGTGCTAGTAACTAAACGAACTGTTCTAGACGAAGAATGAAAATTGAGGTTTAACGTCTAACACCCACCATTGGCGATATGGCAGGCGAGGATAACCATCCCAAAGAACAAGAGGTAGGGACCTAAATCAACACTGACCCACAAGAGCAATCATACTGCTAAATTGGACAGTGAAAAATTGCGACATATTATATTTCGCCCACCACGGGATTCGAACTTGGGTCATCGATGTGCCAGGCGAACGTTCTAACTCTTAAGCTACTGCGGTGTTCTAGACACGCTACTATAATAGCCTACGATCAAACTATCAATACCTAGTTTTTGCTACACTTAATATCAGTAGGGTCTAATGATTTAAAGAGAATTTATTGTTACAAAAGTAGACGACAATTTGGACGAGGCAAAACACCCAAAACGTATGCAATTCGTTCCCTGACCACTGTGAATGAATCCAATATACCGCCTATCTACCGTCTTTGATAAAATTAAACACATGTAGCGGCGCAAAGGTATACAAATTGGTCTCCGACACCGGCAATAATGGGATGACGAAGAAATGTTGATACAATCTTAATTTTACAAGTAGAGGTTCTGCTTTACCTAATGTGACAGAATCTGTAATAAATGCACTTTTAATGAGTTAGGAGATGAATTTCATTTTATTTTTATATGTCCACGTTTCGACGATGATAGAAAAGAGCTACTTAAAAGGTTTTTCTATGTACGACCCAATGCTATTAAATTTTCTAATTTATTTTCAACGAAAAATAAGACTATTCTGCTGAAACTGGCTAGGTTTATGAAAATAATAATGGATTGCTTTAGAACGTAATATAATCATTTGTAATATTAATGATAGTAATAATAGGGATTTTTTTTTCAATAATGACAATATAAATACTCAATACCAGTGTGCCCCCCCCCCCTTCTCCCCTTCTTTATCACCCAATCTTGCGAGAGAGTGCGTGCGATTTGTGATCAGCTTGTGTGGACATAAGTTTTATGTAGTATGCTTGTGTTGTGTGATAATAATTAATGTGTATTTTGTAAATGTTTATTATGTCTCTTAGAACGCGAGTGTGAAAGATTAACTTTTATTTTTTTAATATATGTACATATGTATTTTATATTGTATTTTATGATGTTTATGGTTATTCTACATGTATGTTTATTTTTATTTATTTTCGTTGTATCCACGTGCCCCAAGGGGTTTTATAGAATAAAGCACTTTTGACTTGATTTGACTTGACTTTGACCTAACAGGACCGCACTGACGGACAACACAGACACGTAATCAACAATAATGTATGAATCGTTTATGGATTCCATTTTATCGTTCTTATATAGCGCTTTTCCAGCTGCTCAGGGCGCTGGCCAATACAAGATCTAACTCGAGCCGCACGAGGCGCCCGCTTGCAGCTTTTGGGCGCATCTTCCGACCCCCAGACAACTGAGCACAATCCTAATCGACTGGATCGATCACGTGGTAATTTAGACCTCTCGAGTTTCCGCAGTAGCAAACGCTGTGAACAACACGAGAAAGTGAGATATAATGAGACAGTAAGACAATGAACAAAGATAAATAGAGAGATAATCGATGCTAATAAGGCCCAGCGGACTACTATACTAGAAACCGATCCAGGACTACTAAGACAATGAACAAAGTTGGATAAGTAAGTCAACAAGCTTACAAACATAGCCTAAGTGATACATTTTAGACTACATATCACAGGCGGCGGAAGCTGCTCAGGATTGGGGGGGCACACACACATTTTATTCACTGACATCAGGGCCGGACCTGGGAAAAGTCGAGGGGGGGAAGAGGGGCGGGGGTTACAGATTCAGCGAAGACGCGAAGCGCCGAGCCTTCTAGGGGGTCCGGGGGCATGTTCCCCCGGAATTTTTGTTTTTCAAGAATGCAAAATGGTGCCATCTGGTGCAATCTGAACCTTGAAAAAGCCATCTGTGATGGTCTGGGACCTTGAGCTTTTTGAACAATTGAACTGACAAATTCTGGGGTACAAAAATTATCCTCTGTCCCTCCCTTAAAAAAAACCACACACACACACACACACACACACACACACACACACACACACACACAAACATTTATTTATCAGCAGAGATGTTTTGTATACTATTATTATTCACTACTTTTTGTTGATCGTTAACGGTATAAAGCTTTACCTTGTAGTTTATGAACATCACCGCCCTGCTTTCAGTCTTGCTGCACTATATGTTCCTCGGCATTAGTACCATTTGTGAATTGTATCTTCTGGCAAAACAGTTCACTGCCTCTTTGAAGTCAATATCAACATCCCTGTGCACTTTCAGTAAACCAAGTCCATTGAATCTCTGTTGCCCCATTGTAGAGCGCAGGTAGTTTTTCAGGTTGCGCAACTGACTGTTTGAACGCTCACACTCGGCAGTAGTGACAGGCAGGGTGCAAAGGTTCTTTAGCATGATGAACAGGTTGGGATAAAAATCCCTGTCACAATGTTTCAGTGCTTCTGATGCCGTGGATGGGATGATAGCTGTCGCATTCTCAGCAGCACTTCGCCATTTGCAAACCCACCGTTGGTATTCTGCATCAAGGGTAGCGTTGTTTGGTAGGTCAGACTCCCACAACATTGCCAGTGTCTTCACCCCTTCTGGAACCTGCTTGAAACCATCCTAGTTGTCTATTAAAGTGCTTGGCACCAGACAGAGACCATCAACTGCTATGCCAGCATTTTTGAACCTCGAGTTCAATTCGGTTGACAGGTGTTCCAAGAAAGGAATGGCAATGATAATCTTGAAATATTCTTCTGGAGTGGCCGCAGGTTGGTGTCACGGAGAGTCTGTCGGGATGCTTGACGAGGAACAATAACACCAGTTGTCAAAGCATTTGCCATTTTGCTGACTTCACCAAACCAGGCAACGAACGCTGTGTCGACATCTCTTCTAATAGAAGACATGCAGTTACTGACCTCTTTGATTTCCCTGTAGGCATCGACAACATCTTTTGTCCTTTTCTGCAGCTTCACTGTCAAGGGTTTCCATTTCAACGATGTTTTGGACGATTCAGCGATGGTCGTTTCAATGGATGTTCGTTACAACGAATTGTCATAATTATCAACTTAGCATCTTAATTAATATTTCTAAAAAGTCGTTTTTGGTGGATTAGGGCAGTATCAAGGTGAAAGTGCTGGAAGAGGCTTGCGGCCAGAACAAGAAAATATGGCTGCATTTACTAATTTAGGCTTAGGGGTTGGGTTACTTGGTCGTTTCAACGGGAAAACGTTTTGGACGTTTCAACGGATCCCTTGAAATGGATTTCCATGGAATTGACTATAAATAACTCTTTGTACTTTGAACCAAAAGTGACTAAAAACTGCAATGTTTTAAAAACAATTTAAAAAAATTGAAACTCTTTGCATAAATAAAAAAAATTCAAATTTTTTAATCTGGAGGGGGGAGGGGAGATGGCCCTGGGTTACATTTACTCCAAATAATTTGAACTATTTTCATAGACACTATGTGAGAGAGAAAAAAAGATATATATTTCAACAACTGTGCATATCAGAGAGAGAGTGAGAGAGAGAGGGGGGGTGGGGGAGGGTAGAGAGAAACTGACCTGACAATGTTGATCCATCACAGTAACAAAAGTCATTTGGCATGGGAAATTTTTTTTACACCGTTAATTTTCCAAAGTATGCCTGATGGCGCAATTATTTAGACGCTCCTGCGTCATCGTTGCCCGAAGGTATGTTTTTACCCGCTTTAGGGCTGAAAAACTGCGTTCAGCCGTTGCAGTTGTGGTTGGGATGGTGAAGTTTATCCACTTCACTCAGCATCCGTCGCACAGTGTCAGAAGCTTTCAGTTCATCCGGCAGTGCTTGGAAGATGGTGATCCTAGAGTTAGCCGCCTTCCTGGTGTCACCCAGTGCATGTGGGAGGAGTTCTAGCTGAGTTTTGAGTCTGTCCAAGTCGATGTCAGCGGAGTATATATATCTTTGATTTCTTGAGGAATTTCTGGTCTCTTCCCTGCTGCTCCATCACTTAGAAGAACTTCAATTTTCCTTTGTAAGTCGAGAGCTATTTGATCAAACCGGCTCTTTAAATGTTCTTTGATGTTGTCAATGGCCTCACAGTATTGCTGTCTGTAATAAGCAGATGGACAAGAGTAGCTGTGACCCTGTGAGCCATCGTCCAGTCTTCGTGGAGGCTGCTTCTGTGTAGGAACGCAGGGCTCATCACACAAATTTGCAGCTTTCGTTGTGATGTCAGCAAAAAATGTCTCATAACAATCTTCATGCCGCATGCTTTCCAGTGTTCTCAGACACATGTCAGCAGCGTTTACTGCGTCATCACAAGTCGTTTGTTTTCTTTGAAGAACTGCCGACAGCTCTTCAGTCACAGCAAGGATCTCATCTTTGAATCTTTTTGCAACTCCAGACACATGACCCTGAAAATTACTCGCCCCGTCGTAGGCCTGGCCCCTGCAGTTTTGCACTGGCAAGTCAAGTTTGATCAAGCAGTCCTTCAGTGCTTTAAAAATGGTCTCAGCACAGGTATTGTTAACTTGCATCAGTCCAGAGAAAGTGGGAAAATATTGGTTTGAACCTCCAAATAGTGTTTTTTGAGGGGCTGAATATTGGGGGGGGCAAATGTATAGGTTTGCCCCTCATATTTTTCTAGGGGGGGCCAGTGCCCCCCCTTGCCCCCCCGCTTCCGCCGCCTGTGCATATGATTAGAGAAAAATTATACAGCGTACACTGTGTACAGGCACTACATCAGTAGGCTACATAATTATATATCTATAAGTGCATTCTTCTTGTTACACTCTTTGTGTCCTACTAATTGCTGTCTTGCTATCCTCTCCTTTTCTTCATGTCTCCGTGCACTGCGGGCTAAATAATATTAATATGGGAAACTTTTATGCAACTTTATTTGTTCACTTCGCAAAAGCTTTCGATGTTATAGATCCGGGACCTTCTTTTACGTAAACTACAATGGCATTCATTCTAAATCACATGAATTTTTACGATTGTTTATTTCTGACAGAGAACGGTGTGTTCATGTAAATAACCCAAAGTCACAATTTGAAATTGTTACTGCTGGAGTACCGCAAGGCTCTATTTTAGCTAGGAACCTTTGTTATTTTCTATCTACATAAATGATCTCCCCTTTCACATCTCTACTTGGTTTAAACAAATATTTTATTCAAGGAAAAAACATTTCATTACAAACAATGATTTACAGGATAGGCAACAAGCGAGTTTATATAAGCCCACCTTGTATTTAAAAAAATTCTACATAATAATTAAGTGACAGGCAACTGATATAGTTATTATTTTTAATTAATTTATTATATATAATATTATAATAATATAATTTATATATAATAAATTAATTAAAAATAATAAGGTTTAGTAAATAATTATACGGAATATGCAGAATTACAGGTAAGAATTAATTACAAATGACACACACACACACACACACACATACGCACACACTCACATACACACGTACGGACACGAACGCGCGCTCAGAATAGAGAAAGAAAATGAGAGATAGAAAGTTTCAGATATAAGGAATTGATCTGACATATTTGTTTACTTGGGGATTGTTTTCAAGTGAAAGTGAACTTTGAATTTGTCAAAGAAGTTGCCATTATCTAGGGGAAAGCTCACATCATTTTTAATTGATAAATCAGTACATAGAGCAGAATCTCAGTATGGCCAAGAGTCAAACAACAATATGAACCTTTAGAGCAAAACTAATTTTGCAAAGCTCAATCCTTTCTAGGTAATATTAATATGGTTACTAGAGTCATAAGATGCTTCTTATCAATGAAACTTGATTAACATATGTCGGCGCATCGTTATTGGTGATGTAAATATAAGAACTGCAATACTAAAATCCTGTCCTGTCCTATCCTCTCCTATTCTATCCTATCCTATCCAGTAACTCGACGGTCGTAAGGGCACCACAGATGATCGTTTAACCAGCGTACTCCATCTTTCTCTGTCCTCAGCAACCCTCATGGCTTCGCGCAGTATCAAGCGAGTCCATTCTCGAATATTGTCCTCCAACCTCTTTTTCCCTCTCCCTCTTTTTCTGCTCTTTGCACCGTGCCTTGCAGGATGGTCTTTGCAAAGCCTGATGCTCTGGTGTGTGGCCATACCATCGGAGTTTACGTTTCTTAAACACTGTGAGCATGTCATCGTGTTGTCCAATGGCTTGTGTGGTGGTCTGTCGGACTTCGTCGTTGGTGATGTGCTGGGTATAGGAAATACCAAGAAGTCTTCTGTAGCACCTCATCTCCATGCTTTGTATTCTTCGTTGTAGATTTTCTTTGAGGGTCCATGTTTCGCAAGCGTATCGGAAGATGGAAATGACAAGGGAGGGCAGCAGCCTTATTTTGGAATTTAGACAGATGATCCTGTCTTTCCAAATGTGCTTCTACCTTGTCAGGGCAGCAGTTGTTAGTGCGATCCTGGAGAGGACTTCCTGTCGGGACCCATTGCATGATACAATGGCTCCTAAATATTTGAAGCTATGCACTGTGTTAAGGGATTGGCCTTGGACTTTGATGTCCATGTTGAAACATACCCCATGGCTATGTCCCCAGAACAGCATGTCCCCAGAACAGAGAAGAAAAAATCCTCCCGAATTCTCCGAGAAGAAGTTGATACATCAGTGCAACCGCTGACGAAATGGAAGTCAGCGGGAGTGGACAACATACATGCGGAATTGCTTCAAGCAGGATGATTGACGCCCTCACCATTATTTGTAACAAAATCTGAAAGAGTGGGGAGTGGCCTACGCCATCGACCCAGTCGCTTGTCATCACTCTTCCCCAAAAAGGTAACCTTCAGGTGTGTGAAAATTACCGCACCATCAGCCTAATCAGCCATCCCAGCAAAGTCCTCCTGAAAATAATACTCAACAGGTTGAAACCCCAAGTTGAACAAATTATAGCTGAAGAACAAGCAGGATTCAGGGCAGTGCAAAGTACCACTGAACAGATTTTTAACCTCAGAATATTCTGCGAGAAATACGTACAGCACCAACAACATCTATATCATGTGTATGTAGACTTCAAGAAAGCTTGTGACCGGGTCTGGCATGCAGCTCTGTGGGCAACCATGAGAGTGTACAACATCAGCTCTAAAGTTATTGAGGTCATCAAAAGCCTGTATGACAAGGCTACCAGTGCAGTCCTTCACAACAGCGCCATCGGAAACTGGTTCAGAACAACAATCGGTGTGCGTCAATGATGCCTACTCTCTCCAACACTCTTTAACATCTTCCTAGAGCGCATCATGTCAGATGCACTTGCAGATCACGAAGGCACAGTCAGCATAGTGGGTAGAGCAATCTCCAACCTCCGTGTTGCGGATGAAATTGATGGATTGGCTGGAGAGGAACAAGAACTTAAACAGCTGGTACAGAGGCTTGACACCACCTCCAGAGCCTAAGGAATGAAATAAGTGCAGAGAATACCAAAATGATGACCAACAACACCAATATTAAAATCAACTTTATAAAAAAAATGTTTTTTTTATGGAAGGGATATTACATTTTAACATTAGATCGTATGTCCGAACTTGGTTTTCTGAAGAGAATCGTATAACTACAAGTCTATCAAAGCGTTTGGTATTATTAATTGAATTGATTATCAGGACAACAGAATCGTAGTTTGTATGTGAAAGTGTGTGAACATTAAAGAATAACAACCGGGCGAGAGAGAGAGAGGGAGAGAGAGAGAGAGAGAGAGAGAGAGAGAGAGAGAGAGAGAGAGAGAGAGAGAGAGAGAAACAATCATGAAACAGGCAGGTTGAAAAAATAGAAAGAAAGGGTGAGTATTTTCAATAGTATGAAGACATTAAATCCAGTTATACTGTATGATGAGACAGACAAAGTATAATATTCTGTGGACAGACTATTGCTGATGAGGTGAATAAATGTTAGACAAACATACAACAGTAGTCAAACAACAAGGCTAAATAAAGTGACAGTTAAAAATAAAAATAATGCAACAACAATCCATTAATCATAGCTGCGTTTATTCAGTCCTTTAAAAAACACATGTACGTTTAAAAGTTATCAATATTAACACCAACGATGAAGACTTCACTGTAACAATGTTAGGGAATTTTAAAACTGATGAAAAAAGGAAACCTTAGACATCAGCTCAGAACGAAAACAAAACATAAGTAGGTAATTTGAAGAACTTTCTTTAGAATTGAAATTGTCTACCTTAGCTTATTGTCCATGCCTATTACAAGAAATTGAACGCAAAAATAAAAATAAAGACGTTTTATAAAGACGAAGTACTCATTTTACGACAAAATTCTAAGTACATTCAACAATAATTAGCATATCGTAGTTCATTGCTAATAACAAGAAACTGAACGCAACAATACGGAAATATTAAAGCAAAAATACAGTTAAAAAAACGGTGCTTTGTGTGCGTTTAAAAATACATTTTCTAACTAAATGACAATGGCATGTTTTTCCATGATATTGCATTTGAGCCTTCGACCCAACGTATACGATATGTTTGATAATACATGCATAGTATGAGAGAAGTTGTGCTCTGGTTATTTATCAATAATTTTACATTAATTATTACCATACGATGTTTATATCACCGGAAACGATTCCCTAACCACATAATTAGTTTTTGTCATGCATTATAATCATTTGAAGACAATATTTAACAAAGACAGGAATGAATAATGAATGAAGTGTTTGTAAATGTTTAGTTTGGAAGAGAAATCACTGATGTAATTTTGTAGTCCAGATATGTACAAGATTATCAAAAATAAGTCAACCAATCAATCAGTCACTAAAGACATTTTTCCCAAATGGAGAAAGCACAATATTATTTTAAAATCAAAATGTCATTTAAAAGAATAAAACTGTTGAGCATTAATACATAATCTGATTAAAGGCTTAACAGAATTTAATTGTGTTTATTCCCAAAACATATTTACATGTTTGTAGTTTTGATTTTGCAAAGTAGCATATAAATCATTAAAAATGATTAAAAGGGACAAAAAGTGTCAAAAATCAAAATCAAATTACTACATGATGATGATGATGATGATGATGATGATGATGATGATGATCATCATCATAATCATCATCATCATCATCATCATCATCATCATCATCATCATCATCATCATCATCATCATCATCATCATGGTTATCAGCATCAATATTGTCATCATCATCCTGGATGTTTGATCGTGAAAGCCTAGTACTTAATTATTTCTATCGTGAAAACATTACATTACATTACATGATTATTGCTTTATGTCCAGCGGACTCTTCCGAGCCAAATCAGGACCGGACAACCCCTGATCCGCATAAAAGATCTGCTGAAACAACCCTAGTGGTAAAACTGAAAGCCCTCCACCAGCCAGTCACTTTACAATAAAGACATCCCACGCAGGGGACGCTGAGGCTATACTCTAATTTATCGAACCCCCGTGTACAAAAACAAAATAGAATACAAACATCATTATAAATTATCAACAAAACACATACATATAAAATGCCTACACTGCTAAATAATAACATAATAGGAAGCCCTAGTGACCACCTGGCAGAAAGCGTCCAATATTCTCAAGCTGATCCAACAGACCTCATACACAAGGAGTCTTGTCCCGGAAGAGTTTTCAAGAAAAAGGTAGGTGACTGGTCTAGCGAAGAAGAAGATAGTATAGCGCGGATCTGAAGGTCCCGGGTTCGAGCCCTGGCCGGGCCATTGTGTTGTGTCCCTGGGAAAGACACTTTACTCCTGTTTTCCTACTCCTTTGGATGAGAGTATAAACCGAGGTCTAGTCTGTGTGTCGCATACATTCCATCATAACGGATTTTAAAGATCCTGACGCTCATGTCCTAGACGGGTGAGTGCCGGTAACAAGAACACACCCAGCATGCACTTGGTCCTTCCCCCCCTCCCTGGCTGCCCGGGATTGTGCTCAGTTGTCCAAGCGTCAGACCATGCGCCCCCAAGGCTGCGGGTGGGCGTCTCGGGCGGCATGATTTAGATCCTGTATCGGCCAGCGCCTTGATCCTTAGGCTAAGGCGCCTTACAAATGACGAACATTATTATTATTATTATTATTATTATTATTATTATTATTATTATTATTATTATTATTATTATTATTATTATTATTATTATTATAGATTGATAGAACATAGCAGGAATGAGAAAGAGCAAATGAGAAAGACAGCGACAGTGGGAATTTAAAGCACTAAATTTCCAGAATGTGGGGATACTATTTATACTGAAACCCCCGGCACCCCAACGGGGGGTATCGTGAAAACGGGAATGTTGAAAACGGGAATGTTCACATTTGATAGTATATTCCTATTATAATAGAAATACAGAGCAAAAATAGAAAAGATGTTTGATTTGTAACTACCTTTTATGTGGGATCACCACACGCTCCACTCCCTCACCCCCCCCCCCCCCCCCCACGCACAGAATTTGGTGTTGATGATTGTTCATTAAACTACTTTGAATAATATTATGCTTATAGCCATGCTTTTTTCATTATAATTATATCCTTTGCTTTAAGAGACTCTGTGCACGTCCCACATTGACGACCATCAGAAGTACCGAGGTCTACACCTGATGGTTTCAAATGGCACTGAATATCAGAGATCCACCAGGCCTAGAAGAAGACGCATTTAAGCAATCTCTGATACTCAAGTGTTTCAAACATAGATTATATAGAAATCTTTCAAACTTAGGGCCTATACTGAAAGATGTGTACTGTAACTGCACTGTACTGAATTTGGAAAAGTTCCTTTATGTGATCACTTTTTTCCGTAGTTAGGGATGTCTTGGTTGCTGACCACAGGAAACGGAATGGTGCCCCCCACGGCTCCCATAGGAGCTGGCTGACCCCCTACGGCACCCTGATGACCACCAAATGCGCCTTGCTGACCACCAGGTGCGCCCTGTTGACCACCATATGTGTCTTGCTGCCCAGGCGCGCTAGGTGCCGTCGCTTGGTAAGGAGGGACTGAGCTGTACGACGGAGGCGGAGCGGCGTAAGCTGGGTACGGAATGGCGTATCCTCCCGGCTGGAAGTACGACACTGGAGTCCCGTTGCTTACCACATATGGATACGCGGCTCCTGAAAAAGATATGTCGTGACATTAATTGTTTCAGTATAGTGCACTTACCGCCTCAAGAGATGCTCAGGGCCCTACGTCTAACCGCCCAAGTGAAAACCTTGCAGCATTAAACGGATTGTCAAATACCCCGGCAATAGTGCGCCACTAGACTTATGACAAATTATAATATAGTTTATTCCTTGTGAGATTGTTGGCAGCGCAGTACAGTTTCTGGGTTGGAGATAATTAGGTTCTCGTACTGTAAAATATTTTCAGTTTGCTCCATTACCTGCTATGCTCATTTACTATAAGACACGGGATCGAGAACTATATTACAGTACGGTGAGGGTGAGAGTTAGAGTAGGCTTTGGGGTTTAGCGACTGGTAAATAGTTTAGAAGACATGGATAATAATAATAATAATAATAATAATAATAATAATAATAATAATAATAATAATAATAATAATAATAATAATAATAATAATAATAATGGTTGCTATATACGCACTTTTCCCCATTTCGCCAGTCAAGCTCAAAGTGCAGCGATCTGTACCAATATTCATGCTCACATGTATCACAACACTCTTACACACACAACGAACACACATCCATCACTCAAACACGTTTTGTAAGACAGGGAGATCGCTATTAGACGACGGAAAGGAAAACTGAATTTTGACATGTTTATATTGAATGCATCCAGTACCATGACTGAAGGGGATGAGCCATTGACGTATTTCGTCAATCACATTCATGACAATTTTACCGCCATCTCCAGTTTGTACGAGTGACAGTCAGGAATTGTCCCCTTCTGCACATCTATACGTTATCTTTATTTTCCATCTGAGCGAATTTAACAATGACAATATAGATGCTGGTGTGGAACATTAGCAGTAATACACTAATCAAAACCAACACTCAGCTCTCCCCCCCTCTCTCTGTCTGTCTGTCTCTCTCTCTGTGTCTGTCTGTCTTTCTTTCTGTCTTACTCTTTGTCTGTCTCTTTTTCTCTCTATGTCCTTCTTTCTTTGTCTGTCTCTGTCTGTCTGTCTCTGTCTGTCTGTTCTCTCCCTTTCTCTCTCTGCCACTGTCTTGCTCTCTCTCTGTCACTCTATCTCTTTCTCCGTCTGTTTCTCTCTGTTTCTCTGTGTCTCTCTCTTTCTCAATCTCCTTCTCTATCTCTGTTTCTGTGCTCTGTCTCCATCTATCTCTCTCTCCTTCTTTGTCTCTCTCTCTCTTTCTGTCTCTCTTTCCCTCTTCTTGTCACTCTCTCTCCCTGTCTGTCTCTCTCTGTCTGTCTGTCTCTCTGTGTCTGTTTCTGTCTGTCTCTCTGTGTCTCTGTCTGTTTCTGTCTCTCTCTTTGTCTCTATGTGTTTCTGTCTCTCTCTTTGTCTCTGTCTGTTTCTGTCTCTCTCTCTTTGTCTATGTCTGTTTCTGTCTCTCTCTTTGTCTCTCTCTGTTTCTGTCTCTCTCTTTTTGTCTCTCTGTTTCTGTCTCTCTGTTTCTGTCTCTCTGTTTCTGTCTCTCTCTTTTTGTCTCTATCCGTTTCTGTCTCTCTCTCTTTTTGTCTCTCTGTTTCTGTCTCTCTCTCTGTTTCTGACTATCTCTCTCTGTCCGTATGTCTCTCACTGTCCTTATGTCCCTGTCTGTCTTTGCCTGTTTCTCTCTGCCTGTCATCTGGGCGAATTTAACAATAAAGATCCTAGTGTGGAATATTAGCTGTAATACACGAATCAAAACCAAGACTCAGCTATCTCTCTGTCTTTCTCTCTGTCTTTCTCTCTTTGTCTATCTCTCTGTGTCTCTGTCTTTCTATCTTTCTCTCTCTGTCTCTCTATGTCTGTCTGTCTTCTCTGTCTCTCTCCCTGTCTCTCTCATGTTCATAAATATATGTTATATAAGAAATAAGATATAGAAAGTACAAAAAAGGGAAATGCTAAAGAAGAGAACAACAGAAAAATGAAGTGGAAAATGAGAAGAAATGAACAGGAAAGAAAATTTAAGAAAGGAAAAAAAGAAACAAGAGGAAAAAAAACATACAAAAATATTTATAAAAGTTAAAAACAAAATGAAAAAGAAAAGTAGTGGAAAGAAAAGCTAAGAAAAAAGATGGAAATTAAATAAACGTGAAGTCCTTATGAATTATATTTTTTATGTAAATGAATTGATATGAAATGTGTATGCCTGTGTTGATTTGTGTTCATTTTTCCCAATTGTAAACCCCCTCTCCAAACTGTATGGGCCGGAGGCCTAATAAAAACAGTGGCAAAAGTCAAAGTCAAGTCAAGTCTCCCTGTCTCTCTCTGGCTATATCTCTGTCTCTCTCTCTCTCTTTCTCTCTCCCTCTCTCAGACTCTGTCTGTATGTGTCTGACTGTCTGTGTCTTTCTCTCTTTGTCTGTTTCTCTCTCTCTGTGTCTCTCTTTGTCTGTCTGTGTCTCTCTGAGTCTGTCTGTGTCTGGCTTCTTATGTCTGTCGACTCTTGTTTTTCTGACTCTGTCGCTCTTTGTATTTTTCTGTCTTTCTCTGTGTCTGTCTCCCTGTTTCTCCCTCTCCTTTTGTCTTATCTTTTTCTCCATCTGTCTCTCCTCTTCGCCTGTCTGTCCCTCTCTCTTTGTGTCTTTCTCTCTCTGTCTCTATCGGTATTTCGCTGTCTGCCTGTCTCTGTCTCTCTCTGTCTGTCTTTCTCTATCTGTCTTTCTCTGTCTGTCTCTCTATCTCTCCCTCACTCTCTGTCTGTCCCTCTCTCTGTCTCGCCCTCTGTGTCACTCTCGTGCTCTCTCTCTCTCACCTTCGCCCTCCCTCTCTTTCACCCTCTCCCTCCTTTTCTCTTCCTCTCTCCATCCCTCTCTCTCTCCCCGCTCTCTCTCTCTCTGTCTGTCGGTCTCTCTCTCTCTCTCTCTCTCTCTCTCTCTCTCTCTCTCTCTCTCTCTCTCTCTCTCTCTCTTTCTCATCACCTTACCCGAAATAACATTACCGCCAACACCACTAGAGTGATACACGACTGTAGCATCTTCCTCGGGAATAGGTCGGTTAAAGACAGCGATGAGGATGGCAGCGACGAGGATGGTGCCGAGGCCAGCGACGTCAACGCCGAAGGACCAGGTGACGTGCTCGTGGAAGATATTTATATCATACGTCTTTTCCAATTCGTTCTTCCGATCTTCAATGTCATCCTTCACCTTGTCCTGCTCAGCCCCGTAAATAATGATTCCAATGAGGCCTGTGACAACTGTCCAGGTGGCAAAAAAGAAAGAACACATTTATTTATTGCATATGCACATACGACCGCTCAGAAATGCACCACAGGACGACGACAAAGGTGATGATCATGATCATGATGATAATGATGATGACGATGATGACAATAACGATACTGTTATCGTTTGTAGACTACTACCTGTGCAGAGAGCACCGGCCTCTACGAATCTGTTGAAGTAGCGACGTTTCGTGAGGAAGTTGATGACCACGGCGTAGATAATGTCGATGATGCAGAAAATGATTGCAATGGTTTGCATAGCTTGTACAGCTTTGTACCACCCTGCAACAGACACACAGACACTTCTTTCATTGTTGGCTCACAATAGTATTCAATAGTATGTTTTCTGTTAGTCAAGGGAAAAGTAGTCAGAGAGTTTGCATTGCTGAAACCTTCGTTAACCTCTCAGCTTCCGGACTTCCAGACAGCATACAAGAACTCGACACTGGATTTACTTACTTAGTCTACTTACCTACCTACAAACTAACGTATTCATTTAACTTTCATACTGATTGCCTGACGACTACTACACATACCCTCACACACACACACTGTATGTAAAAAAAAAAACATGAATTAAAAGATGACGTTAACATGTTTAAGTCACTCGAGTTGCATAAGTTCGATTTTACGTTGGAGGCGTGTGAAAAGTCTACGTATATACCAAACTTGAACCAAATCCCTCCAGAAGTTTGGGCAAGAATAGATTAGATAAAACACAAAAAATTATGATGTCACCATGATGGCGTCACTCGACTTTCTTTTTTTACTCCGGTAGGGTTATTATTTGATTAAATTTTAAAGAAATTCGCATTAATATAATTGAAAATTGAGCAAATATCAATTTGACAACAAATTATGACGTCATCAACATGACGTCACTCAATATACCATAGTTTCGTTTAAGGCTCAAGGCCTATGTACACTCTAATTACAAAATCAATGACGTCACGATCATTAACTCATTAGATTTGCATAAGCTTTGTTTTACCTCCAGTAGTTAAGTAGAAAATAGGATTAGGACTTTTTTTTTGTCATCTGGCAGGTTCATTATTTTCTAACTAAATACCAAGTTTTTAAGAAATTCGTCTATTAGCTTCAGAAAAAAAAGTGCGCCAGTATCACCGGAATACTCGTACGAAACCTTAACATCAGGCAATGTAACAAACTTCTTGTTTTCTACCGCGATTGTCTTTCTTGACTAATTTACCTGGATTGTTTCCATGGATGGTAGAGGCGCAGGTGCGTATTAATCCATAGTAATCCATCCAAGCAGTTGAGCCAAATTCCGTTGTAAAAAAAACGTTTCCCAATGGAATCGTCGTAACTGACAGTGGTCCAAAACGGGGTAGAAAACCCGATGCAGAAGACCACTGTTCCAACCAAAAGCAACCCCAGGCCAATTTTGTAACCGACATGTCTCAAAAAGAAATTCATCGACGCCATAGCTCAATTCGCAGTGGCACTGAAACATGACAGAAATGTTCAAGGGAGTAATTTAAATAAGGGGTAAATATAATAATATTAATAATAATAATAATAATAATAATAATAATAATAATAATAATAATAATAATAATAATAATAACGGATTTTTATATAGCGGATACTCCAGCCTATGACCAGACTCACCACGCTTTACATAGTCATTACATATAAGTACATGCACTCGATAAAACATCGCTTTAGCTACAATACACCAAAAGACAGAACAGTAAGGGTACAAATTATTTACACTTATGTACACAAATTACAATTTACAACTATGTACACAAATGACAGAAAAGACACATAGAATAGCAACGAACGAAAAACGATCCTTAACGTCCTATTGCATGAGCGTTAAGGACAATAAAATTGGGCTAAAAAGCCCTCATCATATATATTTACCAGACCATTTGGTCTGGCTCTGTTCTTCGATCCCTGGTATGCCCGGTTAGGCCCAGGAGGAAAAACAGTATAAATATGTACAGCCGTGTATACACTTACGGATCAGACAGAGACAAAGAGGAGAGAATGGCAGCGGGATACAGATCATTCTGAATAGTGAAGTTTGAAGAGGTGGGTTTTGAGGGCCTTTTTGAATGCTTTATATGAATATATAATTGAAAAATAAATACTACTCCATAATGATTGATTGATTGATTTATTGTTGCTTTAGGTACAGCGGACTCTTCCGAGCCAAATCAGGACCGGACAACCCCCGATCCGCATAAAAGATCTGCCGAAACAACCCTAGTGGGAAAATTGAATGCCCTCCACCGGCCAGTCACTTTACAATAAAGACATCCCACGCGGGGGACGGCTGAGGGTTGACCTCAACTACGCGAACACCCCGGTTACAAAAACAAAATAGAATACAACCATCATTATAAATCATCAACAAAACACATACATATAAAATGCCTATAGTGCGAAATAATACAATCATAGGAAGCCCTAGTGACCACCCGGCAGAAAGCGTCCAACACTCCCAAGCTGATCCAACAGACCTCATACACAAACAAGGAGTCTTGTCCAGGCAGAGTTTTCAAGAAAAAAGGTAGGTCATTGATCTAGCGAAGAAGAAGAAAGTATAGCAGAGTGATAGGACAGATCAGGAATGGGAAAGAGCAAATGATGAAGACAGCGACAGTGGGAATTTAAAGCACTAAATTTCCAGAAAGTGGGGATACTATTTATACTGAAACCCCCGGCACTCCAACGGGGGGAACTGTTGCCGCAGTGAATTAGTCATGCCTACAAAGGCAAGACAGGTTTTCAACTGGGGCTTTCACTGTTCCCTTTATAGGTTAGAACAATCTACAGTGACAAGATTGCTCATGACCCCAAGGGGTACTCCATAATGGATTATATTTATACACACACACAACCACACACACACACACTCACACACACACACACACATATACACTGTCGATGGAACATTTTAGGTATCAGCGAATTGCGCTGGAATTGTAAATCAACCACCAACAAAGGCCACAAATTTATTTCAGCGGGAGAGATGGCGGGCACGAACACGGGGTTGGATTCCTGATCCACAAATAAATTATATCCATTGCCATGGGTTGCCACCAAGTCTCCAGTCATTACCATCCGTCTGAGAGCAGCCTCTTTCAACATTATCATCATTCAGGCCTATGCCCCAACATCAGACTATTACGAC
This sequence comes from Oncomelania hupensis, assembly GCA_036898135.1. Classification (NCBI taxonomy): domain Eukaryota; kingdom Metazoa; phylum Mollusca; class Gastropoda; order Littorinimorpha; family Pomatiopsidae; genus Oncomelania; species Oncomelania hupensis. Next base: position 32,390 of record JBAHVR010000386.1, read on the forward strand.
AGCGAAGTAGAGGATTTCTATGAACATCTGCAGACTGTCCTTGACCAAGTGCCGAAGAAGGACATAGTCATAGTGCAAGGCGACTGGAATACCAAGTTGGCCAAGATGCGCACCACAACTGGGAAGACACTTGTGAACCTCACTGCAACAACGAGACAAATGACAGAGGTCTAGGACTCTTGGAGTTTGCCAGATACAACAATCTGATTCTGGCATACACGCTTGGTCTCCATAAAAAATCCAGACGATTGACATGGAACAGTTTCACCGGGGAGAATCACAACCAGATTGACTACATTGTGGTCAAGAAACGCTTCAGATCAAGCATCAACATTGGAAGAACACGCACCTTTTCAAGAGTAGACATCGGAAGTGACCAAGAATTCGTGATGATGTTCTTCCGGCTCCACTTGAACCGAGTAAACACAGCAAAGTGCACTAGACTGAAGCTCGACCTGGACAAACTGCAAAACCCGGAGGTGCCGAAATGTTCGAAGCCATAATTGGAGGGAAATTTCTACCACTGCTCATTTTGGGAACTGGTGAAGTGAATGTCAACACCATGACCACCACCTTCAACTCAGCTGTGACAGATGCCGCCATTTAGATCTTGGCAAACACCGCCCAAAGAAGAAACAGTGGATCACACCTAAACCTTTGGACCTGTGTAACAAACGAAGACAGATGAAAAAGAAAAAGAACGCCTCACAGGGAGCTGATGCCTACCGGAAAATCAACATTGACATCCGAAAAGGCATGCGAAAAGCAAAGGAAAATTGGATAAAAGATAAATGCCAGGAAATAGAGGACAGTCTGAACAAGAACAGCAGCACGAGGACCTAACAGATTGTAAAGCGATTGACAAGTGTTAAACAGCCCAAGGTCTCCACGACATAAAGCAAGTCTGGTATATGCCTTATAGAAAAAAAGAAGTCTTGGATATATAGATGGACATGACAGAGTACTGCTCTAACCTTCACAACCACACACCAAATGGAGACCCATCAGTTCTAGCATGTCCCGAGAACAGAGAAGAAGAAGAAATCCTCCCTATTCTCCGAAAAGACGTTGAGGCAGCAGAGCACTCGCTGAGGAAGGGAAGTCAGCGGGAATTGACAACATACCCGCGGAATTGCTTCAAGCAGGAGGAGAAGCGATGATTCACATCCTCACCATTATCTGTAATATGATATGGCAGAGTGGGGAGTGGTCTACACCATGGACCCAGTCACTTGTCATCACTTTTCACAAAAAGGGTAACCTTTCATTAGTGTGAAAATTATTGCACCATCATCCTCATCAGCCATCCCAGCATGGTCCTGAAAATAATACTCAACAGGTTGAAACCCCAAGCTGAACAAATCATAGCTGAAAAACGAGCAGGATTCAGGGCAAAGCAAAGTACAATTGAACCAATTTTGAACCTCAAAATAATCTGCGAGAAATAACTACAGCATCAACAACATCTATATCATGTATTTGTAGACTTCAAAAAAGAGTTTGACCGAGTCTTGCATGCAGCTCTGTGGACAACCATGAGAGTGTACAAACTCAGCCCTAACATATTGAAGTCATCAATAGCCTGTATGACAAGGCTATCAGTGCAGTTCTTCACAACAGCACCATCGGGAGCTGGTTCAGAACAACAATCTGTGTGCGTCAAGGATACCTACTCTCTCCAACACTCTTCAACATCTTCCTAGAGCGCATCATGCCAAATGCCCTTGGAGATCACGAAGGCACAGTCAGTTTAGGGGGTAGAGCAAACTCTAACCTCCGTTTTGCGGATGACATTTATGGATTGGCTGGAGAGGAACAGGAACTTGAGCAGCTGGTACAGCGGCTTGACACCACCTCCAGAACATAGGGAATGGAAATAAGTGCAGAGAAGACCAAATCGATGACCAGCAACACCAATGGCATCAACACGGACATCATATTAAAGTCCACGGCCAATACTTTAAAACAGCGCATAGCTTCAAATATTTAGGAGCCATTGTATTAGGCAATGGGTCCCGACAGGAGGTCCTCTATGGGATCGCACAAACAATTGCTGCCCTAACAAGGTTAAAGCCCATTTGGAAAGACAGGACCATCAGTCTACTCTCTAATGCAAGCCTGCTGTGCTCCCATGTCATCTCCATCTTCCTATACGCTTGCGAAACATGGACTCTCACAGCAGATCTACAACGAAGAATAAAAAGCATGGAGATGAGGTGCTATAGAAGACTTCTTGGCATTTCCTATACCCAGCACATCACAAACGTCCAAAACATCATCACACAAGTCATTGGACATGTCACGTGGGGTTTATGGGCTCTGCACAATGGAATTATGGACCCTCACGTTTATTCGGTGGGAACTGCTAGTACGTCACCCTATGAATTACTTTAATAAATTTATTTGTTTAGCTCGTTCTGTGTTAAGGTTGGGGTACAGCTTCTCCTAGTTCCTTGAAACGCAATCTCAAGGCCACTGGGTCCGACATTGCCAAACGTGTCTATGAACAACCTCTGAATCACGTGGAATACCAAAACACTAGCAATATTGCAAGTCAATAACAACAATGCAAAGACAATCAAATTCGCAATCAATAATAGAATAAAACAAAAGTCAAATGGCATACAACAGTTACTTAAGCAAAACCTGCAAAAGAACAATGCAACATACAGGCACAAAAATAATTGAAGCAAAAAAGTTTTTAACTAAAGAATAGTGCACCACAACTGATCAGTCTCTGTTACCACTATTCTAAGTTATTCTACTACTACTACTGTTATCTAATTTTATTGTACTTAGGTCCGGTTATACCCAATTCCTATTATCCACAGATCCTAGCTAGGCTCGCCAATTAAAGTGTCACGTGGGGTTTATGGGCTCTGCACAATGGAATTATGGACCCTCACGTTTATTCGGTGGGAACTGCTAGTACGTCACCCTATGAATTACTTTAATAAATTTATTTGTTTAGCTCGTTCTGTGTTAAGGTTGGGGTACAGAAATAGATAGAAAAATGGTAAAAGATTACTGTCACACTAGCTTTCACACGGCTATGAATCATATGTAGTCCAGCCACTTGATAACAGTTAAAATCACACATTTATTTCTTCTACTCTATACAAGATTCTCTAAGTACTAATCTAACTTAAAAAGTCTCTTTCACTGCTAATAGTTCGATCGCTGATAGTCTAGGCAGCTGTTTTTCTTCCTCGGGCACTTGCTATAATATTTCATGTAGATTTGGACTACTGTGGTCCGTTTTACAGTTTCTGAAGAGTTGGACTACTGTGGTCCTGCTATGATCAGTTTAAGTGCACCTTGGCGTGTTCACTTAACTTATGTGTGGGGTGTTCGAAGTCCTTCTGTGAGGTAGCTTCTGGTACACCTTTGTCGTTGTGTAGTTGGGTTCCCTTGCCACGCTGTGGGGTCTGACAGGGAGTTTCTTCGGGTAGCTCTTTCCGTCTTGTGCGGTAGAGTCTCCTCGACCAACTAGTCGTTTCTGTGGAGTGGGGTGCACAGGATAGCTCGGGATAGCTCGGGATAGCTCGCCTGCTCGTCTGTTTGACAAGTTCAGGCCCGTGATGACTTGATAGAATTCTAAGATTTCTAAGTCCTGCTTCCTGGTCTATGAGTGTAGAGATTTCTCTAGCTGTGGAGATGTTGACTCTACCTCGTCTCACACACGACTGATTCAAACTGTGTTAGGCTCTGACACAGTCAAAACTGCTCTACCCACTGAGCCTGCTCTGATTGGTTAAAACGGTCCGATTCAAAACTCAAGTGCTGACTCACTGCGATGTGGGTGGCTCGCTCGCTGTGTGTGGTCTGCTGTGTAATTTAATTGCTGCTGTGTAATAGTCTAACTTCTCTACTGATACAAAAACTACACATGGCTAAATAGTCAACAAGCAGAGTTAAAACTAGCCAGTTCGTGACAGGCTCCCTCAACTGAAAAAAGTCGATGACTACTGGATTCGACCTTTTTCTACTACAGAGCCTAGTTTAACACTGCGCTATCCTAGGGTCCTATTTACACACTAGTTAAGTTGCTCTACCTGAGCTGCAATGCTGTGCCAGGTAGCTATGGACACTAGTGACAGGGTATTACTGGGCGGGGACGAATTCTGGTGCTGTGGCCCTTAGTTGTGTTGGGTGGGCGACAGCTGCTGTGTCCTCCACGAGATGGCGACTGAGGTAGTCGGCTCCGTGGTTCTCTTTGCCGGGGATGTACTCGATCTGGAATGAGTACGCCTGAAGGGTGAGTGCCCATCTCATCAGGCGAGAGTTCAAAGACTTGGAGGCTGCCAGGAACGATAGTGGTTGGTGGTCCACCTGAACTGTGAAGTGGGTCCCATACAGGTAGAGTTGGAATTTCTGTATGGCCCAGACTAGTCCAAGACATTCTTTCTCCGACGTGGCGTAGTGGGTCTCGGCGGGTCTCAATTTTCTGCTGGCGTAGGCGACAGGGAATAGCGTCTCTGCATTCTTGGGGTCGCGCTGTAGCAGTACTGCTCCGAGGCCTAAGTCGCTTGCGTCGGTGCGAAGAACGAATGGCTGAGTCAAATCGGGTAGGTGGAGTACTGGCGCCGATGTCATTCTGTCCTTGAGTGTTTGGAATGCCGTCTCACATTCCGCTGTCCATACGACTTTGTCCGGGGCGATTTTCCGGGTTCCATTTGTCAGTGGCACGGCGATGCTGTTGTAAATTATTCACTCACGAGCTGAGTGTAACAAACCCCTCGCTTGCATCAATTGTGGACGTCAAAAATATATAAAGAAGCAGGGGTATTACCATTTCTTGACCAAAACAGGTTACAAACTGCACAATATGTTACACGGGCAAAATCAACTGTAAATTCTACAACAATTGAGCTATGTGAAAATATTGAAATTAACAAAGGATTTAAAAATAAAAGTATTTTTCTGTCAATTAATGAATATATATTTCCTTTAACAAACTCCACATCAATTGATACGTCACCATATATTATTCCTTGCAGCCCATATCCGCCTTGGCTTCTTTTAGCTCCGGAGATAATTTTGGATTATGGACATATTTCAAAAAAAGAAAATCCTTTCTTATTGGCAACAATTGCACAAGAATATATTCATTTGTATTCTCAAAATTCGTTGCACATCTATACTGATGGATCAGTTTTGGACAATGGAAATACTGGAGCAGCATTTTACATTCCCGATTTTAAAATATCCCGACAATATTTTTTACCGAAAGGTAGTACGATTTTTACAGCGGAACTAATTGCAATATTAATGAGTTTATCTTTCATAACTGATTTGACTAGTATTCCTTTAAAAATAACAATCTTTTCTGATTCAAAATCAGCATTATCGGCTTTGTCTTCTTGGGTTAGTAAAGAGAGGCAGGAAGTGCTAACAGAAATAAAGATGTTATGTCATCAAATCATTACCAGGGGATCGGATATTTCATTAATTTGGATACCTAGCCATTTACATATATTAGGAAATGAAATTGTTGACCACTTAGCAAAGAGTGCTGCATCTTCAGATGAATCCATTAAATTATTTTTCAACTTGACAACAAATGAAATTAACAATCAAATAAAACGATGTGCTTAATCAGTGGAATGAGCAATACAAGCAAGAGGTCATTGAAAAACATTACTTGGATAATTCACCAGTATCACAAAATGTTATATCTATTTCAAAATCTTTTCATATTAACAGTTTATTTCACAGAATAAGGCTAAATGCTTGGCGTGCTCGTTTCATAAATCCTCCAGTACTTTGTAATTGTGGCAGCATATTTAATGTAAATCACTTAATATTTGAATGTCAAAAAAATTATAACCATTTTCAGCCTTTACTCATTATATTAAATAAATTAAAACTACCTATCTCAATCTCAAGTATTGTATATCCAGAAGAACATTCTGATTGGTCATTGAGCTTAATGCTCATAGATTTAATTAGAAGTCATGAATTATTCAATTTCTTCTAATGTTTTGTTTGTTTGCGCATAGATTTCTTTAAGTCATGAATTTTTCAATTTCTTCTAATGGTTTGTTTGTGTTTGTTGTTTTAATTTTTTTACAATTAGTCCAGAACCTTTTTTTTTTTTTTTTTTAAATTTTAATTTAATTTTTTGTACATCTTTTATTTAATTAAGCATTATTAGTTTCAATAAATATTTATTAATTATTTATTTTGGTTTGAGAGGGGAGGGAAGGTGGTGGGGGGAATTATTTATTAATTTGTTTTAATTTTTGAGGGTTTTTTGTGTATGTTTGTGTGTGTGTGTGTGTGTGTGTGTGTGTGTGTGTTTAGTTCTTTTTAATAAATACTATTATTATTATTTTATTATTTTTAATTTTATTATTATTCTTATTATAATTTTATTTTAAAATTATTAAATTTATTTTTTTTCTTTTTTTTGTGTGTGTGTGTGTGTGTGTGTGTGTGTGTGTGTGTGTGTGTGTGTGTGTCAAACTTCAACTTTCTGTAAGACGTAAAATGACATTTATAAATACTTCGTTCTTCACAGGTGAAGTTGAACGGTTCCACTGTTTATTTATTTATTTTAAAAAAAAATGTTTCTTAATGTTAACTAATTGTTATAAGGAAATGTATGTTGTTACAAATGTATGTGTATGTCAGTAGTATAATAATGTTTATGGTTTGATAATGTGGAAAATATCTATGCTGTGCGCATGGTAGATTTTGTAATTTGTTTATGTTACATCAGTACAACTTATGTTAATCTGATGAATAAAATTTGATACAACAACAACAAAGCTGTTGTAGTTGGGGATGAACTTCTGGTAGAAGCCGCAGAGTCCTAGAAACGACTGCACTTCCTTCTTGGTCTTGGGCCTAGGAGCGTCGAGTAGGCGTTTCACTGTCTTTTCTACCGGTCGCAGGCTTCCTTGACTGATGGTGTGTCCCAGAAATTCTAGCTCTGTGAATCCAATCTGACATTTGGTGGGTCTTGCCGTCAATCCCGTGTCTCTGAGGCGGGCGAGTAGTTGTTGTAGGAGCGTGACATGTTCCTCCCACGTAGGCGTAGCGATGAGGATGTCGTCCATAAACGAATGTAGGTGCTCGCTGCTCAGGGATGCCAGGAGTTTTCGCATCATGGCGCTGAAGATGCTGGGTGCGTTGTGGAGTCCGAATGGAAGTACATTGAACTCGAAGTGTCCTTCCATAGTGCTAAACGCTAGGTACTTTCGGACTTGCGGTTGCACTGGTATCTGGTAGTATCCTTTGCTGAGGTCGATGCGTGAGAAGTACTTCGCTCGCTGTAGCTTGGCAAATAGGTCGGTCTGGTCCGGGAGTGGCTCCGGCTGGAACTGCGTTACCGCATTCAGGAGTCTAAAGTCGATGCACAGTCGATGCTCTCCGTTGGGTTTTCGCAACAATACCGTGCCTGCGCTGTAGGGTGAGGTAGACTCTGAGATGATTCCGGCTGCCAGTAAGGTGTCTATCTCTTCCTTGATGGCTCGCTGCTGAGACAGTGGCATCGGGTAGAGCTTCTGGCGGACGGGTGTTGGGTCGGTCACCGTTAAGGTTACTTCGATGAGGTCTGTCCTCCCTGGTCGGTCTGTTAGCACAGTCTGATGTTGTCGAATGACCTGTCGTACTTGCTGTTGCTGTTTAGCGGCTAGGTCTCCGTTGAGTATCACGTCTTTGTAGGTTTCTTTGGAGTGCAGGGGATACTCTACTGCATTGGTCTCCATGCTTTCTCCTTCTTCCGCGATGGCGATGGCTAACAAGTTGTGAGTGCTGGGGGTCGCTGGTCGGTCCGTGTATTTCTTGAGGAGATTGATGTGGTGGTATCGGGCTCTCCCGTTCACCTCTACTTGGTAGACTGTCTTGGATTTCTTGGCAGTCACCCGGTACGGTCCTCTCCAAGCGATGTCCAGCTTGTTGGTTCCACTTGGGAGTAAGAGTAGCACTTGATCGCCGACTTGCAGTTCTCTGTCCTTCGCGTGGCGGTTGTAGTACTTCGCCTGACGGGCTCTTGCCTTCTTCAGTGCTTCACCAGCTTTCTTCCACGTTGCTTTGAGGGTTTCCTGCAGGTCTGCGACGTACTTGGTGGCACCTCTTGGTGTGTCGTCTATCTTGGCTTCCGTCCAACTTCTGCGTAGGGCTTCTAGCGGTCCTGCTAGAGGTCTGCCGAATAGCAATGTTGACGGGGTGTAGCCTGTGGCTGCATGGGGCGTTTCTCGGTATGCGAACAGTGCCGCATTCACGTAGGTGTCCCACGCTTCTGGATTGTCGTCGGCGACTTTCCTGAGGATGGTGAGAAGGGTTCCATTCAGTCTTTCTACTTGTCCGTTGCTGGCGGGGTGGTATGGTGGTGTGCGAATGTGATGAACTTGTATCAACTCGAACACGTCTTGCATCAGGCGGCCGGTGAACTGAGATCCGTTGTCCGTTCTAATGCTGTCCGGGAATCCGACTCTGGTAAAGATGGCGATGAGTGCATCTGCAATCTTCTTGGTGTCTATCGCTGGCAACGGGACTGCTTCGCACCACATCGTACATGCGTCGACGAGTGTGAGTAGAAATCTGTTCCTCTTCTTGGTCATGGGCAGTGGTCCTACTATGTCTACTGTGAGACTTGCTGGAATGGCACGCCGACTACTACCGATGGTCCTAAGGTAACTGGTACGGTGTGATGTCGCGGGGAATATCGTTGACATTGGTGGCAAGATTTCACGTAGCGCTTGACATCCTCCGTGATTCCTGGCCAATAGTAGTGTGCGCTGATTCTCTGCACTGTGGCTCCAATTCCCATGTGTCCGCTGAGTGGCATGCTGTGGCCTAATTCTAGTACTTGGGCTCGAAGGGTGGCTGGTAGTACTAGTTGGGTGTGATCTCCATCTCCTTGTCGATGTAGAACTCCCTGTTCCATGTAGAAGTCTCCCTTGTGCGGGGGTGTGTGCGCCTTGGGTAGCTTCTGGAAGCACTTCGCTATCGAGGTGTCTTCTTTCTGTGCTGTTTTGATCTCTTCGAGTCCTGGATTCGGAGCGAACTCGGGCTGGGGTGGTTGGGTTTTAGCTTGGGCCCTGGTTTGCACTGCAGCTATCTCTACAGTTTTAGGGGGCGTGCCTAAGAACACATACCTACAACCTAGCACTAGATCATACAGGGGTTTCTGTAAAACAGCTGCTTGGATTCGTCCTGTGACGTACCTACTCTCTACTTCTATCCATGCTATTGGGCAAGTAGTCGTCGGTTTCGTCAAGTCTGCTCCTTGTAAGTCGACTGTCTTGTCTGTCAAGTCCGCGCGCGATACAAGAGATTCGCTAACTATCGCGTCGTATGATAGACCTGTGTCATACAGACAGTTCGCTTCTTTACCGTTGACCTTGACCGTGTCTGTCACCGATGGGTGATCTCCGATTGTGTGTGGCTTGTTACCGCTGCTTTGAGTTAGAACTCTGTGCGCTGGCCGGCTTTCGCGCTCTTCCCTACGTTGTGCGGCCAACTTGAAACATTCTGCGGTGGAGTGATTGTTTCTATTGCAGAACGAACAATACCGTCTCTGTTCTGCAGGACCTCTTTTCCCGAATTCCGTGTTGGATCCTTTATTCTGCCCAGGTCTGGGGTTATTCGGCTTATTCGCGGTGCGCTCTTCTCGGTTAGGGCTTCGTTTCTGTGCCTCTTTCCCGTTAGGCTTTAGGTCTCGCCTGAAGCTCTTGGCTTCTCCGTGTGCGGCCACGTACCTATCTGCAACCTTGACCAGATCTTCCAGTCTTTCCGCGCCCTGCTCTACTGAGAATGTTCTCAGCTCGGGGGTCATGGTTTCCCGTAGCTGTTCCCATACTAACAGTTCTGTCAGTCCATCATACGTTTTAGCCGTGGCTGACTGGCTAATCCACTTATCCAGCGTTGTGGACAACCGATCCGCGAACTGCGCATAGCTCTCTCCTTTCACTCTCCGATTGGTGCGGAACTTTTGCCGGTAGCATTCTCCTGTCAGTTCGAATCCCGTTAGGAGTGCCTCTTTTACTTTGTGATAGTCAGTCACTCTGTCAGTCGGTAGCTTACTGTAGATGTCGTAAGCCTTTCCTCTAAGTCCTTGACTAAGCTTAAACGACCAATGAGTGGGATCTAGTTTGTACTCTGTTGCTAGACGCTCAAACCTAGTCAGATAGAGATCTAGACCTTCTTCTCTCTCATTGAATGTTCCCAGTGGAAATGACATTCCTTGTACAGGGTTGGATGCTACCTCTAGCTGATCTGAGTGGGGAGGGGTTGAGGAAGAACTTGAAGCTCCTGATCCCAATCTTCTTAGCTCTAACTCATGCTGTCTGTCTTTTTCCTTTTCTGCCCTCTCATACTCCCATTTCCTAACTTCTGCTTCTCTCTCTGCTGCTAATGCTGCCTTCTTCTGTTCTCCTTCTAATTCTAATTTCTTCTGTTCTCTTGCTGCTTCTAACTCTGCTTTCTTTTGCTCTGCTTCTAATGCTAGTTTCTTCTGCTCTGCTTCTAATGCTAGTTTCTTTTGCTCTGCTTCTAGTTCTGCTTTTCTCTGTTCTGCTGCGAGTTTCTTCTGTTCTCTCTCGGCTGCTCTCTCTGCCTTAGCCTCCTGTTTCTCTACCTCTGCATTGATATACGCAATTAGGTCTCCCCCTGCTAAGTGTAAAGCTTCTCCTAGTTCCTTGAAACGCAATCTCAAGGCCACTGGGTCCGACATTGCCAAACGTGTCTATGAACAACCTCTGAATCACGTGGAATACCAAAACACTAGCAATATTGCAAGTCAATAACAACAATGCAAAGACAATCAAATTCGCAATCAATAATAGAATAAAACAAAAGTCAAATGGCATACAACAGTTACTTAAGCAAAACCTGCAAAAGAACAATGCAACATACAGGCACAAAAATAATTGAAGCAAAAAAGTTTTTAACTAAAGAATAGTGCACCACAACTGATCAGTCTCTGTTACCACTATTCTAAGTTATTCTACTACTACTACTGTTATCTAATTTTATTGTACTTAGGTCCGGTTATACCCAATTCCTATTATCCACAGATCCTAGCTAGGCTCGCCAATTAAAGTGTCACGTGGGGTTTATGGGCTCTGCACAATGGAATTATGGACCCTCACGTTTATTCGGTGGGAACTGCTAGTACGTCACCCTATGAATTACTTTAATAAATTTATTTGTTTAGCTCGTTCTGTGTTAAGGTTGGGGTACAGAAATAGATAGAAAAATGGTAAAAGATTACTGTCACACTAGCTTTCACACGGCTATGAATCATATGTAGTCCAGCCACTTGATAACAGTTAAAATCACACATTTATTTCTTCTACTCTATACAAGATTCTCTAAGTACTAATCTAACTTAAAAAGTCTCTTTCACTGCTAATAGTTCGATCGCTGATAGTCTAGGCAGCTGTTTTTCTTCCTCGGGCACTTGCTATAATATTTCATGTAGATTTGGACTACTGTGGTCCGTTTTACAGTTTCTGAAGAGTTGGACTACTGTGGTCCTGCTATGATCAGTTTAAGTGCACCTTGGCGTGTTCACTTAACTTATGTGTGGGGTGTTCGAAGTCCTTCTGTGAGGTAGCTTCTGGTACACCTTTGTCGTTGTGTAGTTGGGTTCCCTTGCCACGCTGTGGGGTCTGACAGGGAGTTTCTTCGGGTAGCTCTTTCCGTCTTGTGCGGTAGAGTCTCCTCGACCAACTAGTCGTTTCTGTGGAGTGGGGTGCACAGGATAGCTCGGGATAGCTCGGGATAGCTCGCCTGCTCGTCTGTTTGACAAGTTCAGGCCCGTGATGACTTGATAGAATTCTAAGATTTCTAAGTCCTGCTTCCTGGTCTATGAGTGTAGAGATTTCTCTAGCTGTGGAGATGTTGACTCTACCTTGTCTCACACACGACTGATTCAAACTGTGTTAGGCTCTGACACAGTCAAAACTGCTCTACCCACTGAGCCTGCTCTGATTGGTTAAAACGGTCCGATTCAAAACTCAAGTGCTGACTCACTGCGATGTGGGTGGCTCGCTCGCTGTGTGTGGTCTGCTGTGTAATTTAATTGCTGCTGTGTAATAGTCTAACTTCTCTACTGTTACAAAAACTACACATGGCTAAATAGTCAACAAGCAGAGTTAAAACTAGCCAGTTCGTGACAGGACAACACGATGACCTGCTCACAGTGTTGAAGAAACGGAAACTCCGATGGTATGGCCACGTCACCAGAGCATCAGGCCTTGCACAGACCATCCTGCAAGGCACGGTGCAAGGAGGTAGAAGAAGAGGGAGACAAAAAAAGAGGTGAGAGGACAACATTCGAGAATGAACTGGCTTGACACTGAGCAAAGCCATTGGAGTTGCTGAAGACAGAGAAAGATGGAGTACGCTGGTTAAACGATCATATGTGGTGCTGTAGATATTTCTTGCAGATTATTCTGAGGTTGAAAATCTGTTCAGTGGTACTTCGCCCTGCCAAAAATCCTGCTTGTTCTTCAGCTATGATTTGTTCAGCTTGGGATTTCAACCTTTTGAGTATTATTTTTCAGGAGGATCTTGCTGGGATGGCTGATGAGGCTGATGGTGCGGTAATTTAATTTAATTAAAATAAAATATAATAAATGTAATTTATTCAGTTTTGTACCCAAATCAGTACAAATTCTTAATAAGTGTTGACTGAATGAGTTGGGTGCGAGTGGTTTATGGGAGTACTAGAGATGAATTTTATAATATTTGCAGCAATTTTTCAACTATTCAGTATGTATCTAGTTAACTAATGCATACGTTTTAAAATCTGTGATTGTCAGTGCTAGAATGATACGCAGAGTTTGATGATTGTATATTTTTTTAAGATGCTTTATAACGTTTATAATTTTATAATCTCATGTCTAACCCATGTGTGTGTGGATGTGTGTGTGTGGATGTGTGTGTTTGTGGGTAGGTGTTTTATTTATTTATGTTGAAGTGCAATAAGGACATGTAGTGTGATATGTATTTTAAGTTTTACAATGTGTCGGAAATGTTCTTGTTAATATGTACATAAGCGTGATTACACGTACATGTTTACATGTTTACAGTATTGTGACATTTTATTACCTTTTGCTGACAGCAAATCCATGTTAGAATTTCTCCTTGGAGATAATAAAGTTTTCTGAATCTGAATCTGAATCTGAATTTTCACACTCCTGAAGGTTACAATTTTTGTGAAGAGTGATGATAAGCGACTGGGTCCATGGTGTAGGCCACTCCCCACTCTGCCAGATCTTGTTACAGAAAATGGTAAGGGCGTCAATTATCGCTTCCCCTCTTGCTTGAAGGAGTTCCGCGGGTATGTTGTTTACTCCCGCTGACTTCCCTTTCTTCAGCGAATGCACTGCTGCCTCAACTTCTTCTCGGAGAATTGGGATGATTTCTCCTTCTTCTCTGTTCTCTGGACATGCTAGAACTTATGGGTTTCCGTTTGGTGTGTGGCTGTAAAGGTCAGAGCAATAAGCTTACTCTGTCCATTTATCCAAGACTTAACAAAATTTACTGTGTGTGAATTTGAGACGGATCTGTGACGCTGAAATTTGTCTTCTTGCCCGCACGTTTAGTAGGTCACTTTGTTTTCATGAGACACAATAAGTAGGCTAGCATTTATATATGGCGTCTACCGATTGTTCGCTATTGTTACCCAGCTTTTGTTCCGTTTCTAAAATAGAATCATATTGACAGACATGGAGCATAAACTTCATTTTTAATAGCTGTCATAGCGAGCGCGTCTATTCACACTTTTCTGCTATCCTATGCACCAACGGGAATCCCCTCTATGAAAAATACTTCCGTTTTTTTTTCTCCGCGTGTTTTAGTGAGTTATTTCCAAATATTCAAGAATAATAACATGTGTCACTGGCCACCTGTATCGTACCCTCACATATTTTTTTTTTGCTGCAGTTTATTATCCCTTTCTATCGCCAGTGGCGCGCCTAAACCCTACCTACCTAACATTATTTGTGAATTTTTGAAAAATATTCGGAAAAACATAACGCCCAGATGCTGCCTCGAACCCACACCTGTCAGGCGCCATTGGTTTCTGGCTTGTGGACAAGGCAAGTTAGTCCCGCCTTAGCCCACTTGGCCACAACGCTAGCCTAACATAAGTCAGTTACTTCGTGTTTTGTGAAGGTTGCGACGGCGAAGCTATGGAAAACTACAAGAGTTTTCAGGTCCTGTTTCACTTTCTGTCGATGTAGCCGAAGCCCAGATTGTTTAGAGGTGCTTTTTAGGGTATCCAAAATGAAAACAAGGCAAATGTAAAGAGTTTAGGTTGTTGAACAATCTTACCAAAATGTAAAAAAAAAATTAGCGCAATTAGGAGATACAACGAATTAAAAATTGCTAAAACGGTATTGGCACATTTTGCCAGTCATACGCGGGAATTTCCTTGCGGGCGAAGTATAACTCCGCCCACATCACATGCCCATTCAACACTGTCAGCGTGACTTCACAGATATGGAAAAGGATTTTGAAGATGAATTGCTGGAATATTCACCATCATTAAATCCCACCGTGTCTTTTGAGTTAAGCAAAACTTTTTCTTTGCTCCCCTGAGTTTGCCTTATTAAAATATAAATAATATAACGCGCAATATAATAGTTTTAAACTTGCCGGTTTTCAGTTATGGCTAAATAGGTCACTAGCAGACGCTCTCCGCTTGCTGCTTGCTGCTTGCTGTGGTCGCTGCCCTGTATGGCGTACGAACAGGGTCAAACGCGCGATGAATAGTAGCGATGCTTTGCATAGATACTTTTTGAAAAGTATCGCTACTTTGCATCGCTCCGTTACGAAAGGATCGATCCTTTTCATCGCGCATTTCCGAATTCTTCCGAATACACAGTATGCAAATTTTCCAAAAGTTTGATCGGAACTAAAGCGGAACACATTATTTATTAACTAATAGTAATTCTTAAATTTAGCTATTTGGAAAAATTATATTTATTAATTAATTTGCTCTGCAAAGGACAATTGGTGGAATGTTACATAATACATGTATATTATTTCATTAGCTTGACCGATTTCAGTTTTGTAGAAACAGTGTGTTTTGCCTCGGTAAACTTCGGAACTGCGCGATGAAACTGCTCGAGCTAAAGTATCGATGCAAAGTATCGATACTTTTTTAAAAGAAAGCATCAGAAAGCATCGATACTTTCGCAATTGGCGTTCCATTTGAGAAAATGTGCGATCCTTTTGAGAAAAGTAGCGATACTTTCCTAAACGGATGGATCCTTATGAGAATAGTATCGATGCAAAGCATCGCTACTTTTCATCGCGCGTTTGACCCTGTTCGTACGCTAATACAAAAAGGATGTGATTCTATTTTTTAAAAAAAGCTAGTAAACAGAGGAAAGTATACATACACGCAGTTCTTGGAGATCTTGTACATGCTGTTTGCATACAAACATTCACAATCAAGCACCATGTGAAAAAAGCTATGAGCAAGCTGAATCAGTCACCATCACCTCGAAAACACAGGTTGTCTGGACTGAACATAGCTTCTGGCACCAGTGGTTTGGGTCCAAAGTGCTTGTTTTGTGACAATGGAAGCAAATGGAACAAAAGGATCAAAGGATGATCATTATCAACTGACACCTATAAGAACATTAGAATTCAAGGGTAGGTTGCTGGAGTTTTGTAGCAAGAGAGGAACCAGTGCACCAGACCATCTTCTAAACCTTGTGCGTTGCAATTGCAGAACTGATTGTGCGTCAACCAGGTGTTCATGCCGACGACATGGATTGGTCTGCACTGTTGGATGTGGAGAATGCCGAGGTGAAATTTGCTTAAACGTCATGAAGTACACAGAAAAGGAAGAATAAGAGGAAGAGGAAGAGAAAAAGGAAGAGGAAGAAGAAATGGAAGAAGACATGAGTGACAATAGCGTTGAGATCTAACAGTCTGGCTCTATCACCAGCACTGCATTATGTTTTTGTTTTCGTGTAATGAAACGTTTTCTAGTGCTGATTCAAGCACAGCATGGCTATGGCATTCCGTTTGTAAAACAATTGATAGTTTGCATTTTAAGGCCAAAACCATAGTATTTAGGGCTATAAATAATTCTATATAAAGAATGGAAGCAAGACTGCAAACAATTAATTATTTGTATAGAGCGATTTCGATAACCTAAAGAATAGATTCTTTAGTAAAAGTCATGAACACAACAAAAAATATCAAAGATACTTTTAATTATACAACAATATAAGACAAATGAATTTTCGAGCTATGCTCTTCTTCAGATTACAAACAATGCATAAGAATGTTACTTCCATCACTTAATTTATGGTATTGTACATTTTAAAAAATGTGTTTGTTTAATGTATATACTATTATTTCTTTATTAATTACGTAGTTTTTATTATAGACTAGGAGTGTAATCGGCATGGTGGCCATCTTGAAAAATGGTCACATATTTCTTTTTGTAATAACTACTGGGATTTAAAAAAAAAAACAGGTCTTAAGTCACAGGTATACCAAATTTGGTGCTTGTAAGGCAAAATCTTCGTCTAATACTTCATAGTATAGTACAAGAGTATAATCGGCATTATGGCCATCTTGAAAATGGCCGCCATATTGTTTCTTTTTAATGGCTACCGAGCTTTTCTAAAAGAAAATATTTTAAATATCAGACATACCAAATTTGGTGCTTTTAAAAGAAAATCTTCTCATACTTTATATTGTAGACCAAGAATGTAATCAGCATAGCGGCCATCATTAAAAATGGCCGCCATATTGTTTCTGGTAATGGCTACCGGGCGTTTGTAAAAGAGTAGGTCTTAAGTAGCGTGTAGACCAAATTTGGTGCTTGTAGGTCGAAATCTTGATCTCATACTCCATAATTATTGTAGAACAAAAGTGTTGTCGGCATGGCGGCCATCTTGAAAAATGTCCGCCATATTTTTTCTGTTAACGGCCACTGAGCTTTTCTAAAAGAGTAGGTCTTAAGTATCATGTATACTAAATGTGGCTCTTGTAGGTCTAAATCTTCATATTGTAGAACAAGAGTTTAATCGGCATGGCGGCCATCTTGAAAATTGCCGCCATTTTTTTTAATGGCTACCAGGCTTTTTTGAAATAGTAGGTCTTAAATATTTATGGACATCAAATTTGGTGGTGGTGGTGGGGGGGGGGGGGGGGGAAGCTGTTTTGTCAGTAATCTGCCATACTAGTTTTGGGCCTCACAAAGCAAGCAATAACTGAACGGAATGCCATAGTACACAGCTAGATAATAAATGCTCAATAACTTTGTTTTGCGATATTTTTTTTTTTACATTTTGGATATGTGATAGAGTACATTATTATCTTTCCGATGCAGTAAAAATTATTTTGGATACCCAAAAAAGCAAAATTAAACATTTTGCTGCATTCTGGGCTTGGACTAATGATCGACGCACCTCCGAAGTCGCCACAAATACAGGCCTCTACGATTGTTTTTTGCATTCTTTCACTGAGCATGTACTTCCTCCACCGTTTTTATACTTATCCCACTCGTTTTCTGGCTCTAACAATCGTCGTTTTCGGCAATTTGCCATATTTAAAAGTCACGCATCAAGCTTTGATAAAAGCCAAACAAGCCAAACCGGAACTTGGTTTCATATAACCTCGTTTTAATTTATAATGGCGATACCCACGAGTTTTTATGAGAGGTGCCGGAAAGTTGTGAATACCACACTTACCTATTCAGAGCAAGTAGGGCTAGTCACTGCTGTTTATCAGAGACGTTCCGAGAACAGATCACCCGTGAATGTCAGAGATCTATCCGGCCTCATAAACTTGAAAAATTAATTCAAATGTATCCCTCCTGAAACATTGATTCCTATTGAGTGTGGACCGACATTCTCCCCCTCCTCTTTCTCCCCCTCCTCCTCCTCATCATCATCGGCAGAAGCACAAGTAGCAGCAGTAGTAATAGCAGTAGCAGCAACAAAGTAGACTTATGTTTAACAACGCCTATTTCAAAATCACTAGAATTCAGTTCGTAAAACAAATTACAACTGGGACAATAAATAAGGAACATTAGACGTACACGCATAATTATGAGTCACGGCACTGGGCACACAAACCTTCCGGAAATAAGAATTTATATTAGCAGTATATTAGCTCATCATAACTCTTCTAAACCAGTGGTTATCCGAGAATTAGCAGCAGCAGCAGCAAGAGAAGAAGAAGAAGAAGAAGAAGAAGAAGAAGAAGAAGAAGAAGAAGAAGAAGAAGAAGAAGAAGAAGAAGAACAACAACAACAACAACAACAGCAACAACAACAACAACAACAACAACAACAACAACAACAACAACAACGTAGTCTACTTACCAGCCCAAATATATGACCATGCACAAACCAACGTCAAGATCAGATCTGAGTTGTCCCTATGAGGAAACAGGATGCACACCATTTGACACGAAGCACACAAAATTTAGTCTGTATTTGTATGACATACGCACACCTATGACTGCATTAGACAGTGTTGCTTTAGCCTTCAGCTCTTGGGTACTTTATAGTCCTAACTTTTGCAGAAGTTCATTGTCGAGATTTGCACCAATAAACACAGGTTGAAATGAACAATATGAAGGGTTATTGCCTGTAATGGGGTTTTATTATTCAATTCAATTCAATCCAATTCAGTTTTATTCAGGCTCTTGCCACTGGGGGCTTTCGGCCAGAAATAAAGAAAAACACACAACTATTAAACAAAACAAGGAAGAAAACAAAAAAAGACTGTACCTCAAAGAGAAATTATCAAAATAAATAAAACAGAAGTTGCATTTACACTATTCCATACAACAACTTAAATAAATTTAGAACCAAAAAAAATATAATTTACATGCGCGTATACATCTTGAAGACAATTTGTAAATTTAGTGGCAATGAAGAGTCGTATGGTAAGCGCACTACTTGTATAATGACAAAAGAATGTCAATAAACTGGCATAATAGGTTTCTTGTCTGACCTGATTACCGTTACTATAAATACCCCCACTCCGCCATCTCTCCCTCACTCTCTCTCTCTCTCCCTTACTCTCTCTCTCTCATTCTCTCTCTTACTCTCTCGCTTTCGTTGATTTTTCTGATCAGCTTAAGGGTGGTAAATTCACATTTGGCTAGCCATTAATGTTGCAGAGGTCTGTTGGCAAACAGAACTACCTGTTACGTTTACTATTATCTCTTTGGTAGAGACAATAATAAAAATAATAATAATAATAATAATAATAATAATAATAATAATAATAATAATAATAATAATAATAATAATAATAATAATAATAACGGATTTTTATATAGTGGGTACTCCAGCCTATGACCAGACTCACCACGCTTTACATTGTCATTACATAAAAAATACATGCACTCGATCAAACATCACTTTTGCTACGATACACCAAAAGACGGAACAGTAAAGGTAAAAACTATTTACAACTATGTACACAAATGACAAAAAAGACAGAAATAGACTATTTACAACTATGTACATAAATGACAAAAAAGACAGAAATAGAATAGCAAAAACCTATTCACGGGTATTTATATGCCCGGTAAAACTAAAACCCAGGAAGAAAAGTAGTATAAATATTTACAGCCGTGTATACACTTGATTGATTGATTGATTTATTATTGCTTTAGGTCCAGCGGACTCTTCCGAGCCAAATCAGGACCGGACAACCCCCAATCCGCATAAAAGATCTGTTGAAACAACCCCAGTGGGAAAATTGAATGCCCTCCACCGGCCAGTCACTTTACAATAAAGACATCCCACGCGAGGGACGGCTGAGGGTTGACCTCAACTACGCGAACTCCCCGATTACAAAAACAAAATAGAATACAAACATCATTATAAATCATCAACAAAAAACATACATATAAAATGCCTATAGTGCTAAATAGTACATTCATAGGAAGCCCTAGTGACCACCCGGCAGAAAGCGTCCAACATTCCCAAGCTGATCCAACAGACCTCATACACAAACAAGGAGTCTTGTCCAGGAAGAGTTTTCAAGAAAAAAGGTAGGTGTGTATACACTTAAGGATCAGACAGAGACAAAAGAGGAGAAGAATGGCAGCGGGATACAAATCAGTCTGAATAATGCAGTTTGAAGAGGTGGGATTTGAGAGCCTTTTTGAATGCTTGTGTTGATTGTATGTTGCGGATATGGGAGGGAAGGGAATTCCACTGCTTGGGTGCGGAGTAAGCGAATGCACGTTGGCCGTATGTCTTAGTGCGGGTGACGGGAACCTTGAGTGTGCGAGTGTCAGCAGAAGATCTTAAAGTGCGTGAAGGGGAGTAGACAGACAGTAGATCAGCAAGGTAGGCAGGACAAGAATCTGTGACGAAGTTGTGACAGAGAACAGAGAGTTTGTACTCTACGCGTGCTTGCACAGGAAGCCAGTGAAGGGAATGTAGTAGAGGTGTGATGTGATCGCGTTTCTTTGCTCGGAATATTAGTCTAGCTGGTGAGTTCTTAACCTTTTGTAGTTTGTCAATGTTGTGTTTTGGGGAGCCAGCGAGGAGAGAGTTGCAATAGTCAAGATGAGAAAGGACGAGAGCGCAGACTAGGGTTTTGGTGGCAGTGACTGTAAGATAGTGGCGAAAGGAGCTGATTTGGCGGATGGCCGTGTATGCAGAGCGACAGACGTTGGAGATGTGGTTGTTGAGGGACAGGTCATCGGAGAGAATGTAGCCGAGATTTCTCGCTGAGGATGAGAACTGAATGTTTGTTGTCCCTACTGTAAGCGATGTTGGGAGAGGTGAGAGTGAGGAGGAGGTGTTGTGCTTGTGAATGAGGAGGGCTTCGGTTTTATCGTCATTAAGCTTAAGCTTGTTGAGTGTCATCCATGACTTAATGTCTGTGATGCAGTTCTCCAAAGTCTGAACAGTGGAATTAATGAGAGAGGGGGCAGTGGATTTATAAAGTTGTGTATCATCTGCAAATGACTGACTCTCAACAGCTTGCCTTCCGAGCAGGAGAAGCAGTGGCTTGGTGTACAGAGTGAATAACACCGGCCCTAAAACGGAACCCTGAGGCACGCCGCACACCAAGTCTGCTATGCTGGAGAAACAGCCATCGACAGTGACTACTTGTGATCTGTCAGAAAGATATGAGTAAAACCAAGCCAGGACCGAGCCAGAGATTCCAAAGTAGTGTTGAAGAGTGTTAAAGAGAATGTGGTGGTCAACTGTGTCAAAGGCGGCTGAGAGGTCTAATAAGGTGAGAATGGAGACGTTACCATTATCTAAGGCAAGCAACAGATCATTGGTTACCTTTAGGAGGGCTGTCTCAGTGCTGTGGAAGGGTCGGTAGGCAGACTGGTTGGGGCAAAGTAAAGCGTTATCATATAGGTAGGCAAACATTAGTTTGAGAACAATTTTTTCTATGACTTTGAACAGGAAGGAGAGGTTTGAAACAGGTCTATAGTTCTTTAGATTATTTTTGTCTAAACTTGGTTTTTTAAGGAGGGGTTTGATGACAGCCGCTTTGAGCACAGATGGAACAACACCAGAGGACAGACTCTCGTTGATAATGTGGGTAATGGTCGGGAGTAGAGGGTTAAGATTCTCTATCAACATGGGGGTAGGAATGGGGTCCAGAGAGCAAGATGTTGGTTTTGAGCTTAAGATGACTTTTAACTACTAGCCTATGTGTTTTACACAAATGTGGTGCCTCCCTTATCAAATTAGGAAACGAATTAGGAACGGTTACTACAAATTGTTCAGGTGTACCCACAATTGCATGGTTTAATATAACGGGTTTACCAGCTCAAAGAACTGCTTAAAGCGCTGATTCGCCCAGATCCAGCATACTCAAAGCAGGTTACAGAAGTAAGGATCGAAATCAGGTCGCCAAGACGCGCACTTGCAGCAGCGTTGGACACTGTGTAATGCCATAGACCACTGAACCATCCAACCGACACTTTCATCAACATTGTGCACATTCATAGACTACTGAGCCACCCCACAAACAACCCTCATTTGCATATTTCGAACCTAGAAAAAGGTCACCCAAGCAAACCCCGGTGTCCTAGCTATCGCGCAGTGTGACATTCATAATTTATGTCGTACTGTTGGCAATCTTCTTCCACGCCAAGCGACTGAAGACGTCGATGGTCTAATATCACTTTTAAATGATGATAAATAAAGTTGTTGTAAAAAATAAACGTGAAGTATCGATTAGAGAATGGGGATAGGTAAGTTCTTATTTTACAGATAATCGGGCTGACCGACAGACACATACACACACACACCCACACACACACACACCCACACACACCTCAACCCCATGTCAAACACATTTCAAAATACACCTTTTTGATATACTATACTGTTTGATACTTTCTGTGCAGATATGTTTTAACGAACATCAAAAATATCACGTGCGCCACCAACAATACACAAAAACCACAAACGAATTTCACCACCAGTAACAACTACAACTGTAGCAAGAAAAAGCTAACACATGTTCGATTTCCGTCATTTTGAAAACAAAAATACAATTACAACTGTCTTGTAAATGACGCTGTGTTGTAATTTCTATTCTAACTCATGTGCGATCGATTGTAGTTCTTTTGTAAGAATACCTCTCAAACGAATAATAACCTGTCAAAATAGGACAATAATCCATTGAACTGAAGCAGCTGTAAGCTCGCCCGTCCCTTCATAAACAACGGATACACATTTCAGCTATAATGTACATTGCCTCTTTTATGCATGCACGTTGGCTTTCGATGGCTGAAACACTTTACGTGTAGGTCTGTTCATACGCAGAAGAATGGATTTTAACCTGCTCGACGAGTTTGACAACTTGATAGAAACTTTACTTAAAACTCCTTCATAGCGGTTAGTGCTGTGTTTTAATTTAACGTCGATCTTTTTTGACACGTTTAAAACTCATATACATTTTTGTTATTTCGTCTGGTACCATTTAAAATTAAGGCCTAATCATTGAAACACAGGTGTACATCAACCTAGGCCCCTCCCGCTCATATTTCAAGATTTTATTCTTCATAAATCGCATGAACATATGGACTCGCATGCACGCGCCCGCTCTCTCTCTCTCTCTCTCACACACACACAAGCACACGCACGCATGCACATCTACAACTGCGCAACAACGACAACCACAATACAGTTATAGCCTAACCACACCACTACCTGAACTACAACCACACGCATACACTTACACATGACACACACTAATACACACACAGCACGCGCACACTCACTACAAACATGAAAAATCTATATATTATTACAAATATGGTGCACTCACAACTCGCACAATTAGATACAAGGCACGCCAAGGTCGATGCACCCTCTCGACTACACGGTACCATAAACGTCGACA
This sequence comes from Oncomelania hupensis, assembly GCA_036898135.1. NCBI lineage: Eukaryota > Metazoa > Mollusca > Gastropoda > Littorinimorpha > Pomatiopsidae > Oncomelania > Oncomelania hupensis. Next base: position 55,729 of record JBAHVR010000386.1, read on the forward strand.
TAGAAATGTTATGGCTGATCCCTCTCCTTTTTTATCATTGCCTATTTGGTTGCGACTGTTCTGCTTTAGATGAGATTGTAAACCCTGGATTGGAATGCAACATCACTCACAAAGCTAATTCACGCTAAGAGTTGGTGTGTCAATGTCTATTTGCAAAATTTGAACCTAAACTCCTCCTTGCACCACAAGGAGGCAGAAGAAGAGGGAGACAGAAAAAGAGGTGGGAGGACAACATTCGAGAATGGACTGGCTTGACACTGAACGAGGCCATGGGGGTTGCTGAGAACAGAGAGAGATTGAGTACGCTGGTTAAACGATCATCTGTGGTGCCCCAGCGACCTTCGAGTTACGGGATAGGATATGATGGAATAGGAATTTAAACTGCTTGACCGAACGTTATTAAAGGTTTTCTATTATAATCAGTACATGATTTAACTGCCCTTGCAAAACGTCACATACCATAAAGCATCAGCACACCGCACACACATGCCATCATCAAACAAGAGAACCAAGCAGACTACCAAAAGAACTTACACCCACGCGCCTAGACAACTGAGCACAATCCTTTGTGACTGGGTATAGGGGAGAAACGACCTAGTACTTGCTGGGTGTATTTGTGTTGCCGGAATTTTCCCCACCCTCCCTCCGCCTCCCCCCATTCCCTTTCTCCCGTTTCCTATATGAGCGTCATGATTTTTAAAGTCCGTGCTATGGTATTCTTGCGTACACAGACTAAGCCTCGGTTTATACTCTTATCCCAAGGAATAAGTTGGCAGTGTGTCAGGACACAGGGGCATTACACGTTGGTCGGATCCCCGATGCATGGTGCAGCAGAAGATACCACACAGCCTTGGTATTATCAAAATAGCTATTTTGTAATACAAAGGCTTGTGTAGTATCTACTTCTGCGCCATCGGGATCCGACCAACGTGTAATGTCCGTGTACGCAGGGTCTTATTGTTATTCTTGTTTCGGTAATCCAGGCCGTTAACCAGTCGAGAGTTGCCCAGACAGAGCGCTACGTAACGCTACGTAACTATTTTGGCGAAAAGTCTAGGCAACCCTATGTTCGCGGACAGCGCATTCGTTCATTCAGAGCACTCTGTAGCGGTCTCGAAAGGTTTTGTTTACGGAGAGAAAAAGATGGCGGCCAGAGTGGCGGGCTTCCGATTTACGAATGGTGATGTGTTCAACGGTGAAATATATAAGAGGGGACTTTTGTCAAATGCAGTTATAAGTTTATTTGCAATCGGTATGAATTTGTATTTATATTTGATAGTACTATATTGTTTGAAGAATGTAGATGGGGTGCTGCAGAGGTCGTCTGGGCATTTCCTGTGCCCAGCACATCACCAGCGACGGGGTCCGACAGGCCATCGCAAAACCATTGGACAACATGGTGGCCTGCTAGCACTGGTGGAGAGACAGATACTACGATGGTGTGGCCGCGTCGCCAGATCATCAGGCCTTGCAAAGACCATTCTGCAAGGCACAGTGCAAGGAGGTAGAAGAAGAGGGAGACCGAAAAAGAGGTGGGAGGACAACATTTGAGAATGGACTGGTTTGACACTGAGCGAAGCCATGAGGGTTTCTAAGGACAGAGAAAGATGGAGCACGCTGGTTAAAAGATCATCTGTGGTGCCCCGACGACCTCCGAGTTACGGGATAAGATAGGATAGGATAGGATAGGATTGTTGTATCGTCAGTGTTATTGACAGAAACTGTCACTTTCAGCCGATTTCACTTTGATTGGCTGTTTTGCAGTCAACATGTGCTGCGCCATTTTAAAAACGTTCACTTATGGCAAAAAGTTGCCCCGCAGTAAAAATAGTTCGTGCGGAACAATCGCAAACGTTTTGTGGCGTTTTTATTCTAGGCCACTAGGGACAGCTTCGAACCACCGACTACGGGGCTGCGATGTTATCGCTTGACATTTGAATGTCGCTTGAATTACAGCCTAAAAATCAGTTCAAACATTGTATGAAACACTGTGATCGACACTGTGAACGGTACATTGCCTATACATTTAGCAAAAATAGGAGACAATAGCTTTGGAATTTGTATTCAATTGGCAAAAGCGTTTATATCCTCTTCAATTGGCCAGTTCATATGATACATAAGTATGAACTCTGACCGCCGAAAGAAATGTATTTATTTATTTATGTACTGCATTTTCTAATTATGTAAGTTTTATTTATTTATTTATTTGGTCTTATCATTTCGATGAAGAAGACAATAAAACAAACAAACAAACAAACAACCTGATTATAATGTTAGAGTATTACTAAAATGTGACTGTAAAATAAGATTGTATAAAAGAATTTTGGTTTGGACACGTTTATCTTTAATTGGAGAAGGGTAGGCCTGTATTCGTATTGGGTACAAGCACAATCACGGTAGAGTGTTACTGAAGACAAAAAAAAAAAGAGGAGAATGTATGCTGTACCCAAGGAGTACTTGCCTGTACCATGCTACCCTCGAGGCCTAACATCTTTCTATGGTCCAAGCACTTTAGTAAATACATAGTAATAAAACTGTTCTGTGGAACTGGACTGGACCGGACCTCGTTGAAATTGAGGTTGAGGTAGTCATATAATGCGCAAGTAAACAAACGCTAAAATGTGGAGGTGGCGTTGAGGAAGGAGGGGGGGGGGGGGGAGGGAGGAGTTGAATGAGAGTGGCAGCGCAATGGGAACATGTTCGTCAAAAGGAGAATGTCAAAACCATAGAAGTTAGCTTCTACACAGTCGGCCAGTCCCCATGCAGTCGCAGGTCGTGGGCGCTTCTAATATAAAGAATGAATGAACAGTACACTGTAGTTTGACGTCCACACGCGCCATTGGCGATACGGCAAAACGAGATAACATTACCGTTCCATTGATGAAGGGCCTGGGATCTAAATCAAGACTGAACCACAATTGATTGATTGATTGATTTATTGTTGCTTTAGGTCCAGCGGACTCTTCCGAGCCAAATCAGGACCGGACAACCCCCGATCCGCATAAATGATCTGCCGAAACAACCCTAGTGGGAAAATTGAATGCCCTCCACCGGCCAGTCACTTTACAATAAAGACATCCCACGCAGGGGACGGCTGAGATACGCTGATGTATCCGGAGACGGTAATCTATCCATCCGACGGCTGAGGGTTGACCTCAACTACGCGAACACCCCGGTTACAAAAACAAAATAGAATACAACCATCATTATAAATCATCAACAAAACACATACATATAAAATGCCTATAGTGCGAAATAATACAATCATAGGAAGCCCTAGTGACCACCCGGCAGAAAGCGTCCAACACTCCCAAGCTGATCCAACAGACCTCATACACAAACAAGGAGTCTTGTCCAGGAAGAGTTTTCAAGAAAAAAGTTAGGTCATTGATCTAGCGAAGAAGAAGAAAGTATAGCAGAGTGATAGGACAGATCAGACTGAACCACAAGAGCAATCATACAGCTAAAACGGACAGTGACAATTTTTTATTTTATCTTGCCCCACCACGGGATTCGAACGTGGGTTCGAACGCTCTACCACTGAGCTACGGCGGTCGGACAAACGGGGTCTAAATATCGTAAAATTTCTATAGTAATATCAGGCATTTTGCTGAACAAGGTGGTCTGAAGAAAATCGAAGTTACAAGAGGTCTTCGCTTGAAAAAGAAAAAAAAAGTTTGGTCTCCTTCTAGCATTTTTATAATAATATCCTTAAATCAAACTCTTCCCATGCATTCTATATCTTTACTCTTCAGTCCAGATCTGTAGTAATAATACAAGTACGCATTAAAATGCAGTATTATGTACAAGAATGGGCCTATGGATTGCAGGCACTTGAAAAGCATTTATGTAGGATCATAAACTCAGATAGGGTGCTGTGTTTGCCATAGTAAACAAACTCTAAACTTCGTCACACCACTCTGAATCAGTCCAGAAATGGGCAAGTGACTGATTTAATTATTCTCTTTAACCTCGGTAAGGTATGTTCATAGGTATCGCTGACTTTATTGAAATTATGCGTTTGAAATTTGCCGATTGGAAATCGACTGTGTAAAGGGAGGTAATACGGTTCCAGCGCAACTAGAACTTGGACATTAATGATTTCTTCCCTTCACAGGGAACAAAACCTGTCATGATGCGATAGTGGTGGCAACTGATAGTATTAGCGGTGGTGTAATTGTTTGATGCTCGTGATTAAAAGATGGAAATAAAATATGTGTGGTTCGAATCCCGTGGTGGGACAACATGGAAAATTGTCACTGTCCGTTTTAGCTGTATGATTGCTCTTGTGGTTCAGTGTTGATTTAGATCCCAAACCCTTCATCAAATGGAACGGTAACGTTATCTCGTTTTGCCCTATCGCCAACGGTGGGTGTGGACGTCAAACTACAGTGTTCATTCATTCTTTATATTAGAAGCGCCCACGACCTGTGACTGCATGGGGTCTGGCAGCTTGCGTAGAAGCTAACTTCAATGGTTTTGAAATTCTCCTTTTGACGAACATGTTCCCATTGCGCTGCCACTCTCATTCAACTCCTTCCTCACCCCCTGCTCGACGCCACCTCCATTCTACCGTCCCTATGCTGTAAACCTTTCCCCCCCCCCACCACTATATCCACGACCCTTTTAATTTCTTATATGTCCCTAGCTTTACAGTTTGGTGCACTCTTTATGTACACTGTAACGTCTTTTCACCTGAGCGATTTTAGACTTAGTATATTCAGTATTAGGTATTAGGATTAGTATTAGGATCTTGTTTTCACTGTAAATGAAATTAGAAACTGCTATTATTATTATTATTATTATTATTATTATTATTATTATTATTATTATTATTATTATTATTATTATTATTATTATTATTGTTGTTGTTGTTGTTGTTATTGGTGTTGTTACTATTATTATGTGAATCACAAATATGTTTTCTTTTTAAACCAAATTAATGCCATTACACAAGCTTTTATTCTCTTCATCTGGCCTGTCATACGTTGTAACGATGTTTAGTTATTCAACGATTATTCTACTTTTAAAACTGCTGTATTTCACCACCATTTACACTTTACATCTTAGATGAGGCATTGTTGATCTGCCTCTTTTGGTATTAACGTCCCTCTCTTAAATTTTATATGTGAAATTATTCATTTATTTTATATAAGTTTATTGATTGATTGACTGATTTTATACTTTTATTTGTTGGTTTGTTACCTTTACTAGGTTTACATGTTGTCTTGTTTTTAAATGCAGAATAGATTTATTATGCGTGTGTATCTGTGTGTGGCTGCGTGCGATCAAGCGCTTTGTGAAGCATTTTATGTTTGAATTGCGCTATACAAAATAAATAATAATAATAATAATAATAATAATAATAATAATAATAATTATTATTATTATTATTATTATTATTATTATTATTATTATTATTATTATTATTATTATTATTATTATTATTATTATTATTAGGTATTTCTCGCAGATTATTATGAGGTTACAAATCTGTTCAGTGGCACTTCGCCCTGCACTGAATCTTGCTTGTTCTTCGGGTATGATTTGCTCAGCTTGGGACGAGAAAAACCTACAGTACCAACATCTATAGCATGCGCTTGTAGACTTCAAGAAAGCGTTTGGCCAAGTCTGGCATGCAGTTCTGTGGGCAACCGTGAGAGTGTACAACATCAGCCGAAAAATTATTGAAGTCATCAAAAGCCTGTATGACAAGGCTACTAGTGCAGTCCTCCACAACAGCGCCATCGGAAACTGGTTCGACAGAACCGCAATCGGTGTGCGTCAAGGATGCCTACTCTCTCCAACACTCTTTAACATCTTCTTAGGGGCGCATCATGTCAAATGCCCTTGAAGATCACAAAGGCACAGTCAGCATAAGGGGTAGATTTCGGATGACATAGATGGATTGGCTGGAGAGGAACAAGAACTTGAACAGCTGGTACAGAGGCTGGACACCACTTCCTGAGCCTATGGAATGGAAATAAGTGCAGAGAAGACCAAAATGATTTCCAATAACACCAATGGCATCAACACGGACATCAAAGTCCAAAGCCAATCCCTGACCATAGTGCATAGCTTCAAATATTTAGGAGCCATTGTATCAGAAAATGGATCTCGACAAGAAGGCCTCACCAGTATCGCACAAACAACTGCTGCCCTGACAAGGATGAAGACCATTTGGAAAGACAGGACCATCAGTCTACATTCCAAGATAAGGCTGCTGCGCTCCCTTGTAATCTCCATCTTCATATACGCTTGCAAAACATGGACTCTCACAGCAGATCTACAACGAAAATTGCAAAGCATGGAGATGAGATGCTACAGAAGACTTCTTGGCATTTCCAATACCCAGCACATCACCAACAATGAATTCCGACAGACCATCACACAAGCCATTGGACAACACGATGACATGCTCACAGTGGTGATGAAACGGAAACTCCGATGGTATGGCCACGTCACCAGAGCATCAGGCCTTGCAAAGATCATCCTGCAAGGCACGATGCAAGGAAGCAGAAGAAGAGGGAAACAGAAAAAGAGTTGGGGGAGGACAACATTCGAGAATGGACTGGATGACATTAAGCGAAACCATGAGGGTTGCTGAGGACAGAGAAAGATGGAGTACGTTGGTAAACTATCATCTGTGGTGCCCCAACGACCATCGAGTTAGGGGATAGGATAGGATAAGATGTTTACGATAATATTCCTTTTGACCAATATTATTGCAATTACAAATATTTAATTCAAAAATATTTCTTTACTTAAATAACTGAATAAACAAATAAAACTCAAAATTAGATAACTGCATAAAATTTTCTAGCTTGGGGTTGAAGTGCGTTTTCTGTAGTAAATAAACTAAAAGAGCTTTGTTTCTCAGATAGTTTTTAAAAAAAAATCCCTAAATGTCTTTGCCTACCTTAACAATTCATTAAGGCAAACGTAAAAGAAGGCATTGTACACGAAGATTACATAGATAGATAGATAGATAGATAGATAGATAGATAGATAGATAGATAGATAGATAGATAGATAGATAGATAGATAGATAGATAGATAGATAGATAGATAGATAGATAGATAGATAGATAGATAGATAGATAGATAGATAGATAGATAGATAGATAGATAGATAGATAGATAGATAGATAGATAGATAGATAGATAGATAGATAGATAGATAGATAGATAGATAGATAGATAGATAGATAGATAGATAGATAGATAGATAGATAGATAGATAGATAGATAGATAGATAGATAGATAGATAGATAGATAGATAGATAGATAGATAGATAGATAGATAGATAGATAGATAGATAGATAGATAGATAGATAGATAGATAGATAGATAGATAGATAGATAGATAGATAGATAGATAGATAGATAGATAGATAGATAGATAGATAGATAGATAGATAGATAGATAGATAGATAGATAGATAGATAGATAGATAGATAGATAGATAGATAGATAGATAGATAGATAGATAGATAGATAGATAGATAGATAGATAGATAGATAGATAGATAGATAGATAGATAGATAGATAGATAGATAGATAGATAGATAGATAGATAGATAGATAGATAGATAGATAGAGAGATAGATAGATCATTTGTTATTCTTGAGTACCATGCCTATTTAAGACAACGATTCATTCAAATAAATAATAATAATAATAATAATAATAATAATAATAATAATAATAATAATAATAATAATAATAATAATAATAATAATAATAATAATAATAATAATACTGGATGCTATATACGCGCCTTTCCCCAAATCAATCACGCTCAAAGCGCGCCGATCTGTACCAACATACACGCTCACCTGTCTCATCCACTCACACACACACACACACACACACACACACACACACACACACACACACACACACACACACATCTATCACTCAAACAGGTGGTGTAAAGGCAGGGAGATCAAGAATGCAGAACACGTTTTGTATTTTTGCTTTATTATTTTTACGTACACATTTTCGCCCTCATCAGGTAAACATACAACCAGGTTCTAAGACGTTGAATCACTCAAAGAAATTAATATTGTTGAAACACTCATTTTAAATATAAATTATGGAAAGCAAAAACTGATTAAAAAATAATTATGAAAATAACTGAACAAACTCAACAAAAGAGAGAACCAATCCAATAAAATTCTCAAAACGAAAGAGAACAATCTCTTCCTAAACACAAACACGCGCTTACTCCACACAACTATACACATTCAAAGACATTCACTTCTTCCATGCGTATCTCAAACCTGTAATCCTCCAAACATTGTATGTCTGTCTGTCAGTCTGTCTGTCTCTCCCTTTTTTGTCCCTCTCTCCCTCTCGCTCTCTCTGTCTTTCTGTTCACCCTCTGTCCCACTCGCTTTCTCTCTCCACTCAACCCCATGCTCACACACACACACACCCACCCACCCACACACACACACACACTCTCTCTCTCTCTCTCTCTCTCTCTCTCTCAGGCCTTTGAAACTCAGGCTTAATGGTTGGCATCATGTGCCGTCATACAATTAAACATTAAGTCCGCAAAACTACAAAGAATTGCCTAGAAAGCTCTAGGCTCATATAATCGTGACTCCAGTCTCTCCAAACTTAAGGTACAGGACAATCTTGTCAGCGTTGGAAGCCATGAAAATATTTTCTGCTGTTGGAACAAAAAAATGGTTCCAAAGTTACAGCTGCTATATTGTTCAAGCCTCAATCGTTCACCCTCATTCTCCACATCTGGTCCTGATTTGGCTCGGAAGAGTCCGCTGGACCTAAAGCAATAATCTTGTATTGTATTGTATTCTCCACATAGTCAAGGACCACAATGTGTAAGAAGTCCATGTTGCCGTCAAGACAGTTTTAATATGTACCGAGAAGTCTGATTGTAAAAAAAGGTTACATTATTTATGAATTACAAGTAGAGAAAAAAAAATAAAAGGGCAAGCTGAGAAACCAGCCAATCAAAAATCAGTCACATAGAAAAGGAAAATCTCGCAAACTTTCCAAAGTTCGACTTGATTACAACGATAATGTGATCTAGATGAAACAAAAAAAGAAAAAGAAAGTGCAATTAAATATTGTACTCTCATCATGCAAATTCATGTATCAACTTAAATAATTGGGAATAAACATCACAAATGCTACCCAGCGTCTGATGTATTTAGCGCATCTAATCGCCACTGTATTATTCCCGTTCAAAGCAATCCATTCAAAAACCCTCTGTCAAATTGAGCTTGTGTGTACACGTATACTAAGTGAAGTGTATGTACGCTAGCATCTTGCTACAGTATAAATGGGTGATGCATGGAGTAAGCTTAAATGTTAGTATAACCAATCGCCATTTATAAAACGTGCAGCATGAAGCCTACAGTATTATCTCAATATCAACTCTGTGATACGTGGTCATTTTATTATGTAAAATGAGGCTACAAGGTTACAAGCGATGCTACCATTATTACAAGCTGTGCAATACGTGCTATTGCAATCCTGCAGTATCGTTATGCAATGCAGCCATATTTCGTATTTTAAAAAAGTAATACATGGAATGTGTGTATTACGACATATGTGAGTTCATCGAGTTAAGTTAAACGCTGATCAATATATCTATTATGCACACACGTCAAAATATAATCCCTAGCATTTTTGTAATTGTATACATCGCACACCACACAGTCATCTGAATCCTATCATAAAACTCATTATTTTCCTTCCACCGTTTGAAATGACTGAAACAAATGTGCAAAATCATCTTCTTCCTCCACTTCTACCCCTTCTTCTTCTTCTTCTTCTTCTTCCTCCTCCTCGTCTTCTTCTTCCTCCTCTTTTTTTTTGTTAAGCTCATCATCATTGTTATCATCATCATCATCATCATCATCATCATCATCATCATCATCATCATCATCATCATCATCATCATCATCATCATCATCATTATCTGCATTATTAACAACAAAATTAGCACCAGAATCATTATCAGCATTAGTAGTAGTAGTAGTGGTAGTAGTAGTAGTAGCCCAGTAGTAGTAGTAGTAGTAGCCTAGTAGTAGTAGTCGTAGTAGTAGTAGTAATTATTGTTGTTGTTGTTGTTGTTGTATTTATTAGTTATTGGTTAATGTAGGACTATTTATATTTTAAAGTATATTTTAAAAAAGTCTTCTTTCATTCAACATTTCTGCCATTGTTTCAGGGCCACTGCGAGTTGAGCTATGGCGTCGATGATCTTCAGTTTCAGACAAACTTGGCCTGGGTTTGTTTTTGATTGGGACTGTGGTCTTCTGCGTCGGGTTTGCCACCACGTTTTGGACCAGAAACTCTGATTCCGTTAGGACAGTCCTTACCTACAATTGGCTGTGGCTCGCTTGCGTAGACTACTCTGGGTTAACACGTACCTGCATTTCCTCCACCCAAACAGACAATTCCGATAAATTAATCAAGAAAAACATCAAGGTAGACAACAAGAAGTTTGCTACATTGCCCAATGTTAAGGTTCCGTTTCAGTTCGTACGAACAAATGAGCGAGCATTCGGGCTATTCATATTACCCAGATGTCATGCAACTTTCAGCAATGCAAGCTCCATACTTTTCAATTGATTTAATTTAAATTTTCGTCTTTATGTCGATTGTGGTAGATGACCTGGTATCTACCAAAATGAAAATGAATATGGGAGTTAACTTCAGCCTTTCTTATTTTATAGCTGGCAAAAGTTATGTTTCTTGGCTTTTACTCTCGATCAATAAGTTTTGTTTTGGCGACAAGAAACTAGTTATTTGTATTTTGTTTATATAAAAATATTTGTTATTTTTAAGAGTAGAAGTGGTGTTGTTTTTATGATTGCTTTGTTAACATTTTGGGCATGCGTGAGAGACTTCCTTTTCTTCTTCATGGCGATTGTGAAAAAATAAAGGTTTGAAGGGACATTTACCTCTGTTTATATCCAATTTTCTAACGGACAGAATTTGTCAGGTTAAGGTTGGGGGATCTTTATCAGATACGAGGTAACGAGATGGGAGTGCCTAAGGGTAGCATCTTGTCTCCCTTGCTGTTTAATATTAAAATAAATAATATTGTTCGTTCCGTTAAACGGGGAACTGACAATTCTTTGTTTGTCGACGATTTTGCATTAGTAGCCAAAGATAAAACCTTGGCATCTGCAGAACGTCAGCTACAGTTATGTGTCAATGCCGTTGAAGACTGGGTTTTACAAAATGGTTTTAAATTTTCTGGAGCAAAAACTGAATGTATTCACTTTTCCAAGCACCGGGCAATTCTTCAAGATCCTAATATTACCATCAATAAAACTCCAATAAAGGCGGTCCAACAAGTCTACACGCCCTTGCAGTCAACCCGAACCTATCGGTGATGTAGTCCCAGTATGTTGGCCCCTCTCGACGCAACTCGTTGGCGGCTACCCTCGATGACTGCCTCTCGTAACGTTGACTCGCTTGTTGTAGCAGTTGAACCCTTGGCAATGGCGTGAATCGCGGCTTGACCCCCAAAATGTTACACTCGATTCGATGTTGGTGTTTTCTATCAGTATCTGATTCAGCCCCAATGCTGAATTCCTGATAGGGTGTAACTCAGATTCGTTTATCCACGCAGCCTGCTCAAGCAGCATACAAGTCACAAAGTCGACGTATGAAGTTTTTTACTTTTATTCAGCACACATCAACAACTGCATACAATCGCTCAATCGCCTTTCCACTCTCAAATGGGCGCTATGCACAAAGGCGTGGCGGCCACGTGCTGCGGGAATAACACAGCGTGATCGAGTTTGAAAATGGTGAAGTACTGTGCTCTGTAATCATTATTGCACGAGTGTGCTATGTAAACATCACAATATCCCAAAATGTCGGTAAATTAAAAATTTTTAAGCAGCATTGGAGTACACGCGAGCGAGCTAAAAGAAGCCATGACCGCATTGTTATTCCCGCGCCACGTGACCCATGCCGCCGACTTGTGCATAGAGCCCATTTACTTTCCAACTTCACTATCAACAACAACTCTATCCTATGTTTGAAACAGCGCGGCACTCAAATAGTCTCTTGATACTCCCGAATAACCTGGATCAATCTCGTATGACGCAATTTAACCAATCGCTTCTAACGTCGTCATTACTGTCTTACGTCATACATATTTCTTCTCCTTCCGGAACGTCCTCTTGCTTCGACATGTATCGGGAAATTTCTATCGAGAGTAAACACGCAGATCCAGAAAATTCTCTAGTAATATCGACTAACGCAAATCATCAACGTTATACAAAGCCTCTCCTAACAACAATGCAAACTCAAATCAAAGGTAAATAAACTCCATTATTGAATACTTTGCAAAACGAAACGATTAGATCTATCGTGCGCGTTTCCGACATACTTTCGTTCGCGTTTCAACGTACAGGGGTGGGAATTGCTGAAGTGAAAAAATAAGGAAACTAAGGGGGTCCGGGGGCATGCCCCCCCCCCCCCCCCCCCCCCGGAAAATTTTTAAAATCAAGAACAAAATCTGTGCAATCTGGCGTATTCTGATTGCAAAATGTAAGTAGTTTTGAAGTATGAAAAACATTCTTTTTTGTCTTTTTTTCTTGTGCTTTTTGTTTGAATGACCAAAGAATATAATGCTGTGATGTAGTGCTGATAAACAATGTACAACTAACAGACACGTTGCATAAAGAAAATAACATAAATTCAAAAAGGATTTTTGTATATAACTGTATACATGTACAGTGATTATGTGTGTGTGTGAGAGAGAGAGAGAGAGAGAGAGAGAGCTGTACACACACACAAAATTTGTACAAAGTAGCTGAACATGTACACAGCTGTATATTCAACATCTGAATATCAGCTGTCAAAACTAAACATAGCTCCAACATCAATATGGCAAGCAATGACATTCCAACTTGCTCTTCAGCTAAAACAACCAAAGAAAAAGAAAACATATTTCCAGATTTGCCTAGAAGGATAAATATAAAAAAAATTACCTTTGAAATTGTATTTAAATGTTATAAATTACTGATAATTATCCGTCTTTTTATCACTTGAAAGAAACAGGGGATTGTGGTGGGGGGGCGGGAGTGGGAGAAGTGGGGTGGTGGTGGTGGTGGGAAACAATCTCCCTGTTTGACTTCAGTGAATCTTCCTGTCTTCCTAAAAAGCTCTCTCTCCTCCCCTCTCCTAGCCCAAACAAAATATCATTGCTTCAAATGCTCACGATAATTCTTACCTCCGATTGTTGCGTTTCCCTTCACATCTGCTCTCGTTCTTATGTGCTTTCTCGACTGGAAGTGAATTTCGAGAGCTGACGTGCACAGTAGTTGATATCACACTCGCACAAACTGCAGTATGCTGTGCCTGGCTTCTTCAGCTTGCGAATAAATAGGCTGAGCCGATCATCATTGACTTCGTACTCCAACCAATCCCACCTCCATTTGTTTTTGACGCCAAAACCTTCTTGAAAAGTTTCACCACGCTGTACAATCATAGCCTTTACAGACATGATGGCGGTGATTTTTTTTTAAAAATCAGTTTATAGTCCCCTCTCTTCCCGATAAGGATTTTCAGAGAGGAGACTGATTAAGTACAACGACATCGACCTCTCACTTCCGGTGAGACTTCTGTTGCGCTGTGTCTAAACACCGCAATAGTGTACAAATTTTTTTTATTTTTTTAAATTTTTTGGCGGAAGCATTATTGTTTTTGGCGGATGGGATTTTTTTAATGGCGGAAATCCGCCAAATAGCGGACAATTCCCACCCCTGAACGTAACAGTTCCCTACTCTGACCTACGTTGTATGACTGGATCTTATTGTAAAAGATTGTGGCAGACTGACTGGTCTAACAATATCAACAACAAATTATTTCAAATTCTTCCCGATTTGTCAGCTTCTTTGCCTAACTTTGCATCCACTCGCAAAGAAGAAACAGTTTTGTCTCGCCTTCATATTGGGCATACTTATGTCACCCAGTTTCCTTTTAAAAGGAGAAGAACCACCATGGTGCTTTGCATGTGATCAATCCTTTTCCGTTCGCCATTTCATGTCTGAATGTGCTGATCTGATTGAGGAAAGAGAAACATATTTTGGTTCAATACCTTTCAAAGAGATTTTTAAAGTATGTAAAGGTCAACACCTGTTTCAATTTTTACATGATGTTGGTTTGTTTTATCGCATATGAATCATATCGACATGTTTTGTTTAGTTTGGATTTTATTAATAGGGCTGAAATTAGTGATTTGATTGAAGAAAGAGAACATATTTTTAATACATCAGTTTTAAAGAAGACTTTTAAAGAGGTGTTATATGAAATTTTGTTTGGGTATTTTCGAGTAATAGGCTTATTTTTTAATGATTTGAAACATGTTATAATATTTTAAGATAAAGTCTCTCTGGTCCTGATTTGGCTCGTAAGAGTCCGCTGGACCTAAAGCAATAATCATGTAATGTAATGACTGGTAACTTCCTCCAAGCACCGTCCTAAAATGGTTCATCCACTGGTCATTACTGATATTAGGTTGACGTTGACTTGTGCAGCGAATGGATCTCACTTCCTGCAAGAATAAATTTCGCAGTTTACAATCTTTGTACGTTTGTCGTTTCTCTTTTACCAGACTACAATATTTCCAGCGCCGTTCCACAAACTGGAATCTGTATGCACCCTTAATGTTCTGGGTTTTCACGCGCCTGAACTTTCGCCACCAGCGCCGTGTGTCACGTTTGGCCTCCTTATTCACAACTTTCCGGCACCTCTCATAAAAACTCGTGGGTATCGCCATTATAAATTAAAACGAGGTTATATGAAACCAAGTTCCGGTTTGGCTTGTTTTGCTTTTATCAAAGCTTGATGCGTGACTTTTAAATATGGCAAATTGCCGAAAACGACGATTGTTAGAGCCAGAAAACGAGTGGGATAAGTATAAAAACGGTGGAGGAAGTACATGCTCAGTGAAAGAATGCAAAAAACAATCGTAGAGGCCTGTATTTGTGGCGACTTCGGAGGTGCGTCGATCATCGACAGAAAGTGAAACAGGACCTGAAAACTCTTGTAGTTTTCCATAGCTGTCACGTGGGGTTTATGGGCTCTGCACAATGGAATTATGGACCCTCACGTTTATTCGGTGGGAACTGCTAGTAAGTCACCTTATGAATTACTTTAATAAATTTATTTGTTTAGCTCGTTCTGTGTTAAGGTTGGGGTACAGAGATAGATAGAAAAATGGTAAAAGATTACTGTCACACTAGCTTTCACACGGCTATGAATCATATGTAGTCCAGCCACTTGATAACAGTTAAAATCACACATTTATTTCTTCTACTCTATACAAGATTCTCTAAGTACTAATCTAACTTAAAAAGTCTCTTTCAATGCTAATAGTTCGATCGCTGATAGTCTAGGCAGCTGTTTTATCTTCCTCGGGCACTTGCTATTATATTTCATGTAGATTTGGACTACTGTGGTCCGTTTTACAGTTTCTGAAGAGTTGGACTACTGTGGTCCTGGTTTGATCAGGTTAAGTGCACTTTCGGAGAATACACTTAACTTTCTGATGGTGCGGTCGAAGTCCTTCTGTGAGGTAGCTTCTGGTACACCTTTGTCGTTGTGTAGTTGGGTTCCCTTGCCACGCTGTGAGGTCTGACAGGGTGTTTTTCAAGGTAGCTCTTTCCGTCTTGTGCGGTAGAGGATACTCCGCCAACTTGTTTCTGTGGAGTGGGGTTCACAGGATAGCTCGGGATAGCTCGCCTGCTCGTCTGTAATATAAGAGACGAAATTCTGCACAACCCTGAATAATCGGTTTGTGCAGAGCGTCTCACTGAAAGCCAAGTAGCCCTCAGTGATAGCTCCACATCTCTATACATAAGCGACGAACATTCTGCTACTTCCGGGTTCCCCTGGAATCTCAACTCTAAATTCCTATACATACATAAATATCAATCGTGGCTAACTATACACATACAGAATTAATAATATTATAAACATTCAGTGGCACAGCCACTGGTCTGCAAACATACATATAAGTTAAACAACAGTGGTTCCGTATGGTATGCAACATGGCGGCGCAACCGGTCGTGTTTCGCCTCGTGGTAGGCTCTTCCCACATGGTCACGCAAATTCGGATTAACAATTCACATTTATGCATAGCAAATTCCACAAACATAATTTCAACAATAATATAAATATATCACGATGAAACAGAAGGGTGTTCATTTACCTGTTTGACAAGTTCAGGCCCGTGATGGCTTGATAGAATTCCAAGATTCTAAGTCCTGCTTCCTGGTCTAAGTGTGGAGAGATTTCTCTGCCAGCTTCTAGCTGTTAACACTTCGGTGTATTCCTCCCAACTGACCAAAGCTGTGTTAGGCTCGGACCCAGTCAAACTGGCTCGAACCGCTTTGCCTAAGCTCTCATTGGGTAAAAGATTTACGACTCTCGCACACAGTGCTGATTAACTACGCAGCGTGGGTCGGGCTCGCGGTGTGTACTTTTATTGCTGCTGTGTTATATACTGACTCTCTACTGTTACAAAAACTACACAAGGCTGAATAGTCAATGAGCAGAGTTAAAACTAGCCAGTTCATGACAATAGCTTCGCCGTCGCAACCTTCACAAAACACGAAGTAACTGACTATGTTAGGCTAGCGTTGTGGCCAAGTGGGCTAAGGCGGACTAACTTGCCTTGTCCACAAGCCAGAAACCAATGGCGCCTGACAGGTGTGGGTTCGAGCCAGCATCTGGGCGTTATGTTTTTCCGAATATTTTTCAAAAATTCACAAATAATGTTAGGTAGGTAGGGTTTAGGCGCGCCACTGGCGATAGAAAGGGATAATAAACTGCAGCAAAAAAAATAAAAATATGTGAGGGTACGATACAGGTACGTGGCCAGTGACACATGTTATTATTCTTGAATATTTGGAAATAACTCACTAAAACACGCGGAGAAAAAAAAACCGGAAGTATTTTTCATAGAGGGGATTCCCGTTGGTGCATAGGATAGCAGAAAAGTGTGAATACTCAGCGTCATACCATCTGCTGTGTTGTGGACCACAGTAGACACGTCGTTTCATGCATGATGCTGCCTCTGCTAAAACCGCATTGAATGAATCAACTGCATTGTCCAAGTTTAAGATTACATGTAAGTGTTCAGTTGCGTGTGCAAGTTTGTTTTGAAATGAATCTCCTTTCACTGCCTCAATAAACTATTCTCTTCTGTCCTCCCTCCACTCCTTTTTCTCAACGACTAAAGTCTTTTCTACTGGGCGGGGGTGATTAGCATTAAAACAAAATTCTAAAGGGCGGTGCCTAGATTCAAACCTGTCTGCTACTATAAGCTCCATGTAATCATTTTCATTAGCTAGTTGTTCTGAGCATATAAAATAGTCAACTGTGCTAGACCCTGTCGTGCATACAAATGTAAAATGAGCTTCTTCATCACCTTTACAGCAACCATTTAAGATCTTAAGGCCGTACAGTACGTTAAACACAAATCAAGAAGACTCCGACCATCGACGTTCAACACTTTATCCTCCTACTGCCTGAACTGGGTCACATCTGATTGCGCTACATCATCAGTGTTATCTGTTTCATCAAATAGAACAGAATTCAAGTTATTAGTTTTGGTGTTATAACCCCCACATAAAAGATAACTGCAATCGTCATGCTTCTGCACAAGGCTAAGAATACAATCTTCTACCAAAGTAATCGCTGACGCTACATTGGCATGCTGCTGGTTATAGTATGGCGACCCGGGTGGACAAATATAAACTCCTCCAAAAATTACATCCCTATCATGGATGCGGAGGCACTGTGGTCTAATGGTAGTGCTTCGGCTTGCGGATCTGAAGGTCACGGGTTTGAGCCCTGGCCGGGCCATTGTGTTGTTTCCTTGGGAAATACACTTTACTCCCGTTTCCTACTCCTTCGGATGAGAGTATAAACCGAGGCCTAGTCTGTGTGTCGCATACATTCCATCATAACGGACTTTAAAGATCCTGACGCTCATGTCCTAGACGGGTGAGTGCCGGTAACAAGAACACACCCAGCATGCTTTTGGTCCTTCTCCCCCATCCCTGGCTGCCAAGGATTGTGCTCAGACCAGTTGTCCGGGCGTCAGACCATGCGCCCGGGCGGTTTGAGTTAGATACTGTATCGGCCGGCGCCTTGATCCTTAGGCTAAGGCGTCTTACAAATGACGAACATTACATTATTATGTGCAAACATTACCTTATCAAGCTTAAGCCAAATCATGTTGTCTTGTGTAATATCAATTTTTAACATACCTAGAAAGAGAACGCTTTACCATAACCATAACTCCACCACTACTACCTCCCTGGTGTGACAACTTGGTGGAAGGGCAGAAGAACTGGGTGAATTCCGAAAAACAGTCCAGCGATTTGTTGAGCTCAAGGAATGTTTCAACCAAACAGACAATATCAAACCCTTGTATGTATTCAATAAATCAGCCTCGCTTAGTTTATTCAGCAGCCCTTCTATATTCCGGCTCAAGAGACGCACAGGTCTGCCTGCATCTAGTCAATGCCTACCTCTACGTAGCATATTGTCAATACGACTCTGGCTTGTGTTTCTATCACTGGTCTGTGTGATGATAGTTTGTCTGTTCCATGCCTGCTCCGTCTGTCTCACGTGTTCGGTCTGTGCCTCCCTCCCCACCAGTCGTGCGGGTCACCTAAATTACTGACGTCACGTCGAGAACTTCGCCGCGTGGTAATGCCGTTTCCGCATCCGCCGCCGCCGCCGCCGCCGCCGCCACCACCACCACTGCCACCTTTGCCAAATCCACGACCTCCACGCCTGGTTCCATGCCGGTGATTAGTCTTGGCACAATGTTGGTTATTCTCTGTTCTGACGTTGTCGTCGTCGTTGACTTCTGTTGCACTTCTTGAATGGAGTCTTTCGCTCTTGTATTCATCGCTGGGATCTTCATGTTCGCTAAATCTTCGCCCTCTTGATGTGTCTGCTTCTTCTGTGTGATCAGCCCAGTTTGACTCTTCTTGATTATTGTCTCCGCTAGTAGGCCTACCATCGTCTACGCCTTCGTGGTGTGGCGATTGCTGCCTTTTTTCTTGTGCAGCCATGTTACTCTGTAGAATGCAATATATCCATTATCTCTCAGTTGTTTTAATGTTGCCCTCTATTTCTCAGTCAGATCATCATTAATCTTCATGTTGTTCTTCTTTAAAGACTTCCTCAGCAATCTACTGCCCACAACCGCCATCTTCACTCTGTTTTTTTTTGTTTGTTTTTTTTTAACACATTTTGCAACAACTGGTCTCATCTCCCCCTCCTATGCTTTTCCGAGTCTGTGGGCACTGGCAAATGCATTCTCATTCCAAACTTTTGGTTTAAACATAATTTTATTCACGAAACAAGTAAACCAGGCATGGAGAACATAAAGGGCACACAAAAGCAAAGCTTAAATGAGTGCTACCCTTTGACAAATGACAACAATGACATGTCTGGCGAACAGGAACAAGTACAAAGCAATAAAAATAAAAAAAAACAGGAGCACATAAATTAATCTTTTTAACAATGAAAAGAGAACAAACATATAACTATAGTATAAAAAAAAATGCAATAACGTCGAACAAAAAAAAAAAGTAATAGAGAAATAAATGAATGAACTAACTAACGAGAAACAGATACATGCACCCAAGAGTAAACTTTACACAAAACAGTAGCTGTCGATTAAAAGGTAAATAAATACCTGCAGCAATCTAAAACAATGAGAGAAAAAAAATCGGTTTGGAGGAGGGGGAGAAAAAAAAAAAAAAAAAGAAAGTCACGTGCAAGTAAAAAAGAAGAAAGTAAAATAAAAACAACGCGTGCACACACACACACCCACCTACACACACACACACACACACACACACAAACACAGAGATAAATAGTTCGAGACTACGTGTTTGCACGTGAACAGATATTTAAAATAGATGGTGAACTCATCTATTCCGTTGGAAGAGACAATTATCTGGTCAGTTTCTCTCTGACAGCTATTAATAAACTTTTGGTGCGAAGGGATGGGGTGTAACTACTAGGGAGAGGGAAACAAATGGGGATTGGTTTAGCTGGTATCAAGGGTACCAATCAGATGTGAATTTGCATAATTGGGCTATTTTCTAAACGAAGCGGTCACTAGATGTGAGGAATGTGTGGACTTTTGTAAAGATGTTGGCGTTTTCTTGTGGGGAGAGATGTTCACTGCCAAACAATAAGGTGTTGATGTTTCGAAAAGGAGGGTCTAATTGGTTAATTGTCTGCGTACGTACAGTGCCGAATGTAGGGCAAAAAAGGAGGAAATGTTCAGATGTTTCTGCAGGATGCCCACACTGACAGACTGGGTCTTCTAACAAGTGACGGCGGAACATGTCATAATTAAGGTTACTTACGCCAAGTCGGAGTCGGGCATGTAAAACCTGCTGCTGTCGTGTCCCATGATAATAGTACAATGGAACAAGTGGATCATCTTTGGAAAGGTGTCTTTTTAATAAGCTAATGGATGGGCTTTCTTGAATTTCCTCGGGGAGATCATTCCACAATACTGTGGTTGAAGGAACAAAAGAATTTTTGTAGAGTTCAGTTTTGTATGGGGGTACTCTACGTTCTAGAGGTCTTCTGCGGTGATATGGATTAACTGCTGATACTAGTTGTGGGACCAAGTTGGACAAGTACTCAGGACAGCACTCGTTTATCATCTTATGAAAAGTAAGTAGCTTATGTCTTTTCCTTCTCTCCTTCAATGTGTATTGTCCAGACTCTCTATACAATAACTCATGGCTGGTCCCCTTCACCGCCCCAACAATAATTCTAATACCTTCTAAATGGAGTTTTTCCAATAAACCAGCTTGAGTGTCTGTACAATTATCCCAGATTACATCGCCATAGTCAAAGTGAGGTAGGACAAAGGATTTGTACATATTTTCTAAGGCTTTTCTGCACAGCTTATATTTATACGTTCTTAAACATGATAGGAGGATGGTTATTTTCTTTATGACGTTACTTATATGGATATCCCATTTACAATTACTTTGCAGTGTTAGTCCTAAGTGTTTATGGAATTCGTTGTCAGATAAAATTGCGTTTCCGAAGCTTAATGGGTTGTTAGGTAGTGCGTCACGTTTGAAAGTTAATAGTTCTGTTTTGTCTTCATTAAACCTTACTTTCCAGGTGTTAGCCCAGTCGTTTATCTTTTGAAGATCAGAATTCAAAATTTCTGCTCGTATGTCTGGGTTGTTTAAGGTTAATGACATGCTAGTATCGTCTGCAAAAAGTTTTATAACTGATTCAATGTTATCCACAATGTCATTAATATAGATTAGGAACAATAGGGGGCCTAAAACTGATCCTTGAGGTACGCCTGACGGAACGATTTTATAGTTTGATTTGCTACCTTTAATGACAACAGCTTGTTTTCGTTGGTCTAAATAGTTGGCAAACAATTGAAGAAGCTTACCTCTAATACCTATAGCCTCTAACTTAGCTAGTAATCCTTTGTGCCATACTCTGTCGAAGGCCTTGGAGATGTCAAAGAAAATTGACTGGTTAGTGATTCCACTGTTATATGCTGAAGTTAGTTCATTATATATGCAAAGTAGTTGGTTGGTTGTTGAGTCCCCGGGAATAAAACCAGACTGTGATGGTGTTATAAGATTATTGTCTTTTAGGAATGAGAAGACATGGGTATGGACACAGCGCTCAAAGACTTTACCAACACAACTTAAAAGAGATATTGGGCGATAGTTGGTACAAATATCGGCTGGACCTTTTTTGTGTATTGGCGTTACATGAGCAATTTTCCAAATATCTGGAAACAATCCTTCTGATAGACAGCGGTTGAAGAGTTGACTTAAAGTATGTGAGATTATATCAGCAGATATCAGTAATAGTTTGTTATGGATTTTATCGGGGCCTACAGCTTTACTTTTGTCCAGGTTTATTATCACTTTGGCTACCTCTGCTGGGGTTATTAAAATTTCAGTCAGCTCGTGATCTAGGTGGGGAAGTTCAGGAGGGTCGTCATCGGGTGTTTCTAATACTGATTGCTGTATAAAGTGGTCATTGAATGCGTTGGCCTTTTCTTCATTTGTATCCACCGTTTTCCCATCAGTAGATATTGGCGGTATATCGTTGGAGATTCCTTTTTTGTTTATAAATGCTTTAACAAGTTTCCACCATTCCTTAGTTCCAAATCTGGTGGGGTCTGATGCTTTTTCATCTAGTTCCTTGTGATACTCTAATTTCCTATTTCTGATCATTAACGTGACTTTATTTCTATACTGTCGATACTTTTTCCAGTCGTTCTCTACATTTGTTATCTTTGCATGTTTAAATAATGTATATCTGCATTTTAGGGCGTGACGAATTTCAATATTTAACCAAGCGGCATCTCTAGTGCGTACAGTAACTGTTTTTACGGGCATACATTTACACGCGGCATCGAAGTAAGCTTGAGTAAAGTTTTCTGCTGATTGATTTAAGTTTTCCGCTGTTATTATTGTAGGCCAATCTATTTGTAAAAGCAGATTACAGAATTGATCATGGTCTAAACGGTCATAGTTGTATATTGTCCTTTTGTAGGAGTAATTCCTATTGACAGAGTTTATGATGGTTGCGCAAGGTACACAGTGATCACTACATATTTCTGGTAATACTTCTATACTTTTTACTATTTGTGGACTCTGTGTCAAGACCAGGTCTAAACAAGTTCTAGATGTCTCTGTGATCCTTGTATCAGAGTTGGTAATTTGATGTAAATTGTACATATTTAATGTATCTATTAAGTGCTTGGAGGGACGATTGTAATCATCGTTAAAGTCGCCTAATGCCAAAAATGCACAACCTGTATTGTTTACTTTTCTGAGACTCTCTTGGACTAAATTCCAATAATCTACGGGAAGACTGGGTTGGCGGTAATAGGATCCTACTAATAGTGTGTTTCTATTAACTTGAGTTTCGATCCATATCGCCTCTAGGTTGGGTACATGAAGATCTGGTCTGTGTCTGCAGAGTAGGTGACTCTTGACATAAATAGCCACACCACCACCACTTTGATCAGTTCTATCTAGCCTAACGGGGGGATGGAAATTTAACAAATCTGTCTCGTTACTTGTGTGCGTTGCATTAAAAAAGGTTTCAGAACAGGTAATTATGTCGTATTTATTGCTTTCTGCTTCAATAAGGGTTATAAACTTTTGATGTGTCATGCTTGTTAAAAATGTCTGCTAAACGATCCACCAACTCATCTTCTCTTTCTCTGCCTTCTCTAATCTCAGGACCACCGTAGATGATAATTGTTACACTCAGTTTGATGTTGGTGTTTTCTATCAGTATCTGATTCAGCCCCGATGCTTGAATTCCTGATAGTTGTGTAACTCAGATTCGTTTATTCACACAGCCCGTCCAAACAGCATACAATTCACAAAGTCGACGTATGAAGTTTTCCACTTTTATTCAGCACACATCAACAACTGCATACAATTCTCAATTCAACTCAACTTTCACAGCAACTTTCCAAATCACTATCAACAACTTTACTCTCTCAACAGCGACTCGGCACACGATTAAATAACCTCTCTCTTTTCTGGAACAATATGGTACATGGTAGAAATGACGTACTGCCACCAATCGAACTAAAGATCGTCATCACTGGCTTACGTCATTACACATTTTCTCTACTTCCGGGAACATTCACGACCTTCGATATCCATCCGGAAATTTCTATCAAGAGTAAACACGCAGATCCAGAAACTTCGCAAATTATCAACGTTATACAAAGCCTCTCCTAACAACAATGCAAACTCAAATCAAAGGTAAATAAACTCCATTATTGAATACTTTGCAAATCGAAACGATTAGATCTATCGTGCGCGCTTTAGACACACTTTCGTTCGTTTCAACGTAACATAACCCCCCACTCAAGAAGAAATTTACCCAATTTCTTTCAACAACGTTGAAACGTAATGCACAAACAAAGTCCACAATTGAAACTAATTTAAGGCTTTCTGAATACTGTAATTGCGCTCAGCTTATCTACACAGAGTCAATGGTTTTCATCTTCAAGTCTATCTGGATATTGTCAATGTTCACAGTTCATTCACACAGAGTCAAAGTTTCTCATCTGCAAGTCTTTCTGGATACTGTCAATGTTCACAAATCATTTACCCAGTCAACGTTTTTCATTTTCAAGTCTGTCATTACCAAAATTCTTAGTTCGTCCACACAGTCAATGTTCTTTCGTTCGCAAGGAATCGACGCCCTCGTCAGTTGCGGTCGTCATCGGCCCAGGGTCAAAGACGATAATCACGTGGGCTTCCCCGGAATCAGTGCGTCCTCCGTTGTCTCCTTCTTCCGTCGGATGTCCGACGCAGTCGACGTTGTCAGCTCCCAGGATGCATTTGCTGGGTCTCACGGTCAGGTTGGCTTCTGCGGGACGGTGGAACAGCTCCCTCAAGGTCTGCAGATGCTCCTTCCAGGTCTGGGTGTGGACTTCATGTTCGACCAAAGTCGTAGAGCCTGGGACATCATTGAAGTTATGGGGAAACTCGCCCATAAGGTCCTTGAGCTCCATCTTTTGACCTTCCGTCAAGCTTGGTCCTAGCTTAATATCATCAATGCCTTCTTTGCTGTGGAAGTCTCCCAGTTCCAACAGTTCCTCGCTATCAAAGCTGTCGTCGGTCACAGCTGCTGTTGCTGCATGTACAGTCTCTGGCGGCCTCTCCACGTACAGCTTAAGGAGGTTGGCGTGGTATATTTTGGAATGCTGGCCGACCTTCACCTTATAGTCGTTGATCCCCACCACGGTCTCCACTTCGTACGGGCCTTTCCACTGCATCAGCAACTTATTATGATCGGTAGGTAGCAGCACCAGCACTTTGTTGCCAGGTTTAAACTTCCTGTTCACAGCCCTACAGTCATAGTAGTGCTTTCCACAGTCTTGGGACTTCTCCAGGTTTTCTCTGGCTATCTCGAGAGTCTGCTCCAGCTTCTCCCGTAGCTCAAACACGTACTGGTAGCTGTTCTTCACCTCTGGGGTGTCTACTTCTTTCGTCCACAGTTCTTTCAGGATGTGCATCGGCCCTCGGATGGTTCTTCCGTACAGCAGCTCGAACGGAGAAAAGCCGGTGGACTCCTGCGGTACTTCTCTGTAGGCGAAAAGTAAGGCGTTGATATAGCGATGCCATTGTCTGGGCTGCTCGCTGCACAGTTTCTTCAAGGTGGACTTCAGCGTAGCATTGAACTTCTCGACGAGCCCGTTGCACATTGGATGGTAGGGTGTCGTAGTCAAATGCCGGATGCTCAGCAGTCGGTTGACCTCCTTCATGCAGTCAGAGACGAACTGCGTCCCGAGGTCTGTCAGAATTTCTTCAGGCACTCCAAGCCTACTGAACATGTCCACCAGTGCCTCTGCTACAGTTTCAGTGTCAATCTTCTTCAGTGGCACTGCTTCTGGGTACCGAGTCGCATAGTCCACTAAAGTCAGTACCCATCGATGACCTTCTTCACTCGGAGGTCTTATTTCGCCGATTAAGTCTAAGGCCACCCTCTTGAAAGGTCGGTCGATCAGAGGCATCCTCTGCATAGGCACTTTCGGGACCCTTCCTCGAGGTATGGTCTTCTGGCAAATGTCACATGATCGGCAGAAACGGCTGACGTCCGCATGAAGTCCTGGCCAGTAGAATACCGCCTGGATTCGGTCTGACGTCTTCTTGATACCTAGGTGACCTCCCATGATTGAGTCATGCGCTACTTCCATCACCTGGCGCCTTAGGGGTAACGGTACCAAGACTTGACGTAGTGGTTTCCCTCCGTTGACCCTCGGGTGCTGGAAGATTCGGTACAGGATCTTGGCCTTCACCTCAAAATAGACCGTGCCACTGCCTTTGGTCACGTGGTCTTGGCGGTTCCTGTACTTGTTTAAAGTACTATCAGCTTCCTGGAGCTGGATCAGTTTATCTCTGTCCACGATGGCAGCTTTGGAGTTGTCGGCGACCTTCAGTGGCGTAGACGTCTTGTCTCTCTTGGCCTGGGCCCTGGTAGTAACAGCACCGACGATCTCTGGTCGGCAGGGCTGAGCCGGAGTAACCACATTATCCCGTAGCAGCTCTGTAAGGTCTCCATCGGGAAATGGCAGTGGATCCTCCTCCACAACTTCGACGCGTTGGGTTGAGGCAGGACTCCACTCTGGATCGGGGTCGTCGGGTCGTCTCGCGCCGTCGATATTCCCGATCATCAAATCATACAGCGGCTTCTTCAGGCAAACCGCTTCGACTTCGCCTATGTAGAAAGGGGTGTTGACATGAATCTTCGCAACTGGCGCTCTCACACATTTGCTGTCGGCCATAAGTGTCCATTTTGAATCGCCAGTGAACTGTTCTTTAGCGATTAGGTCTTCTCTGACGATGACCCCACTGCAGCCAGAGTCTCTTAAAACAGTCACTTCATGATTTCCGACGCGTCCCTTTGAAACAGGCATGTTCTGGACGGTCACAGCTGCGCTGGCGACGACGGGGATGGATTTTCCGTTGGCAAGGAGAAGTTGGCCATCGGTCATGCACTCTTGCACGTCCGCAGGGGTAGCTGTGCGCTCGGTCTCACTCGGAAGAATGACGCTCCCGCCGCACACTTGATGGTCAGATCTACTGGTTTGCCGTTGATTGGAGAAACGTCTCTGTCGGTTGCCCGCCGCTGCGTTGTCCGTACTGCTCCGCTGTCCGCTACTTTTGTTTTGAGGACAGTTAGAAGCTCTGTGGTCTGTAGCGTTGCAGGTGAAACAGCCCCTTGAATGCCCTTCCCTGGGAGGAGGCGTGGAGTCTGTCTGTCTCTGGCTCGTCTGGCTTCCTTGGATCTGGTTCCCATGGTTTGCAGTCTTCTGAAAATGTTTCGTCGCGCTGGGTGGCCCCAGGGTTTTCCCATGAGCGATAAGATATCTTTCAGCAGCCTCAGTCACATCTTTAAGCGTCTGCAGCTTTTGTTCTTCTAAGTGGGTCGCTAGGTCCTTGTGACAGGCATTGAGAAATTGTTCCTTCACGATCAGGTCATGGAGACTGTCGTAAGACTTCCTTTCGCCTGATAACTCCACCCACTTGTGTAGATATGACGACAGGCGCTCCACAAACTGCTTTGGCGTCTCGTCTGACTTAGGCCGGCATTCACGGAAGCGTTTACGGTAGCCCTTCTCTGTAAAGTTATAGCACTGCAACAGGGCCTCTTTCAAGACGTCGTAGTTTTTGGCGTCATCGTTCGACAGTCTGGTGTAAACTTCGAGAGCTTGCCCCGTCAGAAGTGCACTCAGTCGAATTGCCCAGTCTTGCGGTTGCCAGTTAGAGCTTTCAGCGAACCTTTCGAATCTCGCCAGATAACAGTCAATCTGGTCCTTCCCGTCGACGAAAGCTGGCAATTTTGGAGCCGTGTTGTCACTGATAACTTGTGGCGCATGCTGCTGTTGCTGGATGCGCGCCAACTCTAGTTGGAACTGCCGATCAGCTTCTCTTTCCTCACGCCTGCGCTCATCTTCTCTTTCTTTACGCTGCTCTTCTCTTTCTTGCCGCTGCTGTTCAATTTCCAGACGCTTCAATTCTAATTCTCTTTCTTCACGGCGACGCTGCTCTTCTAATTCTCTTTCTTGTATTCTCTCCTGGGACTTGACGTACTCCGTCAGCTGTTTCCCTTTTAGATTCAGTTGAATCCCTTTCTGCCAGAAGTCAGCCATCTTGATGCTTCTGGAAAGTTCTTTTAAAGAAAGTTCTTTTCTAGAAAGTTCTTTTTCTGGAAGGTTCTTCTTCTAGAAAGTTCTTGACTGTAGAGTTCTTTTTTTTCTGGAAAGTTCTTGACTGTGCTGTACCTTTCTAGACTGTTCTAGAACAGCACGCTCTCTGCAGTAGCGCTGATGCTTGTCACTAGTCGCCTTCGCTGACGCAGGCCCCGCTGTCCTCGTCGTATGCGACGCTGCACCACGCTGGTGTTGATGTATACGCTCCTGTGCTGAAGTAGACGCGACGTCCGCTCGCCGCTCTCTGTAACACTGGCGATGTAGCTCCGAGACTGTCCCTCGACGTAGTCTTACGGTAGCCACGTAGTCCCGATCTGTTGTTCGCTCACGAAGCAACTCTTCGGCGACTACACGCCCTTGCAGTCAACCCGAACCTATCGGTGATGTAGTCCCAGTATGTTGGCCCCTCTCGACGCAACTCGTTGGCGGCTACCCTCGATGACTGCCTCTCGTAACGTTGACTCGCTTGTTGTAGCAGTTGAACCCTTGGCTATGGCGTGAATCGCGGCTTGACCCCCAAAATGTTACACTCAGTTTGATGTTGGTGTTTTCTATCAGTATCTGATTCAGCCCCGATGCTTGAATTCCTGATAGTTGTGTAACTCAGATTCGTTTATTCACACAGCCCGTCCAAACAGCATACAATTCACAAAGTCGACGTATGAAGTTTTCCACTTTTATTCAGCACACATCAACAACTGCATACAATTCTCAATTCAACTCAACTTTCACAGCAACTTTCCAAATCACTATCAACAACTTTACTCTCTCAACAGCGACTCGGCACACGATTAAATAACCTCTCTCTTTTCTGGAACAATATGGTACATGGTAGAAATGACGTACTGCCACCAATCGAACTAAAGATCGTCATCACTGGCTTACGTCTTTACACATTTTCTCTACTTCCGGGAACATTCACGACCTTCGATATCCATCCGGAAATTTCTATCAAGAGTAAACACGCAGATCCAGAAACTTCGCAAATTATCAACGTTATACAAAGCCTCTCCTAACAACAATGCAAACTCAAATCAAAGGTAAATAAACTCCATTATTGAATACTTTGCAAATCGAAACGATTAGATCTATCGTGCGCGCTTTAGACACACTTTCGTTCGTTTCAACGTAACAATAATGTTTATTTCCTCATCATTATGTCTTGCCTTTCTTATTTCTCTTCTATAGAGTCTGTTTTGTTATCCAACTTCTCCGTTGTCTGCTTCATTCTTTCAATGTCTTCCTGCTTCTGCCGCAGTTGTTCTTGGATATCTTCAATTTTGCTCGATAAGGATTTCACATCATTCGAGACGTCGGCGATTTGTTTTGTCAGTGACTTTCCTAAGTCTTTGATTAAGTCTTCCATAACGGATCCTGGGTTACTTTCAATGTCGCCACTTCTCAAGAGTAAAATCGCGAGTGATACTAGCAATATATCCGACGGTCGCACTGACAATGACATTTTCAGAGTGTTCGCTCTTAGCGCTGCAACTCTTTTGGCACGCCTACCCATAAA
Source organism: Oncomelania hupensis (assembly GCA_036898135.1). Taxonomy (NCBI): domain Eukaryota; kingdom Metazoa; phylum Mollusca; class Gastropoda; order Littorinimorpha; family Pomatiopsidae; genus Oncomelania; species Oncomelania hupensis. Next base: position 85,039 of record JBAHVR010000386.1, read on the forward strand.
GGCCACAAACACCGACATGAAACAGCCAATGGCTAGTCGTTGTTGAATAACACAAGGAGGAATGGCCTATCGTTAATACTGAGAGAGAGAGCGAGAGAGAGAGAGCGAGAGAGAGAGAGAGAGAGAGAGAGAGAGAGAGAGAGAGAGAGAGAATAATGAAATAGGCAGGTTGAAAAAATAGAAAGAAAGAGTGAGTATTTTCAATAGTATGAAGGCATTAAATCCAGTTTTACTGCTGGATGATGAGACAGACCTAGTATAATATTCTGTGGACAGACCGTTGCTGATCAGGTGAATAAATGTTAGACAAACATACAAAAGTAGTCAAACAACAAGGCTAAATAAAGTGACATTTAAAAATAAAAATAATGACAACAAAAATAAATTCATCATAGCGGCGTTTATTCAGTCCTTTAAAAAACACGTACGTTTAAAAGTTATTAATATTAACACCAACGATGAAGACTTCACTGTAACAATGTTAGGGAATTTTAAAACGGATGAAAAAGGGAAACCTTGTACATAAGCACAGAACGAAAACAAAACATAAGTAGGTAATTTGAAGAACCTTCATTAGAATTGAAATTGTCTACCTTAGCTTATTGTCCATGCCTATTGCAAGAAATTGAACGCAAAAATAAAAATAAAGACGTGTTATAAAGACGAAGTACTCATTTTAAGACAAAATTCTAAGTAAATGCAACAATAATTAGCATATCGTAGCTCATTGCCTATAACAAGAAACTGAACGCAAAAATACGGAAACATTAAAGCCAAAATGCAAAAATGCAGTCAAAATACTCGGTGCTTTGTGTGCGTTTAAAAATACATTTTCTAACTAAATTGATTGATTGATTGATTGATTGATTGTTGCTTTAGGTCCAGCGGACTCTTCCGAGCCAAATCAGGACCGGACAACCCCCGATCCGCATAAAAGATCTGCTGAAACAACCCTAGTGGGAAAACTGAATGCCCTCCACCGGCCAGTCACTTTACAATAAAGACATCCCACGCAGGGGACGGCTGAGGCTTTACCCCAACTACTCGAACCCCCGGTTACAAAAACAAAATAGAATACAAACATCATTATAAATTATCAACAAAACACATACATATAAAATGCCTATATTGCTAAATAATAACATCATAGGAAGCCCTAGTGACCACCCGGCAGAAAGCGTCCAGCACTCCCAAGCTGATCCAACAGACCTGATACACAAACAAGGAGTCTTGTCCAGGGAGAGTTTTCAAGAAAAAAGGTAGGTCATTGATCTAGCGAAGAAGAAGATAGTATAGCAGAGTGATAGGACAGAGCAGGAATGGGAAAGAGCAAATGAGGAAGACAGCGACAGTGGGAATTTAAAGCACTAAATTTCCAGAAAGTGGGGATACTATTTATACTGAAACCCCCGGCACTCCAACGCGGGGACTGTTGCCGCAGTGAATCGGTCATGCCTATAAAGGAAAGACAGGTTTTCAACTGGGACTTTCACTTTTCCCTTTATAGGTTAGAACAATCTACTGTGGCAAGATTGCTCATGACCCCAAGGGGTTTCTAACTAAATGACAATGGCATGTTTTTCCATGATACTGCATTTGAGCTTTCGACCCAACGTATACGATATGTTTTATAATACATGCATAGTATCAGAGAAGTTGTGCTCTGGTTATTTATCAATAATTTTAAATTAATTATTATCATACGATGCTTATAACACCGGAAACGATTCTCTAACCACATAATTAGTTTTTGTCATGCATTATAAGCAGTTGAAGACAATATTCAACAAAGACATGAATGAATAATGAATGAAGTGTTTGTAAATGTTGTCACGTGGGGTTTATGGGCTCTGCACAATGGAATGATGGACCCTCACGGTTATTCTGTGGGAACTGCTAGTACGTCACCCTATGAATTACTTTAATAAATTTATTTGTTTAGCTCGTTCTGTGTTAAGGTTGGGGTACAGAAATAGATAGAAAAATGGTAAAAGAATACTGTCACACTAGCTTTCACACGGCTATGAATCATATGTAGTCCAGCCACTTGATAACAGTTAAAATCACACATTTATTTCTTCTACTCTATACAAGATTCTCTAAGTACTAATCTAACTTAAAAAGTCTCAGTCACTGCTAATAGTTCGATCGCCGATAGTCTAGGCAGCTGTTATTTCTTCCTCGGGCACTTGCTAGTATATGTCATGTAGATTTGGACTACTGTGGTCCGTTTTACAGTTTCTGAAGAGTTGGACTACTGTGGTCCTTTTTACAGTTTCTGAAGAGTTGGACTACTGTGGTCCTGTTATGATCAGTTTAAGTGCACCTTCGTGTTATGCACTTAACTCATGAGTGGGGGTTCGAAGTCCTTCTGTGAGGTAGCTTCTGGTCCACCTGTGTCGTTGTGTAGTTGGGTTCCCTTGCCACGCTGTGGGGTCTGACAGGGTGTCTTTCAAGGCAGCTCTTTCCGACTTGTGCGGTAGAGGTTCCTCGACCAAGTAGTCGTTTCTGTGGAGTGGGGTGCACAGGATAGCTCGGGATAGCTCGGGATAGCTCGCCTGCTCGTCTGTAATATAAGAGACGAAATTCTGCACAACCCTGAATAATCGGTTTGTGCAGAGCGTCTCACTGAAAGCCAAGTAGCCCTCAGTGATAGCTCCACATCTCTATACATAAGCGACGAACATTCTGCTACTTCCGGGTTCCACTGGAATCTCACTCTAAATTCCTATACATACATAAATATCAATCGTGTCTAACTATACACATCCAGAATTAATAATAATATAAACATTCAGTGGTACAGCCACTGTTCTGCAAACATACATATAAGTTAAACAACGGTGGTTCCGTATGGGATACAACATGGCGGCGCAACCGGTCGTGTTTCGCCTCGTGCTCGGCTCTTCCACGTGGTACGGCAAATTCGGATTAACAATTCACATTTATGCATAGCAAATTCCACAAACATAATTTCAACAATAATATAAATATATCACGATGAAACAGAAGGGTGTTCATTTACCTGTTTGACAAGTTCAGGCCCGTGTTGACTGAATAGAATTCTGAGATTCTAAGTCCTGCTTCCTGGTCTATGAGTGAAGATAGTTCTCTGCTAGCTAAGGAGATGTTACTTCTTCCTCGTCTCACACACGACTGACCAAGCTGTGCTAGGTTTTGACACAGTCAAAACTGCTCTACCCACTTAGCCTGCTGCTGATTGGTTAAAACGGTCCGATTCAAAGCTCAAGTGCTGACTCACTGCGATGTGGGTGGCTCGCTCGCCGTGTGTGGTCTGCTGTGTAATCTTAATTGCTGCTGTGTAACTTCCTGACTCTCTACTGTTACAAATACTACACATGGCTAAATAGTCAATGGGCAGGGTAAACTGCTCGGTTCATGACAGGCTCCCTCAACTGAAAAAAGGCGATGACTACTGGATTCGACCTTTTTCTACTACAGAGCCTAGTTTAACGCTGCACTATCCTAGGGTCCTATTTACAAACTAATTAAGTTGCTCTACCTGAGCTGCAATGCTGTGCCAGGTAGCTATGGACACTAGTGACCGGGTTTTACTGGGCGGGGACGAATTCTGGTGCTGTGGCCCTTAGTTGTGTTGGGTGGGCGACAGCTGCTGTGTCCTCCACGAGATGGCGACTGAGGTAGTCGGCTCCGTGGTTCTCTTTGCCGGGGATGTACTCGATTTGGAATGAGTATGCCTGAAGGGTGAGTGCCCATCGCATCAGGCGAGAGTTCAAAGACTTGGAGGCTGCCAGGAACGATAGTGGTTGGTGGTCCACCTGAACTGTGAAGTGGGTCCCATACAGGTAGAGTTGGAATTTCTGTATGGCCCAGACTAGTCCAAGACATTCTTTCTCCGACGTGGCGTAGTGGGTCTCGGCGGGTCTCAATTTTCTGCTGGCGTAGGCGACAGGGAATAGCGTCTCTGCATTCTTGGGGTCGCGCTGTAGCAGTACTGCTCCGAGGCCTAAGTCGCTTGCGTCGGTGCGAAGAACGAATGGCTGAGTCAAATCGGGTAGGTGGAGTACTGGCGCCGATGTCATTCTGTCCTTGAGTGTTTGGAAGGCTGTCTCACATTCCGCTGTCCAAACTACTTTGTCCGGGGCGATTTTCCGGGTTCCATTTGTCAGTGGTACGGCGATGCTGTTGTAGTTGGGGATGAACTTCTGGTAGAAGCCGCAGAGTCCTAGAAACGACTGCACTTCCTTCTTGGTCTTGGGCCTAGGAGCGTCGAGTAGGCGTTTCACTGTCTTCTCTACCGGTCGCAGGCTTCCTTGACTGATGGTGTGTCCCAGAAATTCTAGCTCGGTGAATCCGACTCTGGTAAAGATGGCGATGAGTGCATCTGCAATCTTCTTGGTGTCTATCGCTGGCAACGGGACTGCTTCGCACCACATCGTACATGCGTCGACGAGTGTGAGTAGAAATCTGTTCCGCTTCTTGGTCATGGGCAGTGGTCCTACTATGTCTACTGAGACTTGCTGGAATGGCACGCCGACTACTACCGATGGTCCTAAGGTAACTGGTACTGTGTGATGTCGCGGGGAATATCGTTGACATTGGTGGCAAGATTTCACGTAGCGCTTGACATCCTCCGTGATTCCTGGCCAATAGTAGTGTGCGCTGATTCTCTGCACTGTGGCTCCAATTCCCATGTGTCCGCTGAGTGGCATGCTGTGGCCTAGTTCTAGTACTTGGGCTCGAAGGGTGGCTGGTAGTACTAGTTGGGTGTGATCTCCATCTCCTTGTCGATGTAGAACTCCCTCTTCCATGTAGAAGTCTCCCTTGTGCGGGGGTGTGTGCGCCTTGGGTAGCTTCTGGAAGCACTTCGCTATCGAGGTGTCTTCTTTCTGTGCTGTTTTGATCTCTTCGAGTCCTGGGTTCGGAGCGAACTCGGGCTGGGGTGGTTGGGTTTTAGCTTGGGCCCTGGTTTGCACTGCAGCTATCTCTACAGTTTTGGGGGGCGTGCCTAAGAACACATACCTACAACCTAGCACTAGATCATACAGGGGTTTCTGTAAAACAGCTGCTTGGATTCGTCCTGTGACGTACCTACTCTCTACTTCTATCCAGGCTATTGGGCAAGTAGTCGTCGGTTTCGTCAAGTCTGCTCCTTGTAGTTCGACTGTCTTGTCTGTCAAGTCCGCGCGCGATACAAGAGATTCGCTAACTATCGCGTCGTATGATAGACCTGTGTCATACAGACAGTTCGCTTCTTTTCCGTTGACCTTGACCGTGTCTGTCACCGATGGGTGATCTCCGATTGTGTGTGGCTTGTTACCGCTACTTTGAGTTAGAACTCTGTGCGCTGGCCGGCTTTCGCGCTCTTCCCTACGTTGTGCGGCCAACTTGAAACATTCTGCGGTGGAGTGATTGTTTCTGTTGCAGAACGAACAATACCGTCTCTGTTCTGCGGGACCTCTTTTCCCGAATTCCGTGGTGGGTCCTTTATTCTGCCCAGGTCTGGGGTTATTCGGCTTATTCGCGGTGCGCTCTTCTCGGTTAGGGCTTCGTTTCTGTGCCTCTTTCCCGTTAGGCTTTAGGTCTCGCCTGAAGCTCTTGGCTTCTCCGTGTGCGGCCACGTACCTATCTGCGACCTTGACCAGATCTTCCAGTCTTTCCGCGCCCTGCTCTACTGAGAATGTTCTCAGCTCGGGGGTCATGGTTTCCCGAAGCTGTTCCCATACTAACAGTTCTGTCAGTCCATCATACGTTTTAGCCGTGGCTGACTGGCTAATCCACTTATCCAACGTTGTGGACAACCGATCCGCAAACTGCGCATAGCTCTCTCCTTTCACTCTCCGGTTGGTGCGGAATTTTTGCCGGTAGCATTCTCCTGTTAGTTCGAATCCCGTTAGGAGTGCCTCTTTTACTTTGTGATAGTCAGTCACTCTGTCAGTCGGTAGCTTACTGTAGATGTCATAAGCCTTTCCTCTAAGCCCTTGACTAAGCTTAAAAGACCAATGAGTGGGATCTAGTTTGTACTCTGTTGCTAGACGCTCAAACCTAGTCAGATAGAGATCTAGACCTTCTTCTCTCTCCTTGAATGTTCCCAGTGGAAATGACATTCCTTGTACAGGGTTGGATGCTACCTCTAGCTGATCTGAGTGGGAAGGGGTTGAGGAAGAACTTGAAGCTCCTGATCCCAATCTTCGTAGCTCTAACTCATGCTGTCTTTCTTTTTCCTTTTCTTCCCTCTCTTTTTCTTTTTCTGCCCGCTCATACTCCCATTTCCTAACTTCTGCTTCTCTCTCTGCTGCTAATGCTGCCTTCTTTTGTTCTACTTCTAACTCTGCTTTCTTTTGCTCTGCTTCTAATGCTAGTTTCTTCTGTTCTGCTTCTAATTCTAATTTCTTTTGCTCTCTTGCTGCTTCTAATTCTGCTTTCTTTTGCTCTGCCTCTAATTCTGCTTTTTTCTGTTCTCTCTCTGCGGCTCTCTCTGCTGCTTCGAGTTTCTTAGCCTCTCTCTCTGCTGCTCTCTCTGCCTTAGCCTCCTGTTTCTCTACCTCTGCATTGATATACGCAATTAGGTCTGCCCCCGCTAAGTGTAAAGCTTCTCCTAGTTCCTTGAAACGCAATCTCAAGGCCACTGGGTCCGACATTGTCAAACGTGTCTATGAACAACCTCTGAATCAAGTGGAATACCAAAACACTAGCAATATTGCAAGTCAATAACAACAATGCAAAGACCATAAAATTCGTAATCAATAATAGAATAAAACAAGAGTCAAATGGCATACAACAGTTACTTAAGCAAAACCTGCAAAAGAACAATGCAACATACAGGCACAAAAATATTTGAAGCAAAAAAGTTTTTAACTAAAGAATAGTGCACCCAAACTGATCAGTGTTATACCCTTACACTATTCTAAGTTATTCTACTACTCCTACTGTTATCTAATTTTATTGTACTTAGGTCCGGTTATACCCAATTCCTATTATACACAGATCCTGGCTAGGCTCGCCAATTAAAGTGTCACGTGGGGTTTATGGGCTCTGCACAATGGAATGATGGACCCTCACGGTTATTCGGTGGGAACTGCTAGTACGTCACCCTATGAATTACTTTAATAAATTTATTTGTTTAGCTCGTTCTGTGTTAAGGTTGGGGTACAGAAATAGATAGAAAAATGGTAAAAGAATACTGTCACACTAGCTTTCACACGGCTATGAATCATATGTAGTCCAGCCACTTGATAACAGTTAAAATCACACATTTATTTCTTCTACTCTATACAAGATTCTCTAAGTACTAATCTAACTTAAAAAGTCTCAGTCACTGCTAATAGTTCGATCGCTGATAGTCTAGGCACCTGTTATTTCTTCCTCGGGCACTTGCTAGTATATGTCATGTAGATTTGGACTACTGTGGTCCGTTTTACAGTTTCTGAAGAGTTGGACTACTGTGGTCCTTTTTACAGTTTCTGAAGAGTTGGACTACTGTGGTCCTGTTATGATCAGTTTAAGTGCACCTTCGTGTTATGCACTTAACTCATGAGTGGGGGTTCGAAGTCCTTCTGTGAGGTAGCTTCTGGTCCACCTGTGTCGTTGTGTAGTTGGGTTCCCTTGCCACGCTGTGGGGTCTGACAGGGTGTCTTTCAAGGCAGCTCTTTCCGACTTGTGCGGTAGAGGTTCCTCGACCAACTAGTCGTTTCTGTGGAGTGGGGTGCACAGGATAGCTCGGGATAGCTCGGGATAGCTCGCCTGCTCGTCTGTAATATAAGAGACGAAATTCTGCACAACCCTGAATAATCGGTTTGTGCAGAGCGTCTCACTGAAAGCCAAGTAGCCCTCAGTGATAGCTCCACATCTCTATACATAAGCGACGAACATTCTGCTACTTCCGGGTTCCACTGGAATCTCACTCTAAATTCCTATACATACATAAATATCAATCGTGTCTAACTATACACATCCAGAATTAATAATAATATAAACATTCAGTGGTACAGCCACTGTTCTGCAAACATACATATAAGTTAAACAACGGTGGTTCCGTATGGGATACAACATGGCGGCGCAACCGGTCGTGTTTCGCCTCGTGCTCGGCTCTTCCACGTGGTACGGCAAATTCGGATTAACAATTCACATTTATGCATAGCAAATTCCACAAACATAATTTCAACAATAATATAAATATATCACGATGAAACAGAAGGGTGTTCATTTACCTGTTTGACAAGTTCAGGCCCGTGTTGACTGAATAGAATTCTGAGATTCTAAGTCCTGCTTCCTGGTCTATGAGTGAAGATAGTTCTCTGCTAGCTAAGGAGATGTTACTTCTTCCTCGTCTCACACACGACTGACCAAGCTGTGCTAGGTTTTGACACAGTCAAAACTGCTCTACCCACTTAGCCTGCTGCTGATTGGTTAAAACGGTCCGATTCAAAGCTCAAGTGCTGACTCACTGCGATGTGGGTGGCTCGCTCGCCGTGTGTGGTCTGCTGTGTAATCTTAATTGCTGCTGTGTAACTTCCTGACTCTCTACTGTTACAAATACTACACATGGCTAAATAGTCAATGGGCAGGGTAAACTGCTCGGTTCATGACAAATGTTTAGTTTGGAAGAGGAATCACTGATGTAATTGTGTAGTCCAGATATGTACAACATTATCAAAAATAGGTAGACCAATCAATTAGTCAGTAAAGATATTTTTCCCAAATGGAGAAAGCACAATATTACTTTGAAATCAAAATGTCATTTAAAAGAATTAAACTGTTGAGCATTTACATAACCTGATTAAAAGCTTAACATAATATAATTGTGTTTATTCCCAAAACATATTTACATGTTTGTATTTTTGATTTTGCAAAGTAGCATATAAATCATTAAAAATGATTAAAAGAACAAACGTGTCAAAAATCAAAATCAAATCATTACATGATGATGATAATCATGATGATCATGATCATGATCGTCATCATCATCGTCATCATCATCATCATCATCATTATCATGGTCATCAGCATCAATATTGTCGTCATCATCATCCTGGATGTTTGATCGTAAAAGTCTAGTACTTGATTATTTATATTGTGAAAACGGGAATGTTCAAATTTGATCGTATATTCCTATTATAATAGAAATACAAAGCAAAACTAGAACATATTTTTGATTTGTAACTACCTTTTAGGTGGGATCACCCCACGCCCACTCCCTCACGCACAGAATGTGGTGTTGGTAATCGTTTATTAAACTACTTTGAATAATATTACGCTTATAGCCATGCTCTTTTCATTATAATTATATCCTTTGCGTTAAGAGACTGTGCACGTCCCGCGTTGACCATCAGAAGTACCGAGGTCTACGCCTGATGGTTTCAAATAGACACTGAATATCAGAGATCCATCCGGCCGAGATTTAGACACCTTTAAGCAGTCTTTGATACTCAAGTGTTTCAAACATAGATTATATAGAACTCTTTCAAACTTAGGGCCTATACTGAAAGATGTGTACTGTACACTGTACTGTACTGAATTTGGAAAAGTTCCTTTATGTGATCACTTTTTTTCCGTAGTTAGGGATGTCTTGGTCGCTGGCCACAGGAAACGGAATGGTGCCGCCCACGGCTCCCATAGGAGCTGACCTTCGGCATCTTGATGATCACAAATGCGCGTTGCTGACCATCAGGTGAGCCCTGTTGACCGCCATATGTGCCTTGCTGCCCAGGCGCGCTGGGTGTCGTCGCTTGGTGAGGAGGGACAGAGCTGTACGGCGGAGGCGGAGCAGCGTAAGCTGTGTTCGGAATGACGTATCCTCCCGGTTGGAAGTACGGCACAGGAGTCCCGTTGCTTGCCACATATGAATACGCGTCTCCTAAAAGTAAAGATATACCGTGACATTAATTGTTTCAGTATAGTGCACTTACCGCCTCAGGAAATGCTCAAGGCCATACGTCTAACCGCCCAAGTGAAAACCTTGCAGCGTCAATCGGATTGTCAAATACCCCGGCAATGGTGCGCCACTACGCTTATGACGCAAGACAACTTATAATATATACTACTCAAAATAATACAAGGGCCACTTGGACATATGGGTCTTTCTTTAAATCAGAAACACGAATTCAATTTATTAGTTCATCATATTTTATTGCAATCATTTCTGCATCAATAACAAAAAAGATTTTAGACATCAGTCGCTTAAAATTCGAGTAAATTCAATTTAACTGGACATACCCCTCATTTACAAAATCAAAACTTTAGAAACCAAAAATCTATAGAGTCAGTATCGGGTGTGGCCACCGTTTGCATCAATGCAGTCTTGGCATCGTTGTCTCATGGAACGTATCAGGTTATGGAGGATGTTTCCTGGGATGGCCAACCACTCTTGCTGGAGAACTTGGGCCAGAACTTCAAGGTTAGCTCCTGGAGGGAGGTTTGCCCGTGTCTGTCGACCCAAGACATCCCACAGATGTTCTCTGGGGTTCAAATCGGGTGATCGAGCCGTCCAATCCATCCTTATGACGTGCTGTTGCTGCAGGAAGTCATTGACGATACGCGCTCGGTGGGGTCTGGCATTATCGCCCTGTAGTATGGCACCTTCCCCAATGGCCCGCAGAGCTGGGAGAACCCTAGGTTGTAGGACGTCATCCCTGTAGCCAATACCGTTTAAGTTGCCATGAATTTGAAGCAGGGTGTTCTGAAGTTTAATGCCAGTTTAATGACAGATCCACCACCAAAGCGGTCATGCTCGCGCACCGTCGCATCAGCAAAACGCTCCCGTGGACGCCTCCAAACATTCACTCCACGGTCGTTGAAAGACAAGGAGAACCGAGACTCGTCTGTAAAGAGCACCCTTGACCAATGTTGCCTAGTCCACACCAAATGACGCCGAGCCCAGGCCAAACGCGCTGCACGGTGAGCTGGGGTGAGCAAAGGCCGTACTGCTGGTCGTCTTGATCGCACGTTTGCCTCGTGTAGACGGTTGCGAATTGTCTGGTCGCTGACGTTAACATTGCTGGCTTCGTGAAGCTGTCTTCTGATGGTGTTTGCTGTAGCGGACCTCATCCTCAGGGCTGACAGGGTGATGAAATGGCCTTGTCTTGCAGTGGTAACGGGGGAGGGGGGGTGGGGGGTGGCGTCCGGACCTTCCTGGTTCTTGGACGCTTCCAGTGTTGTTAAAGCGCTCCCGCAGCCTTTGGACAACGGAGTGGGACACTCCCAGCCGCCTGCCAACTTCTCTCACCCCCACCCCTTCCTGAAGCCATGCAATAGCTCTGCCTCTATCCGCATCAGTCAATCGTCGCCTTGGAGGCATGGTTAGCAAAAGCGCTGCCATTTATACCCGGAAAAAAGCGCCGATTGTTGAAATGAACTCACAAAAAGCAAGCCTTTCGCGTGCAAATAACTTTTTAATGTTGAAAATGTTGATTTATTAGTAAGACAACAGTAAATTAGGGTCATTTTTTGGTAAAAATTGGGTTTGTTTTTCAACTCAGTGCAGAAAGTTCAAAACTCACACATGTGATTACTTGTCAGAATAAGATTGTCTTGAATGTTACTGTACAGGATAAGTTTTGAAATAAGCAATATAAGCGATATTATTGATAGCAGCATTACATTACATTACATAAAAGGTAAAAGGTAAAGGTAGTCCCATAGCCTTGTGGCCGTAGGGGAGCGTGATGTTGGAGATCACACTTATCTTGGGCCAGCGTAATGAGGGTGATGCCCAACTCTCTCCCTCGCTGCTTTACCTTCCCCACCCTCAAGAGAGTAGGTACTCAATCACAGTTGAGTCAACTGGGGGCGTTGTTATTTGTCGCTTCACGCCTTAGCGGTCACCCATCCAAGTGCTAACCGCACCGGACGGTGCTTCACTTTCGACACAGTAGCGAGTGCTCCAACCACTGCACTATCCGACACATGGTTATTGCTTTAGGTCCAGCGGACTCTTCCGAGCCAAATCAGGACCTGACAACCCCCGATCCGCATAAAAGATCTGCTGAAACAGCCCTAGTGGTAAAACTGAATGCCCTCCACCAGCCAGTCACTTTACAATAAAGACATCCCACGCAGGGGACGCTGAGGCTGTACTTATCGAATCCCCGTTTACAAAAACAAAATAGAATACAAACATTATAAATTATTAACAAAACACATACATATAAAATGCCTACACTGCTAAATAATAACATCATAGGAAGCCCTAGTGACCACCTGGCAGAAAGCGTCCAATATTCCCAAGCTGATCCAACAGACCTCACACAAATAAGGAGTCTTGTCCATGAAGAGTTTTCAAGAAAAAAGGTAGGTGACTGGTCTAGCGAAGAAAAAGATAGTATAGCAGATTGATAAAACAGAGCAGGAATGAGAAAGAACAAATGAGAAAGACAGCGACAGTGGGAATTTAAAGCACTAAATTTCCAGAAAGTGGGGATACTATTTATACTGAAACCCCCGGCGCCCCAACGGGGGTAATAATAATAATAATAATAATAATAATAATAATAATAATAATAATAATAATAATAATAATAATAATAATAATGGTTGCTTTACACGCACTTTTCCACATATCACCAGTCAAGCTCAAAGTGCGGCGATGTGTACCAACATTCATGCTCACATGTATCACAACACTTACACACACAACAAACACACATCCATCACTCAAACACGTTTTGTAAGACAGGGAGATCGCTATTAGACGACGGAAAGGAAAACTGAATTTTGACATTTTTATATTGAATGGGGTGTCGGATAGCGCAGTGGTTGGAGCACTCGCTACTGTGTCGCAAGTTAAGCACCGTCCAGTGCGGTTATCACTTGGATGGGTGACCGCAAAACCGTGAAGCGACAAATAACAACGCCCCCAGTTGACTCAACTGTGACTGAGTACCTACTCTCTTAAGGGTGGGGAAAGAAAAAGCAGCGAGGGAGAGAGATGGGCATCACCCTCATTACTCTGGCCCAAGATAAGTGTGATCTCCAACATCACGCTCCCCTACGGCCACAAGGCTATGGGACCACCTTTACCTTGTTTTATATTGAATGCATCCAATACCTGTCACGTCACCAGAATGGGCTAGTGACTTCAGGTCAAAACAACGAGTGGAGGGATACACACTCAAACTAAAAAAAACTAACGCAAATGCCAGATGAACATTTACACTTTTATTTCACACACAACCACACAGGAAAATGGGGAATCTAACCCAACCCCAACTCTTATCCGGACCCACAACCCCAACAATTAAACGATTACCTCCCTTGTCTAATCCCTAACCCTGTACACAGATGCTAATACAATCAAGATACAATAATAATATGAAAATAAAGATGCAAGAATGGCACTAATGGCTTAAGTGCACGAGCAAACCTTGAAGAAAAATGTATTTAGTCAATAGCAAATACTCTATGCTCAGATTATCTGTACGATCTCCAACACAGGTTAACTAAATTGTCTGAACGTGCTACATGTACATCACGGAAAATAAACTCAATCAACCTACTGCAGATCTGTAGAAAGTAAAGTCACTGTTTATATATGTTTAAGTGCGTGTATGTACGTATGATTGAGAGTGTATGTAAAGCCCTGTGCACTGCGACCCAAGTAGAAGTGGTCCCCCAAGCACGTCGTCTTGCCTCCTCCTGCAGGCGGAAGTAGAGTGGAACGGAGTAAGCAGCACGAAGTACGAAGATCGAAGAACGAAGTATGAAGATCGAAGAACGAAGTATGAAGTCGGAGAACAGAGCAGAAGTAGTGGAGCCCAGACAGGTAGCACAAACGTAGTGGTAACAGCAAACTAGGAGTAGCAGAAATAGTAGTCGAATACGTAGTAGGTATAGAAGTAGAAAACGAAGCGGACAACGCAGTACAAATCGAAGTATACAACGTAGGCCAAATCTGGTCAACAAATAAACTGTCTTAGAAAACTATGAACATGTAAACAATACATGGGAAATAACGCCTTACGCCGTCCGCCATCTTGACCTGTTTATTTATGCATCATAACATTTCATAATCTTTCTATAATTTATATTAACATTCCATGAACATGATTATTTACACAAATACCAATGCATATTATAATTTAATTTCTATTCAACAATTTTGATTCATTCTCTCTTATATTCATCACCCCCCCCCCCCCTCTCCCCTTCCATGTCATGATATATAACATAACGTCACCCTTGACCTTATTTCTATCACCCCTCTCACTTTCATCACCCCTCTGGCATACTATAATGCATCGTCACCCCCCCCCTCTCTCTCTCTTATTATCACCCTTCTCTCTCTTATTATCACCCCTCTCTCATATACATCGTGACTCATGACCTCATTTTGGCAACAACATCAACATTATTCCATTTAGCAATTTCATCAAGAAAATCATATAAAAAATACTATTTATCAAAATATATCCATTTCCCCCTCATTCATCATCATTCATTCACGTACGCATGCTCGGAGTGTATAGCCACTAAGGGACTAGAATACTGGGCATCAACTCACCTTCAGTTTCCCGGCCTGTGAAGCACAGATTACACACAACACCACAACACAACACAATACGATCTGTGGAGAGTAGGTGGTTCGTTATTGTCTTAGTAATAAGTATGATTTACAGGACACCCTAACACTTGCGAAATGTTAGAGTCTGCTGGGCCTAAAGCAATAATCATGTAATGCAAAATGTTAGGTCTTGGGAGGTCTCTAAAACAAAGAGCACACACCCTTATGACGTCACTCTACACAGAGATCTCGGCCTCACAGAGAGATTGTAATAATGGGCTTAGACCGCCCTTGTTTTTCTGGCGCCTATTTTTGCAATATAATGGCTGTTTTATGAGCTTTTTAAAAAGCGTGCCAAAGCACTCTGGGAATCCGCAATTTGCTAAATATAATACATATACGTATATCTTGCGTCTTTGGTTAAAACAAAAAAAAATTACAACCCTTCTTCAAAAAAAAAAAAAAGCATTCATTCCCTGCACAACACCAAGCACGCACAAGCCCACATTAAGCTGGGTTTGTAGTAGGCCCTAAATAAAATACTGTATGAGTTTACCATTTTCTCACGCACTAAGCTAGCCTTGACACACAAAGTAATGTACAGAATTTGTGAGCATGCGCACTGCTGTTGCACTATAAATAATCAGTATATACATTCACCCAGACACATAAACACATATTTCCTCATGCACCCAGGTAACCTTGAAATGCATTCTTGGTGACGCACTCTCCTGTAGCACTATAAATAATCTGTTTTTCTTTTTATTATCTATACATTATTCGCTTGAACACACAAACACAGGATAGTGGTATTGTCTATTTTAGTTCCAACACGGTAATTGTAATCCTAGCCCTATTTGTTAGTCCGTATATTTATCGCCTATTGTGTGCATGTGCAGGTGGTTGGAATGTAAATATAATATATTCTTTTTTTAAACATCGAAATAAATGTAAATATATAAACTATTTGCGCACAAACACACTCGCACACACATACAAACACACATGCAAGTAAATTAATTTTACAACATGAAAAAAAAAAATAAGGCACAACACAGAATCGAACCCACGCCTTCACAATTACAAGTCCGCTGCACTACCCTCGCGGCCAATCATGCTCGATGTATTTAACCTGAAAATTAATCTATATAATCCCAAACAACTATACCAGACTAATTGTGTTACATGCCGCAGGTGGTTGGAATGTAAATATAATATATTCTTTTTTAATCATCAAAAAAATTGCAACCCTTCTTTAATCATTTTAGGCGAAATCACAGTATTCAAACACGAAGGGCTTTGTTGGAATTCTGCCACGTCACGATTGTGCCGCTATGTTAACAATGACAGCGCAATTGGAATTCTGCCACGTCACGATTGTGCCGCAATGTTAACAATGACAGCGCAAAAATGACATTGCAATTTGCAGTGATGTGAAGAGAGGATCAACCGCACGGAGTGTATTTATGACATGTCTTCTTATTCTCGTGTGATTGAAAACGTTGACGAAAGCATTAATATATTACAAGACTTTGTTGATTTAACATTATCAGACGATGAAAACGTAGACGAAAGCGCAAACAGTGGTTGTGTTACTGTTAAACGAGAACTTGAAGTTGAAGCGACTGATGCCATCAGTGATGAATGTGAATTAGAAAAAATAAATAATATTGATGCTAACATTGAGTATTACTCTAAACGCCTTAAGTATTACCAAAACTTAAGAAAAACATATAGAGAAAAGGGATACTTAGCTGCTGTTGGGTTTGAAACAACAGAACAAAAGAAACTACCAAAGAAGCCAAAAGAAGTACAATTTGTTCAATCTACAAAACCAGCCGCAAAACGAAAAGTGTCTGAAAAAGAGAAAGAAAAAAAAATTACTCAATTGAGAGGTCGTGAGCTGCTTGACAGATTGGAAAAACATGTTGTAAAAATAATTCTCCCTGGTGTAAAACGGCCTGAAATTCCCGAGTTTGACGAAAATGAACAAAATGTAGACAAGATTGAAAATATATTAAAAAATGGTGAAAAATGTATTAAGCATAAACATTCTATGATTTTATCTGACGCTGTTAAATTTGGGTTGTGGATTGAAAAGTACCAAGAGTTAGACAAACAAACATTTGAAACCTTTGTTCAAAACACGTTAACCTTTAGTGTAAATTATGCATATGGACTAAAACGAGTGGCTTATGTGTTTTCAACGTATAAAAGACTGCAAAGATTAAACATAAGTTTGGACAATGCTATGAAAATAGCTGAAAAAATAAAAAAGGCTATGCTGTCTTATCCAGCAGGAGCAAGAACTTGGATGAAATAAGGTAAGTTTTTGTTTTTATGCAATCGCCGGCAATGGGATTAAAGGGGAAGCTTTACACATGCAAGTAAATTAATTTTATTGTCGCTGTGCCTGACTGTCTGTCTGTTTGTCTGTCCGTCTTTCTCTCGTCAATTGTCACCCCCAACCCGCCCATGGTTTCCCCTTTTAAATAGGTTGCAAGCAAAGTTGACAGCACAGTCATGTTTCTCTGCCCCAACGGTTTATTGATTGAAAGGCAGCGTTAATGTTTACACAGTGGAAAGCGTGTAGTGACGGCAATGCAGTGAGGCATGACAAGTTTGAGATATAAAAAACGCTACTTCACATTCATAAGTAAAGTCGCGGTTGCTTCCCTTTGACTGTATTGGTCTGCGTGAATGAAATTCCCTAGTTAATTGTTTTTTTAAAAGTCAGTTTTTAAATTAATTATGTTTTAATTTAAAGTTTTGCGTCAGTATAAAAATGACGGACACAAAAAGTCTTTCACAATCTCCTTTGTTTAAAGACATATTTCAAACAATACAACTTCAAATTCTTGACAGTCAAAATGTTATTAAATCTGTTTATAATAATTACGAATTTGTACTTAACAATTTTACTTTCAAATCCCCTGTTAAAATTCGCATTCACGCTCAAATAACTTTTATTAAACCCGGCAGTATTGATGAAACGATGACTGTGTGGATTTCTTCAAGTCAAATTGAAGTGTTAAAATCTTCAGACCTAGACAATGCTTATAACAACATCTTGATCAATCAGTTACAAGACAGCATTGAGCGCGCAACTATGAGAGGGTCCGGGTGGGCCAATGGAACTCTAGAATCATTAGAACTGAACATTACAAAGTATAATCCAATCAAAGGAAAATCTTATATCCCTCTTCCCAAAGAAATTCTTGACAAAAAGGCTGTATTGAATATTAAGAACACCGACGACAAATGTTTTGTGTGGTGTGTTTTGGCTAAATTATATCCTATTCAGTCGAAACAACATCCCGAAAGGGTGGCACTGTACAAGGATAAAGTAACAAACTTAAATCTTAAAGACATTAATTTCCCTGTTAGCCTTGACGCCATTGACAAATTTGAATCACAAAACTCTCCTATAACAGTCAATGTATATGTTTGGGACCCTGAATCAAAACTTATGCCTTTACGAATCTCTCCTAATGCCCCATCGTTTTCAGACCTCAATCACCAAGTCGATCTTTTACTAATAACAGACCCGCAAGATCCTAGCATGCAACATTATACACTGATACGAAACATATCTAGATTATTAGGACACACTTCAAAACATCATGGCAAACAATATTTGTGCAGACGCTGTTTAACTAGAGTCTCTAATCTCCAAGTGGCTGACAAGCACAGTAAGGTATGTAAAAGTATGACAGACATCCAAACCCGTCTTGTGTTACCAAAGCCGGGTTCTCAAGTATATTTTAAAAACATCAACAAACAATTCAAACAGCCTTATATAGTTTATGCCGACTTCGAATCATTGATTTTAAAATATCAAGGCCCACAAGGATTTTGTACGCCTAATTCATTCCTTACACACCTTCACGAAGTCTGCAGTTTCGGGTATGTAGTTGTTAGAGCCGACGGACAACATACAGAGCCGGTAATTTACAGAGGGCCAGATGCAGCTAGGAAGTTCTTAGATGAGATGAACAAAATATACAAATTGTGTTTATTGCAGCTAGATAATCCGGCGCCCATGATATTTACTGAATCTGACTCCCATAATTTTAAAGCAGCTACACATTGCCACATTTGTAATAAAGAGTTTGACCCGAAGGACACAAAGGACCCAAAGACCCAAAGAGTGAGAGATCATTGTCACATAACAGGGGCATTTAGAGGTGCAGCTCATCAGAAATGCAACTTGGAATATGGAATCAAACATTTCTCTCTCCCTATTTTCATTCACAATCTTCGAAATTACGACTCCCATTTAATCATGCAGGCAGTGACGAAAGCATACAAAGTGTCATGTATTGCCGAGACAGAAGAAAAATATAAAACTTTCACTCTGAATAAATTAAAGTTTTACGACAGCTTTCAACATTTGTCTTCCAGTTTAGAAACACTAGCTAAGAACTTACCCAGCTATCCTATCACTAGCAAATATTTTCCAGACGTTACACTTATTCGGAAAGGTGTGTATCCTTATGAATACATGGATTCTTGGGAAGTGTTTGAAGAACTAGAATTGCCACCTAAAGAGAACTTCTATTCTTCACTCAATAAAAGTTTCATAAGTGATATCGATTATGAACATGCCCAGAATGTCTGGAATGCACTCGGATGTAAAAACCTTGGTGACTACCACGACATATATTTAAAAGCCGACGTCTGTTTGTTGGCTGATGTGTTTGAAAAATACAGAGAAACGAGTTTACATCATTACTCCCTCGACCCTTCTCATTATATTTCTTCACCAGGAATGAGTTGGGATGCTTTCTTAAAACTTAGCGGTTCTAAAATCGATCTCATAACTGACCAGGTAATGATGACAATGATTGAGTCAGGCATTCGTGGAGGAATAAGCGTGGCAGCTCATAATTATTGCAAAGCCAACAATAAATACCTGAAGCACTATGACCCCTCGCAGAAATCTAATTATATAATGTACTTTGACGCCAACAATTTATACGGTTGGGCAATGAGTGAGCTTTTGCCGGTTTCAGATTTCAAATTACTTGTTAATCCAAACCCCGCAAACTTGACTTGGTTAAACAGTATTTTAAATCACCCTAAAGATCATACTATAGGGTTTATTGTCGAAGTTGACCTAGAGTACCCCAATGCTTTACACGACCTACATAATGATTACCCATTAGCACCAGAAAGATTGCATGGTACAGACAAGCAACTTAAACTTATTCCCAACCTCTATAATAAATCTAATTACGTCTGTCACTACAGAAACCTGCAGTTCTACATCAGACACGGCATGAAGTGCACAGCGATTCACAAGCTTTTATTCTTTAAACAAACAAACGTCTTGGCCGGGTACATCAATAAAAACACAGAGCTCAGAAAACAAGCGCAATCTACGTCTGAAAAAGATTTCTTTAAGCTGCTGAATAACAGCTGTTTTGGTAAAACTATGGAGAACCCATACAAGCGAAAAGACGTCAGGCTAATTACCTCACCCAATCAAGCAATTAAATTAACATCTAAGCCTCAATACCTTGGTTACAAAGAGTTTCATGACTCCCTGTATGCAGTTACCATGAAAACCACGCAAGTTAATCTAGACAAACCAGTGTTTATGGGGATGACTATTCTCGACCTTTCTAAATTACTAATGTTCGAATTTTACTACGATTACTTTAAACCTAAATACCCGGAGGCCAGAGTTTTATACACAGACACAGACTCCCTTATACTAGACATCCCTACTGAAGACATTTATAAAGACTTAGAATCGGAACTGCAACATTACGATACTAGTGACTACCCTGAAACTCACCCTTTGTACAGCAAAGCAAACCAAAAGAAAATAGGTTTGATGAAAGATGAAATGAACGGGAAACTAATAGAAGAATACGCAGGACTGCGATCTAAGCAGTACAGTATTAAACACGAATCGGGGGAATCTTCAAAAGCAAAAGGCACCCAAAAAGCTGCAATAAAAAACAGAGATATCAGGCACGAAAACTACTTGGAAGCCTTAGATGGGAAAGAAGTTAAACCATACCCTAACACAACTATAAAGTCTAAAAACCATTTAGTGTCCACTGCTGTGACGACCAAAAAAACATTATGCGCTAATGACACAAAGAGAATAAGAGTAACTAAGGAGTTCGCATACGCTCTAGGCCACTATAAATTACAGGTAGAAACTGCGACTACGACTACGACTGCGACTGCGACTGCGACTATGAATAAGGTGGAAGTCCTGGAAGGCTTGAGTAAATGTTAACTGTATTTATTCTGAAGCGCCAAGCTTTTTCTTCAAAGCATCTAGCTGCTCTTTCCGTCCCAGTAGTCTCCCTTCTTCTATTAATTTTTTTTAATTTCTTCAACATTAACAGGTGCAGACCTAGATTTAGATTGTATGTCGTGCTTCAACTTTTTATATTCTTCAAAATCTCGCTGGATAATTACAAACTCTTGGTCTGTAATCTAGAGCTTTAGAAATTATTAAGTTCATGCTAGTAAGTTTAGCTATCGCCAGGCTAGAAATGAGGTCGTGTTTTTCTAGTTTCTTAGATACTTTAGTATTAATTACGCCAAGTAAAACTGACATCACTGAAGATAATCCGGCAGCCACTCCTAATCCAATACTAATTGGTATACCGATTCCAGTCACCAATAATCCCACGCTGACCGCAGCTTCCGCTGCATTAATAACATTTAGACCAGTAGACACGTAATTTATTCCGCTATAAGCGCCGGAATACCTTCGTCTGCATCTAGAGTACTTTTGGATATCTGATTCAATTTGAGTCCTAACTTTTCTTATTTCTTCCAACCTGAACGTTTGAACATTACTTAAGTCTAACGTTGGAGCACTGGGCTGTACAATTGGTTGTTCATCCACTACTGCTTCTACTATAGCAGGATACAATTTTGTCGTCATATTTTTAGTGTGAAAAAAAAAGGGTTAACAATAATTAACTTGATTTTAGTTTATTAGCAAAATATTCTATTTGACTATCAGAAAATATCTGATCGCTGAAATAAAATGCTAACAGATCTACGTTGTCTAGGCTAATTTGCGCTATTCTGTCAATAGGATTTGGAACAGGGACAAAAGTTATCTTGGGTGATGAAGTAAATACGGAAAACTGATTTTCATTTTCTCTTTTCTTCATAAATACTGTAACTCGTCTGGGATCCTCATCTAAATCAACCCAACTTAGAGACACTTGCGGAATTACATTAAAATTTCTCTGCGTAGGCCTGTGAGCAATTATGTCCAGTACTATCATAGCTGCACTACCTAGCTGTAAAGGAGGCTGCAGAACAAGTCTGACATTTTTCCCTGCGGTTTCACGCTTATGTAAAACATAGTTGCTTTTTTTGTAGGCTTTGACTTCTATGGTTTCCCGATTGTTTTCATCCGGCACTAGACTAACTAACATAGGCCCGGCGTTAATAATTTTCTTAAATTTATTGTCTGGTCCCATAAAAGTGTAAGGGCTTTTGCACTTGAATTTAATAAGCCAATCTAATTCTGTGTCTATAGGTGTTAAAGACCAGGTATTTTCTCGTTTAGTAATAGCATACTTAAAATCGGGATCTACTTTACCGGCATTAAAATCCTTTAGCTGATCGATAGATGGTTTTTCTGGCGGTACTGACGGCGGCACTTGCGGCACTTCAGGTACTGCCGGCACTAGCGCTCGTTTATAATATCCATTTTGTGTAAATTCGAAACCGTAAATAGACCCAACAATAGCATTCGCATCAAAGTCAATTGTGTCTGCTAAGTCTTTCAGTTCAATGGTAGGACAGGTTACTGGAATTTGAGGGCCGATTGACATTGTATTTTAAAATTAAACTTTATTTTATCTCAAGAATAATTGTAAGATCTTCAAAGTCTACAATTTCGTTGTTTTGGTTAGTTATTTTGAAGCAGAAACTAGTATGATAGTCCTGACTTAAGTGGCGTTTTTGAGGCAGAAATTTTAATGAAACTGGATCGCAGTAAGATTCTCTCTGAGTTGAGATTATCCTTAGCAATGTACTAGGAGTTCCGTTTACTAAGTTTTCCGATGTCTTCAGTTGATGAAGGTACACAAACAATCTATTATTAATTAACAAATTCATAGGGTTTGATCCAATAAATCTTATAGAACTGCCGACGGTGCTGGAGCTGTCAGATAAAGATAATTCATTGCCACGGAAACCTAATATTTCTGCCAGCTTTGGCGCAAGTGTAACGCTGGTAATGTCTTTATGCAGGGTTTTATGGAAAGTTAAAGTTACTATCAAGTTTGCAGGGTTCATTTTTGCTTCAATCGAATGAGGTTTAAACAATTCTTCAGTAAGTCTGCAGAAGTCATAATAGCCGGCATGAATAAAGTGCCTTTTTTTATTAATCATTATCCAGTTGTTGTTTAGATCATGACTAATATTTAACCATTTAACCGTGTAGAATATTTCGTGAAGGATTACGTTAAGGTCCCTGTTTTTGTTGTCAATAGGATGCTGAAGTTCAATGGGCACACCTGATTTTACAGATTCGAAAGTTACAAACATATTTTTTTAATATAATAAAAATGTACGCGCCTTATAAATATAACAAAGCTGCAAAGTATACTACAGGGCCTTATTATTACGAAAAAGCAGTCGACCTAACCAAGCTGACAATAGCTGTAACAGCCCAGGTTCATTTTGATACTATCCCCCATAATATTTTTGATCATTACCTCAACCCAGACATTACGAGCGACTTTTTAGCTAACCAATGGCTAAACAACGGGGGTATGCAGTTCTTTCAGAATCAAATTAATTTTGCCGTGTCATGCGCTACAACTGGTTGCGGAGTTTCTTACGTTCATCACCTTAATCACCCAGATCCTATGTTGAAGTCTATTTATCTGTTCCATTTGTATTATCAAGTGAGGCGGGTGTTGTCTGAACTTCAGGCTCCGTTACCTACCGACAAAAACTTTAATCCCTTTAACAACGGCTTTGACAAGAAAGCGTATCAAAGGTTGTGCAATGAATTCGGAATTGATACCAAAACAGACTTCAGACAAAAACTAGACCTCAATCACGGAATGGGAACTTTATTTAGATACGCTGTAGGTAATTTATACACGGGGCCTTACGTACCTGGATTTACATCATTTAACCACAACAGCCAGGTTCCTTTACTGTATATCAGACAAAAACAAAGTGCAGCATACAGCACTTTTATATTGGACACATCAAACGGATTTACTCAAAGTGGGGTGGAAAGGCTGAATGAATCTATTCGTACGTATGCGTGGTGCATTTTGGGGTCTCAAGCAGAAACACGAAGTAATATCATTGGGGAGGGAACTAGCTTCGATGCACAAAAGCAGTTTCTAGCCAACATTGAAGATTCTATTAATTCGGCAGTAGATTTGCCCGCGAGTATTAAAAGATATCAGGACACTTTAAAGTATGCTAGATCGAAAGTAGATTACGTAATAGGTTTAGGACTGTATATGTTGCCTTCAGACCTTCAGCTTAGGATAGGAACTATATCAAACTACAACAACAATATAGTGATTGCCGACCCTCAGTTTCATATAGGCTACAATCCTACAATAAATACAGTGAACACAGTGAATACATTGAATACAGCAAATACGGTATTTACTGCTAGGCCTAATAATGAACCTTTAAGTTCGCCACCACTTCCGAGCCTACCAAGCTTGCCGGAACTGCAAATGCCGGTAACTGATCATGGGGTTTCGCGTCTAGAGCTTACAGGGGGTTTATTGTTTGCTGGGTTAATTGGGATTTACTATTTTAAGTAACCAGAGTAATATTATTATAAACAAAGACCACAGATGCTCAGACGCCCAAACCACAACTTTAGAAGCAGTATTAAATATCCATGAAAATACAGAACCTAATATTCCTGGAAGTGCGTCTACAAGTTTGTCACCTAAGCGTTTCAATAAGTTAGCTATGCTTTGTAATGTTCTCTTAATCCATTCTTTAACCGGACTACCACCAGATCCATTAGGTACGCCAGGTCCACCGGCACTGATGCCTACGGTTCTAGTCAGTGCTAAGACTAGTGTGCTTATTGTCATCCCAACAGCTGTAAGAATGCTAAATATTGTAACACCTTGCTCTCTGAACAGTGTTTGAATTCTTTCTGCAAGTGTAGTGTCTTCGTGTAAAATTTTATGCACCGTTTCTTTTATTCTGGCAAAATTAGTTATTAATTTTTCTCTGTTTATGGATAAGGCTTCTAGCCTTGCAGCGCGTTCTGTGTAAAGGTCTGCGAGCCTTTTTTGAATCATCTGTTTTACCTCAATGCTTAAGTTGGCGTCATCAGCTTCTGCTAGTTTATTTTTTTTGTTTTTCTATATGTTTGTCGAGCTCGCCGAGCTTGGCCAAATTCATCATTGTCTCCCCTCTCACAGATTGTAAAGCTTTATCTAAGCCCTGAAGTTCACGCAGTGGCAATAATGGCGTGTCATTGATAGTTTCCATAACCTGATCAATATTGGTGTCCTCATTTGTTTGTAAGGTTGTTAACTCTTTATTTACTTCTAATGCAGAACTAGTTAAGTTAGTTAAGTCTTGTAGTTCTATTTCTGAACTTAACGATGCATCTATTCGTTGAAGTGAAGCTACTGCTTGGCGATGCAACGCTGGCACTCTATTATCGGAAAGCCCTAATGATCGTATTACAGTCACTGGAAGTTTAGTTTTCAAAGTAGACCACGCATAAAATTTATCAGGATTCTTTAACATAGTTAACTGTACTCTCACTTTTTTACCGGATACACTAGTGTTTATAAACAAGTGATTATTTTTGTCTAGTTCGAAGTCGCTGGGACTAACATAATCAGGTAACTCGCGCCCGATGTAATTGTAAAATTTATTGATTTTTCTGGCTTTTTGGGTTTCAGTTACTTGACGTAATTCTTCTCCTATACTTAGCCTTGTTTGGCTCATGTCATCTCCTACCATTGAAAGCAGTGTGACGTCGTGGTCTTCATTAGGTAAATCAGGTTTAAACACTTCATCCGGAGCTTCACCGCCTTCTGCCATTTTTAAATACAATTTTTTTTATTACATTAAAAATGCAAAGCTACGGAAACTTGTTAGACCCTACACGTCGATTGAGGACGCCTTTAGGCATTAAAGGTGAGAAAAGCACAATAATTATTACAAACAATCCAAGCAGCATAGAGCCTAATCAGCTACTAACCATAAGATTTCCAAATTTAGGTCCTGATGATGTAATAGTTCCGGGCAGTCCTAAATTGGGATTTAAAATTAGTCTGAATTCTGACGACGATCCTAACAGAACCATAGTCAACAATCTAGGTAGAGCTATAATTAAAAGAATGGTTATTAAACTTGATGGACGAGAAATCCAAAGTATCGATGACGCCGGTGTTTTGTTTTGTTACACAGATCTGTGGCTGAGTAAATATGAAAGGGAAGATTTAGTTGGTCAGGGGATTCAAGCCGCCAATGTGGCCAAACTTCGAATCAAAGCTGGCGATGCTGTCGCTTCTAACAAAGGTGAAAATGCATTAGCTGCTGTATACAAAAACAGGTTTTATTTTCCACTTGATTTTGAACTGCTACACAGTCATCTGCCATTTCATCAAGGTTCATTTAACGACAGGCTTTCTTACGAAATTATTTTCAATGATTATTCTCAAGTAGTAATTAGCTCTGACAATGATGCTAGGTATACAATTACAGACATCACGCTTGAATATGAAGTGGTCACTCACGCTGAACTCAGTAGGATGATCAGGGGCCAATATGACAAACTAGCAATTTATTATGATAGGATCGTTCGCTACAGACAATTTAATAAAGATTTATTAGACGCACTATGGACCATCAACATAAATTCACCTGCTCGAAGTTTTAAAGGTGTACTGTTGTTGTTTGTGAAAGAATCTAATTACAATCGTGACAGCGAGAATTTTATCAATCCTAATATTTCAAAAGTGTCTGTCGTGATTGAAGGTAAACCTAATCAATTATTCGCGAATGGAATGATGGGATTTCAACAGTTTGATGAGATTAGGAAAATCTTGGGTGGAGGTAGATTACGGACTGACACTGTGGATTTGATTTCTAAGGATCTTCATTTGCATGACACACGACTTCAAGATTATCTGGTGAATAAATTTGCGTTGTGGTTAGACTTTCGAACCATACCCACCAACGAACTTCATGGATCTGGAAGAAGAATTGAAAACGGAACAGATGGTATAACAATTGAATTGCATAGGGAAGCAAGTGCTAGGTCAGAATCAGTTACAGTATACATGTATATAATTATGGATGCTCAGCTAAACATTGAAAATGGAAGATTAAAAGATTTAGTATATTAAAAATGACCTCTTTGTTACCTCGTGATCCTCATTGTGGAATGATCGTTGGCATGACGTCATGCGGAAAGACCGTCTTTGTTCTGGATTTGTTAGAAAAATATTACGCAGGCCACTTTGATTATATAATAATTTTTTGCCCAACTATTCAATATAATAAAACCTACTTAGATCGTA
Source organism: Oncomelania hupensis (assembly GCA_036898135.1). NCBI lineage: Eukaryota > Metazoa > Mollusca > Gastropoda > Littorinimorpha > Pomatiopsidae > Oncomelania > Oncomelania hupensis. The sequence continues at coordinate 112,048 of JBAHVR010000386.1, forward strand.
AGTATGTCTGGACAGATGAAAATATCTTTGTTGTAAATACCAATGGCAAGCTCAATGAGTATTTAACGTATTTTTATAACCTGTTTGAGAATGAGGGTAATACGTTATTCTTAATCGATGATTGCAGTGCAGAAAAAGATATTGTATTAAAACGGAACATATTGAGCAAGCTGGCTTTCAGTGGACGCCATGTGAAAATTAGTGTCTGGTTAATCACGCAGAAATTTAATTCGATATTAAAGGATTTTAGAGAACAAGTAAAATTCGTGTACCTGTTTTATTGCAAAGACCGTGACAGCTTTGATAACTGTTTAAAAGAAAATGACGTAATTGAATCAAAAGAAGAAAGAACTAAATTAAAAGAACAGCTAAAAAAAGGCAAGCACTTAAAATTATTATTAAAAACTGACCAACCAACTGGCTATAAAATACTTATGTAAGTAAGTAAGTTCTTTTATAATTTAATTATTGTAAGTTATAAGTTTTTTTTTTAAGTCGACTTAATTAAGTTAGATGTAAGTAAGTTCTTTTATAATTTAATTATTGTAAGTTATAAGTTTTTTTTAAAAAGTCGACTTAATTAAGGTAGATGTAAGTCACTAAGTCAAAAAAAAAAAGGTTGAAGGTAAGTAATAGTTGTGATGATTATAGTTCATTTATCTTAATGGCTCTGTGTCTGGTGGAACAATCTGAAGTTCTTCTTTTACAAAGTTTCTTATAACAAAACTTTAAATAGTATTTTAAAACAACTTTAAACTGAATAAATTGAATTAAAAAAAAAAAAAAACAAACTAACCCTAACTTTAATATGAAAAGCCATCACATTGGCAAAGACAATAACAATCATGCTCACAGTCATGATCACATTCGCAGTCGGGTCCACAATCACAAACAGTTTGTTTGACTACATGAGGATTTAGTTTGCGAACTTGTTTAATAAAATGTAACCAAAAATATTTAAAGTAATATGATTTTGGGTACAAGTCACTTTTGTTGTATTCTTCTTTTGTAAGTTTATGAAAGACTATTGAGAAGTCACTTTTGCATTTAACTTTGTAATCTTCATTTATTTCATATTGTCCAGTGAATGGGTCAGAAAAATCATTATAAATATCTGGATCATATAGTCTGCATTCGAAAAAGATTTTCCAGCGTTCATCTTCTAACATATGAAAGTGGGGAGAATTAAAGAGCATTTCTATTTCCTTACAGAACCTTTCTGTGTCCGTCATTTTTAGTCCTTTTTATTTTCTTAATTAGGAAATCTTAATGGTTCTGTGTCTGGTGGAACAATCTGAAGTTCTTCTTTTACAAAGTTTCTTTGTGGTGTTCTATGATCGCTTCTCGGTCTTAAATAATATACAGGCGGATCAGTAGATAATGCTCTGTCAACTTCATAAACGCTTAATGACCAAATTGGGTCTGTAGCTCGTCTTCTTGTGTCATTAGCAACTTCTCCAGGCTGATAAAGGTATCTAACAGTTTTGTTCATCAAAGTTAGATCCGGCTGACCAGGCTTTGAAACGGTAACAACAATCTGTTTCTTTTTAATAGCCTCAACTGGTTTTAATCCTGTAACTTTGGTTGGTTCTGAATTCATTTCCCTTAAAACTCGAGGCAGCCTAACAACCCATTCTGTATTAGTGGTTTCAGTAAAGAGTTCCTTTGAATACTGATAAGTGAATAATCTTTCTGCCAGTTGCCGATTAAAGTTTTCTACAATACCCTGTGATCTGTGTAATCCAACAACTCCTCTTCTAACAGTTACATTATGTTTTAACAAAAGCTGGTTAACAGCTCCTTTGAATTCAGACCCTTCATCGCATTGAATAAGTCTAGGGAACCTTAGAGGCCCTCTTGAATAAATCGCATTTAAGGCTTGAGCGACCTCAGCTGAATTTTTTGTCCTAAGAGCATGAGCGTCTTTAAACCTGGTAGCTATATCAATAACAGTAAGGGCATACCTGTATTTCTTTCTATATATTTTGTCATGGGGAAGATATAACAAATCTATTTGGTGTGTGTCATTTGGTCTGGAGTTTTCAAATTTTGGTCTTATTATTTTCTTCGGGGGTGGGAGATAGATTTGCCATACAGCTTGCTTCAATAACCATTGTTTAACCACGTTTGCTGACAAGCCAGTCTTTTCTACTAGTTTATTAACTGCCGTCATCCCTTTCCAATATCCGGATTGAGAATAATATAATCTAGACAAACGTGAAGTCATATTTTATTTAGATTTATATTTTTGTTTAACGAGGTAATAAACTACTGTTATTCCAAACACAATTAAAATTAATTCTCCGGTCTCTGACATTGTAGATGCAATGTTAGGTGTGTAGTAATCGGATAACACTGGTTGCTTTAATGAAGGTAGTGTCGTGCCAGTGAATAAATAATATTGGTGCAAAGCTTCATCAACGTCTTCAAATGTTTTATCTGCATGGCCTTCTTCTTTCAATCTTGTATTAACAAAATCAAGCTGCATTAGTCTGTTTTTCTCGTATTCGGCCTGATCTTGTTGTAATTTTTCCATTGCTAAGTTATGCCGTTTTGATTCTTCTTTACTGTCCAGTTTTGAAAACAAATAATTTGATCCTGAAAAGGCTAAGGCATTTACAGCAGCAGAACCAAGCACCATTGCAGCACCAGCCATTTTTTAATTTAGTTTTTTATTTTATTTGTATTTAAAATGAATTGTGATGACTTGTTAATGCAAGAAGCTATTAATGTTACAGTTACAGGTGTTGACAATGAGAAAAGAGACAGGCTGGTTGCATTAGTAGCTTCCGGAAAGTCAAAGTATTATCTCGGTGTTGACTTAACACCTGAACAAGTGCAAAGACTGAGGCCAGAAGACATCATTATATTACATAATAAATATGATAAAGTTCTCGGCGCTTTAATGGTTAAAAGTTTAGGGCGTTCGATTGTGAAGTTATATACCAAAGCTGTGTCGACCTTTGTTACTTTAGATTGTGAGAATGATTTATTTGATGATTTGATTAAAGATCCAGTTATTGTTAATGGGATTAGTGAGGCATCAAGAAATTTGTATTATAAATTTGGAAGCTTGTTGACCCCATTTTCAGCCGGGCTAATTACTTTTCAACACATAAATTTCTCTGCTATTAAAAATGGACTCTTCCAATCAGGAGATGGAAACGGAGACGGAGGTGAAGAATTCAGAGAATCAACAGAACCCAGTGACAGTCACTAAACAAAAGAGCCCAGGAAGAATTGCAGCTGGAAAGAAGTTAGCAGAATTTAACAAGTTACATAGATGGAACAGACAAACAAAAGCAAACATATTAGGGAAAAAGGAATCACCAAAAGAAGAAACAATAACGCAACAAACATTAACAACAAATAAAGAAGAACCAATACAACCAATACAACCAGTACAATCTTCAAATAACATATATTATTTATGTATAGCCGGTGTAGTGGGTACATAATTTATAAATACCGCCAAGGAAAAAATAAACAGAAACCCCCAAAACCACTTGTAGAAAAAGAAATTGAATCATCTCCATCATTGAAGCCATCATTAGATGTGTTTTCAATGCAGTAATAATTTATTATTATTTTTTTATTATATATAAAAAATGAGTGTACCATATGAACAAACAATTGTTAATCTTGGATACCATAGTGTTGTCTTAGTGGGCTTAAATACAGCTTATGCTATGATTGCAAAATCTCTTTTAAAAATGAAACCCATTGAATTAGGAAAAATGGATCTTTCAGATGCTGGTAAACTGGTTGGTATCTTTTCATTATCGTTATTTACTCGGGACTATCTTGTTAAACAAAAGATCATTCCAGCAGATATTAATGTGTAATGTTATACAACCATAATGTAGAAGGGTTGTAATTTTTTTTTTTGTTTTAACCAAAGACGCAAGATATACGAATATGTATTATATTTAGCAAATGCCGGATTCCCAGAGTGCTTTGGCACGCCTTTTAAAAGCTCATAAAACAGCCATAAATTGCAATAAAAGGGTGTCAGAAAAACAATGGGGTTCCAAGCCCATTATTACAATCTCTCACAGCACTGTGGCAGCAAAAGTCCTCTTCAATTAAGCTTACTATAAATTTACTTTTCTATAATAATTGTCACAACTTATTGGTCATTCTTGTTGGTTTTAAGGCACAAGACTTTGGGTGGTTCAAAACACAAAACACAGCCCTTAGAAACGAACCCTACACTGATCCTATGATAGTGGAAGTTACAGTCTCTCCAATGGTCGTCTAATCACAAAGAGCTACCGCCTCAATCTACCAGTTCTGCCGCTTTCTTCCCAACCCACAGTTCAAGGTATCGAGCTCCGCTCAAATTAAAATAGCTATCGAGCACATGAAAAACGTAATTTCTGACTTACACTATGCATTCTAAAACGCTGATACAAACTTTGCACATCACACTCTCGGAGATACGAAACTATAAACTATGTACAACCTGACACAGCATAAACTTAGCGTGAGTCAAAACTCGTGTAGTCACAATACCATTACTGAACCCCTGACGTATTTCGTCGATCACATTCATGACATTTTTACCGCTATCTCCAGTAGGTACGAGTGACAGTCGGAGTTGTCCCCTTCTACACTTCTATACGTTATCATTATTTTCCATTTAAGACATTATCAGGAAAGCATCTGAGCGAATTTAACAATATAGATGCTGGTGTGGAGCATTAGCAGTAATTCACTAATCAAAACCAACACTCAGCTCTTTCTGTCTCTCTCTGTCTTTCTTTCTCTGTCTCTCTGTCGTTATTATGTCGTCTTGTTTTGTATTCTTGTTTGGATTTTATTGAAGAGACTGATTTTAATTACATCTTTCAAAATATTTAAATGTTAACAGTTTAATCTGATTTTACTTAATTTTTTGTGGTCCTGATTCGGCTCTTGGCAATCCGCTGGACCCTATAAGCACGGAGTATCTATCCATCTCTCTCTCTCTCTCTCTCTCTCTCTCTCTCTCTCTCTCTCTCTCTCTCTCTCTGTCTTTCTCTCTCTTTCTCAGTTTTTCTGTCTCGCTCTAACTGTCTGTTTTTTTTTCTGTCGTTCTCTCTCTCTTTCTGTCTTTCTATCCCTGTCTTTCACCTTTTTGTCTCTGTATTTCTCTGTCTTCCTCTCTGTTTTTTCTGTCTCTTCTCTGTTTGTCACCTTTCTGTCTCTGTCTGTCTGTCTCTGTCTGTTATCTTTCTGTCTCTGTCTGTATCTCTCTCTGCCACTGTCTCTCTCTCTCTCCGTCTGTTTCTGTCTCCCTCTCTGTCTCTCTCTCTCTCCTTTATTTCTCTCCCCCTTTGTCTCTCCATGTCTGTCTGTCTCTGTCTGCTCCTCTCTGTCTGCCTCTGTGTCTGTTTTTGTCTCTCACTCTGTCTCTCTCTGTTTCTGTCTCTCTGTCCGTATGTCTCTCTCTGTCTATCTCTGTCTGTCTATTTCTCTCTGTCTGTCTGTGTCTGTCATCTGGGCCAATTTATCAATAAAGATGCTGGTGTGGAGCATTAGCATTAATACACTAATCAAAAACAAGGCTCAGCTCTCTCTCTGTCTTTCTCTCTGTCTTTCTCTCTCTGTCTCTCTGTGTCTCTCTCTGACACTCTCTCTCTGTCTTTTTCTCCTGTCTGTCTCTCTCTCTATCTCTGAGTCTCCGTCTGTTTCTGTCTCTCTTGAATCTGTCTATATCGGTCTCTTTCTCGCTGTCTCTGCCTGTCTGCCTCTGTCTGAGTCTGTCTCTCCCGGCCTTTTCTATATTGTCTGTCTCTCAGTCTGTCTCTCTGTCTGTGTCACTCTGTCTCTCTGTGTCTGACTCTCTCTGTCTTGTTTTTCAGACGCTGTCGACTCTCGGTCTGTCTGACTCTGTCGCTCTCTGTGTTTGTCTCTCTCTGTCTGTCTCTCCATCTCCATCTGTCTTATCTTTCTCCCTCTGTCTCTCCCTCTATCTCTTTATTTTTCTCTCTGTCTCTGTCTACCTTTTTCTGCCTGTCTATCTATCTATCTTTGTCTGTCTCTCCCTATCTCTCACTCTGTCTGTCTCTCTCTTTGCCTGTCTCTTCCTATCTCTCACTCTGTCTCTCTCTGTCTGTCCCTCTCTGTCTGTCCCTCTCTGTCTCCCTCTCCGTCTCTCTCTGTCTCTCGCTATCTGTCTCCCCCTCGGTCTCTCCCTCAGTCTCTCCCTCTGTCTCGCCCTCTGTCTCCCTCTGTGTCTCCATCTCTCTCCCTCTCTCTCCCTCTCTCTCACCCTCTCCCACCTTCTTCCTTCCTCTCTTCCTCCCTCTATCTCTCCCTCCCTCCCTCTCTCATTCTCTTTCTCATCACCTTACCCGAAGTAACATTACCGCCATCACCAATACAGTGATACACGACTGTAGCGTCTTCCTCGGGAATAGGTCGGTTATAGACAGCGATGAAGATGGCAGCGACGAGGATGATGCCGAGGCCAGCGACGTCAACGCCGAAGGACCAGTTGACGTGCTCGAGGAATTTATTTACATCTACTTCATACGTCTTTTCCTGTTCTTTCTTCCGATCTTCTACGTCATCCTTCATTTTGTGCAGTTCAGCCCCGTAAATAATGATTCCAATGAGGCCCGTGACAACTGTCCAGGTGGCAAAACAGAAAGAACACATTTATTTATTGCATATGCTCATACGACAGCTCAGACATGCACGGACACGACGACGACGACAAAGATGATGATCATGATCATGATGATAATGATAATGACGATGATGACAATAACGATGCTATTATCGTTTGTACCTGTGCAGAAAGCACCGGCCTCTACGATTCTGTTGAAGTAGCAACGTTTCGTGAGGAAGTTGATGACCGCGGCGTAGATAATGTTGATGATGCAGAAAATGATTGCAATGGCTTGCAGAGCTTGTACAGCTTTGTACCACTCTGCAACAGACAAACAGACACTTCTTTCATTGTTGGCTCACGTCACAATTGTATTCAATAGTATGTTTTCTATTAGTCAAAGGAAAAGTAGTCGGAGAGTTTGCATTGCTGAAACCTGCGTTAACCTCTCAGCTTCCGAACTTCGAGGCAGCATACAAGAACTTCTCGACATTGATCTTTACTTACTTACTTACTTACCTACCTACAAACTAACGTATTCACTTAACTCTCATACTGATTGCCTGACGACTTCCTTAGTAACGTACTTAATGGACTTCATTCATTGAATTCATGGAGTACGAAAATGTGAAAGATATTACATGTATATGTTCAGAAAACATTACAGTCCAACATCTGATTGTTGATTGCCCAGTGCTGCAATCAATGTACAAAGACAATGGTGTAAACGTAACAACTTGTGACATTCGAGAAGTTGCGCGAAGTCCTATTATTTACGATATCGTAAACGTCATCATGAAATCGTTATTATCAACAGTGTTGTAACTGTACTGATATCACTACAGTTGTTTGTTTTATTGTTTTGTAACTAAATTAATTGTCTAATATCACTATCGTGAAGAGACCATAAATTCAACCACACACAACCACACACATTAATGGCCTTTTTTCTTGTCGAAGATCTTTAACATTTACGCGACATTTTCAAGACGCTTGTTTTACAACGTCACGGAAACCAACCTGCACGGAAACTTAATTTTAAAAATTTCTAGACTCTAACGTGTGCAAAGTTCCATCGCGTGCTGTCACACACACACATACACACACACACACACGCACAGCCGAGGTTACACAGTATTATCATGACTTTCCCGAAACGCCACCTACGTTGTGCTGACAATGGGCCATATTTCGTCCCCATTTTTAAGTACTTTGTGTTCGAACCCTAACCCTAACCCTAACCCAGCCCTAACCCTAACGGATCATTGTTCTGACGTCAAAACAAGTAGGCATGTCAATACAAGTTATGTAGATGTTCACTGATTTGTCCAGATAACACTGTGTAAACAAGGACGCACACACACACACGCACGCACACGCACACACACTGTATGTAAAAAAATATAAATTAAAAGATGATGTTAACATACATGTATTTACGTCACTCGAGTTGCATAAGTTCGGTTTTACGTTGGAGGCATATGAAAAGTCTACGTATATACCAAACTTGAATCAAATCCTTCAAGTTGTTGGGAGAAAATAGGATTTAAACAAACAAAAAGGTATGACCTTACCGTGTAGACGTCTTACGATGTCGTCACTCAATACACCCTAGTTTCAGTTAAGGCTCAAGACATAATTCACTCTAATTATAAAGGAAGTTCAAAAAAAAATTTTTGCTTATAAAATCACGTCACGATGACCATTTCACTCGATTTGCATAAGTTTGGTTTTACATTGTAGACACAGCAAAAGTCGAAGTACATACCAAAACGTGAACCAAATCCCTTCAGAAGTTTGGGCAAGAATAGATTAGATAAATAAAAAAAAACAATAAATTATGATGTCACCATGATGACGTCACTCGAATTTTTTTTTAATCCGGTAGGGTTACTATTTGCTAATAAATATTACATTTTAAAGAAATTCGCATTAATTTCAAAGAAAGTTGTGCAAATATCACTTTCGGACGGACGCCGGACGGACGCCAGATCGCCGCCGCTGGGTCACCACGATGACGTCACTCAAAATACATTAGTTTTGACTAAGGCTCAACGCGTCTGTACACTCTCTTTACATGTACATACAATGTTTTAAAAATATTATTTAAAAAGTTTTAATGGTAAAATATTAAAATGATAAATCATCATGATTACAGCAATCGATTTGCTCAAGTTTATGGAGGCATAGGGAAGCTCTAAGTATATATCAAATTAGAACCAAATCACTCACGTATGTTGGTAGAAAATAAGATTAGAACAAAGGACAACAATTTATGACGTCAATATACCATAGTTACGTTTAAGGCTCAAGGCATATGTACACTCTAATTATAAAATCAATGAGGTCACGATTATTTACTCATTCGATTTGAATAAGTTTGGTTTTACCTTGAAGTAAAGTCTAAGAACACATTAAACTTGAATCAAATCCCTCCAGTAGTTTGGGAGAAAATAGGATTAGGGTTTGTTTTGGTCATCTGGCAGGTTCACTATTTTCTAACTAAATACCAAGTTTTAAAGAAATTCGTCTATTAGCTTTAGAAAAAAAAGGGCGCCAGTATCACCGGAATACTTGTACGAAGCCTTAATATTAGGCAATGTAACAAACTTCTTTTTTTCTACCACGATTTTCTTTCTTGACTAATTTACCTGGATTGTTTGCACGGATGGAAGAAACGCAGGTGCGTATTACCCCATTGTAGTTAATGCAACTGAGCCAAAGTCCGTTGTAGATAAGATGTGTCTCAGTGGAATCGGAGTATCTGAAACTGGTCCAAAACGGGGTGGCAAACCCGATGCAGAAGACTAGTGTTCCAATTAAAAGCAACCCCAGGCCAATTTTGTAACCGCAAGTTCTCAAAAAGAAATTCATCGACGCCATAGCTCAATTCGCAGTGGCACTGAAACATGACAGAAATGTTCAAGGGAATAATTTAAATAAGGGTAAACATATAAATTAAGAACAAATGCTACTCGATAATGGATAATATCCAATAGCTACTCGATAATTATATATTGTCATAGGGCAGTCTGTGATGAAAGCCGGGCAGTCTGTGTGTGAAGAGTATAAGGGCGGGGGTAGTAACTGCGTGTTGCTGTGTGCGTGATTATTGTAGAGCGGGAGCGTGCAAAGCGTGATTAAACACCGTAGGTCGGTTAGCCGTTAAGGAAGTGTACTCACGTTTTGGCAGAACAGGTTTGACAGAGGTACAGTGTATACGGTTTTTGTCTTGTGCTCTGGGTGTGTTTGTGTGTTCTGGAAATAGGGTAGGATGGTTAATAAAGGATTATATTAACTGGTCCAGAGGAATACTAGTTGTGGAAATTGTTGCTTTCTATAATGTTATACTCAGTGCAGAGTATGGTAAAAGTTAGCAAAGTTTGGTGTTAGTGGTGGTAGGTAGTGTGAGGCATTGTCCACTACGGAAACTACGCACTACAGGATTACCCTATTGGAAGTATTCGTTGGGAGAGCAGTGGAGTAAGGTCAACGAGTGCGATTACGAAGTACCACAGAACAGATTTTAAACCTCAAAATAATCTGCGAGAAATACCTACAGCTTCAACAACATTTATATCATGTATTTGTAGACTTCAAGAAAGCGTTTGACAGAGTCTGGCATGCTGCTCTGTGGGCGGCAACCACGGGAGTGTACACAATCAGCCATAAGATTATTGAATTCATCAAAAGCCTGTCTGACAAGGCTATTAGTGCAGTTCTTCACGACAGCGCCATCGGGAGCTGGTTCAGAACAACAATCTGTGTGCGTCAAGGAAGCTTACTCTCTCCAACTTTCTTCAACATCTTCCTAGAGCGCATCATGTCAAATGGCCTCGGAGATCACGAAGGCACAGTCAGTTTAAGGGTAGAGCAATCTCCAACCTCCGTTTTGCGGATGACATTGATGGATTGGCTGGAGAGAAACAAGAACTTGAACAGCTGGTACAGAGGCTTGAAACCACCTCCAGAACATAGGGAATGGAAATAAGTGCAGGGAAGGCCAAATCGATGACCAACAACACCAATGGCATCAACACGGACATCACGCATATAAATGTCCAAGGCCAATCCTTCAAAACAGTGCATATGTTCAAATATTTAGGAGCCACTGGTTCAAGCAATGGGTCCCGACAGGAAGTTCTCTCTGGAATTGCACAAACAACTGCTGCCCTAACACCCTAAAAAGGTTGAAGCCCATTTGGAAAGACAGGACCATCAGTCTACACTCCAAGGCAAAACTGCTGCGCTCCCTTGTCATCTCCATCTTCCTATACGCTAGCGAAACATGGACTCTCACAGCAGATCTACAACGAAGAATACAAAGCATGAAGATGAGATGCTACAGAAGACTTCTGGACATTTCCTATACCCAGCACATCACCAACCACGAAGTCCAACAGACCATCACACAAGTTATTGGACAACACGGTGGGCTGCTCACAGTGGTGAAAAAACGGAAACTCTGATGGTATAACCACGTCACCAGAGCATCAGGCCTTGCAAAGACCATCTTGCAATGCACGTTTCAAAGAGGCAGAAGAAGAGGGAGACCGAAAAAGAGGTGGGAGGACAACATTCGAGAATGGACTGGATTGACACTGAGCGAAGCCATGAAGGTTGCTGAGGACAGATAAAAATGGAGTACGCTGGTTAAGCGATCATATATATATGTGGTACCCCAACGACTTTCAAGCTGGCAAGACCAATAAGAAAACATTTGGCTATCGGGTCTTGTCCTTGATCAAGTGCCGTAAAAGGACATAGTCATAGTGGAAGGCGACTGGAATGCCAAGGTTGGCCAAGATGCGTACCACAACTGGGGAGACACATGTGGACCCCACTGCAACAACGAGAAAAAAAAGACTATTGGAGTTTGCCAGATACAACAATCTCATACTGGCAAACACGCTTGGTCTTTACAAAAAATCCAGACGATGAACATGGCACAGCCCCGGCGGGGAGCATCACAACCAGATCGACTACATCATGGTCAAGAAACGCTTCAGATCAAGCATCAACATTGGCAGAACACGCACTTTTTCAGGAGCAGACCTCGGAAGTGACCACGATCTCGTGATGATGTCTTTCCGGCTTCACTTGAAGAGATTAAACTCAGCAAAATGCAATAGACTGAAATTCGACCAGGACAAACCGCAAGACTCGGAGGTGGCAAAAATATTTCAGGCCACAATTGGAGGGATAATTGCACCACTGCTCATTTTGGGAGCTGTTGAAGTAGATGTCAACACCATGACCACAACTTTCAACTTAGCTGTGACAGATGCCGCCACTGAGATCCTTGGAAAGCACCGGCCAAAGAAGAATCCGTGGATCACACCTGAACTTTTGGACGTGTGTGATAAACGAAGAAAGATGAAAAAGAAAAAGAACACCTCACAGGGAGCTGATGCCTACCGAAAAATCAACCATGACATCCGAAAAGGCATGCGCACAGCAAAGGAGAACTGGATAGAAGATCAATGCCAGGAAATATAGAACAGACTGAACAAGAACAATAGCAATAAGGTTTACCAGACTGTGGCGGCTGCCAAGTGTTAAACAGCCCAAGGTCTCCACGATCCAAAGCAAGTCTGGCATATGCCTTACAGGAGAACAAGAAGTCTTGGACAGATGGACAGAGTACTGCTCTGACCTTTACAACCACACACCAAACGGAGACCCATAAGTTCTAGCATGTCCAGAGAACAGAGAAGAAGAAGAAATCCTCCCAATTCTCCTAGAAGAAGTTGAGGCAGCAGTGCAATCGCTGAAGAAGGGGAAGTCAACGGGAGTGGACAACATAGCCGCGGAACTGCTTCAAGCATGAGGAGAAGCGATGATTGACGCACTTACCATTATCTGTAACAAGATCTGGCAGAGTGGGGGAGTGGCCTACACCATGGACCCAGTCGCTTGTCACCACTCTTCACAAAAAAGGTAACCTTCAGGAATGTAAAAATTACCGCACCATCAGCCTCTTCAGCCATCCCAGCAAGGTCCTTCTGAAAATAATACTCAACAGGTTGAAACCTCAAAGCTCAACAAATCATAGCTGAAGAGCTAGAAGGAATCAGGGCAGGGCGAAGTACCACTGAACAGATTTTCAACATCAGAATAATCTGCGAGAAATACCTACAGCACCAACATCTATATCATGTGTTCATAGACTTTTAAAAGGCGTTTGACCGAGTCTGGCATGCAGCTCTGTGGGCATCCATGAGAGTGCACAACATCAGCCCTAAAATTATTGAAGTCATCAAAGACCTGTATGACAATGCTATTAGTGCAGTCCTACATAACAGCGCCATCGTAAACTGGTTCAGAAAAACAATTGGTGTGCGTCAGGGATGCCTACTCTCTCCAACACTCTTCAACACCTTCATAGAACGCATCATGTCAGATGCCCTTGCAGATCACGAAGGCACAGTCAGCATAGGGGGAAGAGCAATCTCCAAACTTCGTTTTGCGGATGACATTGATGGATTGGCTGCAGAGAAACAAGAACTTGAACAGCTGTTACAGAAGCTTGACACCACCTCCAGAGCCTATGGAATGGAAATAAATGCAGATAAGACCAAAATGATGACCAACAACACCAATGGCATCAACACAAACTTCAAAGTCCAAGGCCAATCTCTCAACACAGTGCATAGCTTCTGTTACGTTGAAACGCGCACGATAGTTCGTGTGTGACGCGCACGATAGATCTGATCGTTTTATTTTGCAAAGAATGCAATAATAAAATGTATTTACCTTTGATTTTATTTTGCGTAGTTATTAGAAGAAGCTTTGCATAACGTTGATAATTTTAGTTGGTCGATATTACTTGAGAATTTTTTAGAGTTGGTTGTTTACTATCGATCGAAGCGTATGGATAATTCTAGTGATAGCTAAGGAAGCTTCCATCCCAAATAAGGTTGTATGACGTGAGACAGTGATGACGAAGTCTGTTCTGATTGGTTGTGGTGTATCATGCTGGGGTATTCTCACCCTTTCTGGAGTGTAGAGAGACTATACATATAGTGCCGCACTGTTTCAAAAGAGAATTGTAGTGTTGAAAGTAAAAAGTTGAGTGGAAAAAGCGATTGTATGCAGTTGTTGATGTTCGCTGAATAAAGTTGGAAAACTACATACAACGACTTTCTGCCTTGTTGATGAGTGAGCAGGCTGCGTGGATAAACGAATCTGAGTTACACTTATCAGGATGTCAAGCATCGGGGCTGAATCAACTGATAAAAAAAACAACAACGAGTGTAACAGCTTCAAATATTTAGGATCCATTTATCAGACAATGGGTCCCGACAAGGAGTCCTCTCCAGGATCGCACAAACAACTGCTGCCCTGGCGAGGTTGAAGCCAATAATATTTGGAAAGACAGGACCATCAGTCTACATTCCAAGGTAAGGTTGGTGCGCTCCCTTGTCATCTCCATCTTCCTATATGCTTGCGAAACAGGGACCCTCACAGAAGATCTCCATCGAAGAATACAAAGCATGGAGTTGAGGTGCTACAGAAGACTTCTGGGCATTTCCTATACCCAGCACATCACCAACGACGAAGTCCGACAGACCATCATACAGACCATTGGAGAACACGATGACCTGCTCACAGTGGTGAAAAAACGGAAACTCTGATGGTATGGCCACGTCACCAGATCATCAGGTCTTGCAAATACCATCCTGCAAGGCACAGTGCAAGGAGGTAGAAGAAAAGTGAGACCGAAAAAGAGGTGGGAGGACAACATTCGAGAATGGACTGGTTTGAAACTTAACGAAACCATCAGGGTTGCTGAGGACAGGGAAAGATGGAGTACGCTGGTTAAACGAAAATCTGTGGTGCCCCTACGACCTCCGAGTAACGGGATATGATAGGATAGGATATGTCTTCTCCAACACAGCTCCAATACTATGGAATGATCTTCCAATGACCTTGAAACAATCCAAGTCTGTGGCGGATTTTAAGAGAGCCTTGAAAACGCTCTTTTTCACATCTACCAGATAGACGTTGAGCTGTACATATTTTTTTGTCTGATAGCCACATCTTTATCTCTTGTTTCCCCCCACCCCCACCAGCGCAATGAGCATGAACCTTGTTATTGTGGATACTTGCGCTATACAAGTCTACTTCATCATCATCCCGGCGGGGCCAAATTTACTGTATGTGAATTTGAGAAGGATCTGTGACGCTGAAATCTGTCATTTTGCCCGCACATTGTAGGTCACATTGTTTTCATGACACAATAAGTAGCATTTATATATGGCGTCTACCGATTGTTCGATATTGTTGTCACGTGGGTTTATGGGTTTTAGGGCTCTGCACAATGGAATGATGTAAACCTCACGCTTTATCCTATGGGAACTGCTAGTTAGTCACCCTGTGGATTACTATAATAAATTTATTTATTTAGCTCGGTCTGTGTAAAGGCTGGGGTACAGAGATAGATAGAAAAATGGTAAAAGATTACTGTCACACTAGCTTTCACACGGCTATGAATCATATGTAGTCCAGCCACTTGATAACAGTTAAACATCACACATTTATTTCTTCTACTCTATACAAGATTTTCTAAGTACTAATCTACCTTAAACGTTAAATAGTCACTGTGAATAATTCGATCGCTGATAGTCTATGCAGTTAATAGTTCATCCTTGGGCACTGGAGGTTATTGTTCATGAGAAGTGGACTACTGTGGTCCTGTAGCTCTCAGTTTTTTGTGCACACACGACTATAGACTTAACTGGGAGTCAGACGTGCTGTGCTGTGGTCGGTTTGTTGACAACTTGTGTTGTCTTCTTCTGGTTCTTCCCTGTGGGTAGACTGGTTGGCTTTCCTCGCACAATGCTGGGGATACCGTTGCAGCCAACTAATGCGTCGACGTGGTTTCGTCTGAGGCTGTGCTGGGCACACTACAGAACGCCTGTTCGTCTGTAACATATGAGACGAAATTCTGCACAACCTTGAATGATAGGTGTGTGCAGAGCGTCTCACTGAAGGTCGTAATAGCCCTCAGTGATTAGCTCCACATCTACATATATAAGCGACGAACATTCTGCTAAGTCCGTGGTCCACTGGAATCTCCACTCTAATTTCCTATACATTCATAAATATACAACATGGCTACTTATACACATCAAGAATTAATAATAATATACACATTCATTTGTACAGTCACTGGTTTGCAAGCATACATATAAGTTAAACCACAGTGGTTCCGTACATAATTCAAGATGGCGTCTGCCGGTCGTCTTTTTGCCTCGTGGTCGGCTTCTCCACGTGTCAGGCAAAGTCGGGCTACCAATTCCATTCTATGCATAGCAAATTTCACAAACAATTCAACAATAATATAATACATCACGATGAAATAGAAATATGTTCATTTACCTTCGTGACAATATCAGGCCAGTGGCTACTTGAGTGAATTCGGAGTTTCACCAGTACTGCGTCCTAGTCTTTCTTGGAGAGAACTACTGCTAAGCTGTGTAGCTCTTAACTCTTCCTTGGTTTGAACACGACTGCCGGTTCTTCTCTACATTCGAAGTAGTCAGACCTAGTTCTAAGCTGTGTTCTCATTGGCGGATAACTGACTTACCTAACGGCGTTACGATGATGTCATTGCCTGAGCTAGGGTCCACAGCCACTGTGTTTAATCGGCAGTATGCTACTGCTACGCTTGATTACTTCCATCGTCTGCTGCCTAACTTTGAAATTCTAATATTACATAGACTAACCAAGCTAAATATTAAAATAAGCAGAGTAAAACTAGTCATCTCACGACAATTGTTACCCAGCTTTTGTTCCGTTTCTGATATAGAATCATACTGACAGACATGGAACATAAGCTTATTTTTTAATAGCTGTCATTGCGTGCGTGCACGAGTGCGTCTATACCACACTTACCTATTCAGAGCAAGTAGGGCTAGTCACTGCTGTTTATCAGAGACGTTCCGAGACCAGATCTCCCGTGAATGTCAGAGATCTATCCGGCCTCATAAACTTGAAATATTATTTCAAATGTATCCCTCCTGAAACAATGATTCCTATTCAGTGTGGACCGACATTCTCCCCCTCCTCTTTCTCCTCCTCCTCCTCCTCCTCCTCCTCATCATCATCATCATCATCATCATCGGCAGAAGCACAAGTAGCTGCAGTAGTGATAGCAGTAGTAGCAACAAAGTAGACAACACCTTTCTCCAAATCACTAGAATTCAGTTCGTAACAAATTATAGCACGGACAATAAATAAGCAACATTAACCGCATATGACAGTCACGGCACTTGGCACACAAACCTCCCAAAAATAAGAATTTATATTAGCAGAAGTATATTAGCTCAACGTAACTCTTCTAAACCCAGTGGTTATCCGAGAAGCAGCAGCAGCAGCATGAAAAGAAGAAGAAGAAGAACAACAACAACAACAATAACAACAACAGCAACAAAGTAATTACCAGCCCAAATATATGATCGTGCACAATCCAACGTCAAGATCAGATCTGAGTTGTTTCTATGAGGAAAAAGGATGCATACCATTTGACACGAAGCAAAAAAAAAATATAGTCTGTATTATGACGGTCTACTAGCTCCAAAACCGAGAGTTACCATTATCACGAGATAATTTAAATTATCACGTGTTCTGTATAATTTACCGAGATATCGGTAATCCACAGTGATAATTAATAATTATCAGTATTTGCCACGCTTTCCTAATGCCAAAACCTGATAATAACAAATATCATGAGATAATTACAATTATTAAGGGATAATTACAATAATCAAGCGATAATTACAATTATTATTGAAAATTATAAATATCTTCGCGTGATCCTGTTTAATTTTCAGTTTTGGCTCTAGCAATCCGCCTGGAAATGCGTCAAAACCGAAAACTATAATTTTCAGTGTTAATTGTAAATATGTCGTGTTCCACGGAACTGTTCGGTTTTGTCTCAACCATGCTGCGTATACGCATGCGCAATATATAGTGACCAATCAGCGTAGACTTCCGAACTCCCGCTCTTTCACCACGCTGCAAATTTGTGCGACGGAAGATATTTTTGATAAAAACGGTAAGCCAAATTACAGGCTTCTTGTCTGTTTGAGTATATAATTATTTACGTCAGTAATATATACTTTTAACCATAGTTACTGATAAAGATTTTTTCTGATGAGTATGCACGGTCCGAGGCGCGATGCGCATGCGCGGCTGCGGCACTGTTCCCAGCACGCTTGGGGTTTTGGCCCTAGAAAAGCGTGTCCAAAACTGAAAATTAGTAATTAACACTGTGAATTACCGGTATCTCTGTGAATTACACAGAACGCGTGTTAATTCCAATTATCACTGAGACATGTAAATGCAGGTTTTGGCGCTAGTAATCCGCCTTACCAGAATTAAGCATGATCACGTGAAAATTATAATTATCAAGTGAAAATTGTAATTATAATGTGATAATTTCCGGTTTTGGATATTTGCAGGCGGATTGCTAGAGCCAAAACTGAAAATTAAACATGATCAGCGAACATATTTGTAATTTTTCAATGATAACTATATGGTTAAAACGTCAGTTAACGCCAGTTGGTCGGGTTGCTGTGCTAAAATCGTTGATCTTGTCGAAGCTTGTGTATCTATGGCTGTTATTGCCTAATCCACCAGACGATATTGTCAATTCTATTCAAAAAAGTATTTTTACATTTGTTTGGAATAATAAAAATGCTAAGATTTCTAAAAAGTCCTCAATGAAAAGTATCTCTGAAGGAGGTATTGGCATTCCAGATGTACGCCATTATATGAACGCATTAAAACAAACTTGGATCAGAAAGTTGACGAAAACTAAACATAAATGGAAAATTATAATTGAAATTGTAAATGAAAAGGTATTATTAATTAATAAGCTTGGTAACAAATTGTGTATGGAAGAAAATTGTAATCCATTCTGGTTCTTAAGGCGTATGAAATTCTGGGAGATAAAATTAGACTTGGCTGTGCTGAGGAAATTTTGTCGGAGCCATTATTTTGTAATAATAATATTTTAGGTGAAGATAAAACAATTTACTTTCCAGACTGGATTGAAAAAGGTGCATATATAATTGGAAGTTTGTTAAATAACAATGGCAATTTTTTAAGTTTTCAAGTGTTTGTTAACAAATATAATATTACTACTAACCTTTTAGTGTATTATGGCTGTGTAGAGGCTGTTAAGAGATATGTTCGCCGGTGTGGACTGCAACTGGCTAACGCCGATGTTGCTGATTATAAACAAAGTAAATTGTTGAGACTTATTGGTACATCTCCGAGAGGTGTGAGGATATTATATGATACATTAGTCAAAGATGATGTAAAACCTAACTGTTGTAAAAACAGACGGGAGAATAGTGCGTACAGTTGAATGGAAAATAATATTTAAGAAAGCACAGGAAATTAGGGAAATCAGATTGAAGTGGCTGCAAATTAGAATAATTCATAGAATAATAGGAACCAATATAGTATTATCCAACATTGGAGTTGAACAGAGTATTAATTGTACTTTTTGTGAAAATGAAAGGAAAAATATACAACACCTTTTCTTTAGGTGTCCTTTCGTTCAAACGTTTTGGACTGACTTTGAGAGAGCCCTAAATTCTAAGTGTTATAATGCTATTGCTTTCCACTTCAGCGAACATCTCGTAATATTTGGCTGCGAAATAAATATAAGAACGGACACAATATTAGATTTGTTAATTTTATTATCAAAATCATTCATTTATAAATGCAAAATAGAAGAAAAAAACACCACTTTACAGGTCCTTTACAGCTGTGCTAAAAAGCCGATATGAAGTACAAAAATATATCGCCCTTTTACAAATGAGGTATCAAAAATGTGTACAAGAATGGCACCCGTACTTACCACTGTTTGACGATATATAAGCGCTTATATATATTAGTTTAAATGTATATGTATTTTTCACTGCGTGCTAATCTTGGTTTTGTACATTTTGTGAAATGATAATGACCCATGGTGTTCTCTCTTTCTAACTCTATCTCTTTCTCTCTCTTTTTCTCTCTCACTTCTCTCTTCCTTCTCCCCACCTTACTTTCTTTTTTAATTTCTCTAAAATACCAAATATATATGTAGATATTATTGTGAAAGAAATAGAAATCCAAAGAGTATGGCTTTATACATGTGACATAAAGAACTAATAATTCTTCTTTTTATGTTATAACATTTTCTTCTTATATGTCCATCCTCATTTAGCATTTGAAAATGGAAAATATATTATCTGCATGCATGTTTTGGAGAATAAAAGAGTTTAAAAGCAATTTTTTTTCAATGATAATTGTAATTATTTCTTGTTAATTTTAATTATCCCATGATATTTGTAATTATCACCTGATAATTGTAATTATCAGGTTTTGGTGCTAGTAGGCCGCCATAAGAAACCTATTATGCCAGTCTATTGACATTATTTTCTCATTATGCAAGTAGTTCTCTTGCCATAAGACTCTTCATTGCAATTAAATTTACAAATTGTCTTTAAGATGTATGCGCGCATGTAAATTATATTGTTTTTGTCTACATTTATTTAAGTTGTTGTATGGAATAGTGTAAATGCAACTTCTGTTTTATTTATTTTTATAATTTTTCTTTGAGGTACAATCTTTTCTTGTTTTTTTCCTTGTTTTGTTTAGTAGTTTTTTGTTGTTTTTTTTCTTTCTGGCTGAAAGCCTCTAGTGGCAAGAGCCTGAATAAAACTGAATTGGATTGAATTGAATTGAATAATACAAACTCCACTACAGGCAAATAACCCTTCATACTGTTCATTTCAACCTGTGTTTATTGGTGCAAATCTCGACAATGAACTTCTGTAATAGTTAGGCCTATAAAGTACCAAAGAGCTGAAGGCTAAACCAACAGTGTCTAATGCAGTCATAGGTGTGCTTATGTCATACAAATACAGTATGGCGGTCTACTAGCGCCCAAAACTGATAACTACAATTATCAGGTGATAATTACAAACATCAAGGGATAATTACAATTATCAAGAGATAAATTACAATTATCATTGAAAAATTGTAATTATCACATAATTATTATAATTTTCGGTTTTGACGCAATTCCAGACGGATTGCTAGAGCCAAAACTGAAAATTAAACATGATCACGCGAAGATATTTATAATTTTCAATGATAATTGTAATTATCGTTTGATAATTGTCATTATCCCTTAATAATTGTAATTATCTTATGATATTTGTAATTATCAGGTTTTGGCGCTAGGAAAGCGTGGCAAATACTGATAATTATTAATTATCATTGTGGATTACCGATATCTCAGTAAATTACACAGATCTCGTGATAATGGTAACTATCGGTTTTGGCGCTTGTAGGCCGTCATAGTTTCTTGTCCGAACTGATTACGGTTACTATAAATATCCTCACTCCGCCATCTCTCTCTCCCCCCATACGCTCAGGTGTCTGGGGACGGTAATTTACTCCCTCTCTCTCTCTCTCTCTCTCTCTCTCTCTCTCTCTCTCTCTCTCTCTCTCTCTCTCTCTCTCTCTCTCTCTCTCTCTCGCTTGTGTGTATTGCTTCCGTGTAGCATTGTTTGTACTTAGATTTGGAGTTCTGCCCATCAACAACAATGCCCACAGATACAACGAAGACGTGTTAGCTAGAAATTGCATTGTTTGTAAAACATTGTCGAGAATGAATATCACTTTTTGTATATCTGTCCCATCTATAATGATCTAAGAACTCGTTTTTTGTCTAATCGACCTGCATGTATAATAAACCTAATTCAAAGAAAAGACCTTGTCCACGTACGATCCTTAAGTAAATTTGTATACCACGCATTCTCAAGGCGTAAAATGTGGGTAGAATCGTTGAAGTAGTGTATATATATATATATATATATATATATATATATATATATATATATATATATATATATATATATATATATATATATATATATATATATATATATATATATATATATATATATATATATATATATATATAATATCCAATTGTCCCTCTTCTGCATGACAATCGCCACACTTCCATTTGAAGCAGTATTTACTTTTTTTTTTCCTTCCTCTATATGGTGCACTACACCACATAGTGAAGCCTTGCTTCCAAGGAAAATGTTTTTTTTTTGGTTACATTTGTGCAGGTGCATAAATATGTATATGTATATATGTATGTATTTGTATGTATGTGTGTGTATTTGTGTGTGTATGTGTGAATGTGCGTATATGTATATGTATGTAAACTTATATATCTATTAATACATATTGTGTATTCGCAGTGTTTCATTACAATATTTTCCCACTTCGGTGGCCGACGCTCGGATTACGTGCGTGTGAGTGGGTGTGTGTCCGCGCATGTGGCGCGTGCGTGTGGGCATATGAGCCTATGGCCAAAATGCCAATAAATTGTCAAAGTCAAAGTCGCTTGCAAAATGTTAAGCAGTATAGCAAAAGGCGCATTTTTATGCGTTTTAAAAAGAACGCATATTTTGAATATATTTTCTGTAAAATTATTTTTACAAATCTTTGATTCTCAAATACAGCCCATAGCTTTGTATGGTTCGGAAATATGGGGCATGGACAAGGCTGCGATTCATTGTGAGAAAGTACATTTATTTGCATTAAAAAGGGTTTTAGCTGTTGATACTCGCCCTCCCAGTGATTTTGTATACGTGAAATAAACGGTACCCCATTCAGATCAATGCAATTGTAAGCTGTATGCGATATTGGTTAGATTTAACACACATGGAACCTCATCGTCTCCCTAGAAAGGCGTATGTAATGTTGATGACGTTAGATGAGAGGGGAGCAAATACGTGGGCAAAAATGTGCGATATGTCTTTCTATGTATGGATATGGCTTTGTATGGTTAAATCAAGGTGTGCAAGAGATCAAGTGTTTTTTTAGAAAATTTAAACAGCGACTTGTGGATTGCAGATGGCCAGAATGGCGTAATCATGTACAAAACAGTGACAAATATAAAATGTACTGTTTATTTGGGGGCAGTAATCACTGTGTTAAAACTTATTTGGAATAAGTCTTGACAGGCATTTAATTTTTATAATGACTAAATTTCGCGTTGGTTTTTTCAGATATTGGTGTTCCTTATTACAGATATGGAAATGACACACAATCAGCTGTAAAATGCCCGCTTTGCATGGAAAAAGAAGAAGATGAAGTCCACTTTGTATTATGTTGTCCAGTCTTACATAACTTAAGAGTGCAATTTATTGCTGAAAAATATTATAGAAATCCATGTGCATCTAGACTGTGTATTTTGATGGCGTCTAGTAATCCGAATATAATTAGGAAACTAAGTATATACTTGTACAAAGCCTTTAAACTAAGAGAAATTGCTCTATCGTGATTTAATCGGAATGAAAATTTATGTGTTTTTTTTAAATATATATAATATTAATGATGTGATCGTCTGATGCCCTTTCATGAAGGGGCGACGCCTAAATGAATAAATAATCAATCAATCAATCTCTCTCTCTCTCTCTCTCTCTCTCTCTCTCTCTCTCTCTCTCTCTTTCGCCGATTTTTCTGATTAGGTTAAGAGTGGTACATTCACACTTGTCTAGCCTATTATATATAGCCTATATAGTGTGTGTCCAAAATTCTAGAGGAGGTAGTGCTAAAACAACTTCTGAGGCATTTAGAACATAACAATCTCTTTAACCCACTTCAGTCAGCATACAGAGCTGGACACAGCACCGAAACTGTTCTGTTACGTGTCGCCAGTGACATTCTTTCATCTCTAGACCAAAATAAGCTTTTGGTTCTTCTTTTGCTCGATAACTCTGCTGCATTTGATACCATAGACCATGATGTTCTCATCTCTCGGCTTGGGTCTCAGTTTGGCATCTGCTCCACTGCTCTTCAGTGGTTCACATCATATCTGAATGACCGTTCACAATATGTTTCTGTAAATGGCTTCCAGTCTAGCAAAACTCCATTACTATATGGTGTCCCGCAAGGCTCAGTACTGGGGCCGGTCTTGTTTGTTCTCTATACTTCCCCCTTGTCTTCTGTCATTCAACAACATCCCGTCGACCATTTTCTTTTTGCAGATGACACACAACTTGAAGGTACTTGCGATCCTGCTAACATCGACACCTTGACTCAATCATTTCAAGACTGCACGACTGACATCAAACAGTGGATGACAGACAACAGACTTAAGTTAAATGACGACAAGACCGAAGCTCTTCTGTTCTCTGGCTCATGTTCCTCCTCTGATCTGCCATCAGCTGTCACTGTTTGCTCCAGTAGCATACCTTTTTCTGAGAGTGCCAGGAATCTTGGAGTCATTTTTTATTCTTCTCTTGACATGAAAGAACACATTAGTAAAGTTTGTAGACAGTGTTTCTTTGAACTAAAGAGAATAAGTTCCATCCGTCGCTATCTTACTGTTGAAGCAACTAAAACCTTAGTTACATCATGCATCCTATATAGAATGGATTACTGCAATTCACTCTTGGCTGGCTTACCCCAATCTGCACTTGATCCTCTACAGAAAGTTCAAAACTTTGCTGCACGCATCATTTTCCGTTCAAACCTCCGTGAACACATTACTCCTTTGCTACACAGACTCCATTGGCTACCAGTTGCTGAACGCATAAAATACAAGATAGCTTGCCTTTGTTTCTCTGTTTTTACAGGCACAGCTCCTGCTTATACTGCTGAAATTTTATCCATATTCACCCCTTCTCGAGCTCTGCGATCATCTGCTGACACACGTCTTCTTAGACAGAACCGCTTCAACAGACAATCGCATGGTTACCGCTCTCTATCTGTCTTTGGTCCTCAACTCTGGAATTCCCTTCCATACAAGATTAGACATTCTTCCTCCATTTCCTCTTTTAAATCACAGTTGAAAACATATCTTTTTAGGGAATATTTTAATTAATCATTTACAAGAGAGTGTATGCAGGTGTGCGTGCTTGTGTTTTTCATAGTTTAACTGTATTTTGTACATATGTATATTATGTATCTTTTGTCCAGTTTGTCTGTCTTGTCTTCCCATTCCCCCAACCCCTTGCGCGCCTTGATCCTTAGGCTAAGGCGCCTTACAAATGACGAACATTATAGCCTAATTGATGTTGCAGAGGTCTGTTGGCAAACAGAACTACCTGTGTTTTACGTTTACTATCATCTCTTTGGGAGAGATAATCAGCTACTAGCCTATGTGTTTTACACAAATGTGGCGTCTCTCTTATCGAATTAGGAAACGAATTAGGAACGGTTACTACAAATTGTTCAGGTGTACCCACAATTGAATTGTTTTATATAACGCGTTTACCAGCTCAAAGAAATGCTTAAAGCGCTGATTCGCTCAGATCCAGCATACTTAAAATAGGTTGCAGAAGTAAGGACAAATAATCGCAGCCCCCTTTCTGGCAACTCGATCAGCCCACTCATTAGAAAAAAAAACAACCCACAATTTGAAGCAATCCAACAAATATTTACCTGTGTGCCATTAATTATAAGATTATGAACCAAAATGACAGGGTATTGCTCACAACATCATCCACATAAATTCCATTCTTTAAAAATCAAATCCTCATCAAAGGACGGTCAAACAATGTTTTAGAAAACAATGGAAGAAAACAAGTTGAGCTCACCTTCTGCGGGTCTTCTTTTGTAAACTCTGTGGATACGTGTGCAATTGACGTAATGCACATATACGCCTCTAAAAAACAAAACAAAATCGGGATCTATCCTCTTTTAGTTTCAGAGATAATGCAGTGGTCCAAGTTACCCACCTTTCCCTTACTATACTATTTGTGTGAGAGTCTTGTCATACCATAAATAATTATTTAGGGCAGGGCATTCATTGTTCTCAACATATTATATAAATTTACTCTATGGAATTGCAAAGTATGAGCTGTTAAACCCTGGTAATATAATTATGCAGGTAAGGGGAAAGTTTTATGAACGGGGTGTTAGGAGCGAATAGGAAACTTACGCCTCTATCCTATCCTATCCTATCCTATCCTATCCTATCCTATCCCGTAAGCGAACTTGTTTTTTCCAAACTAGTTCCAGTCACTCGCCGAAAAAGGCAATCTTCGAAGTCGAACGAAGCTCTCCGATGTGTAACGAAATTATGCTTGCATGACTATGACTAGTGAAACATTAAAAATGGTCGCTGTTGCTTCTAATTCTGTTCGATTTACAAAGATTAGCATTTCGCAACGGTGTACTTTGTTAAGATGCGCTTAATTATTATCGTCTGATAATTATAATCTGATAATTATTATCGTCTGATCGTCATTGTCTGATACAATGGCTCCTAAATATTGGAAGCTATGCACTGTGTTGGAGGATTTGCCTTGGACTTTGATCTCCCTGTTGATGCCATTGGTGTTGTTGGTCATCATTTTGGTATTCTCTGCACTTATTTCCATTCCATAGGCTCTGGAGGTGGTGTCAATCCTCTGTACCAGCTGTTCAAGTTCTTTTTACTCTCCAGCCAATCCATCAATGTCATCCGCAAAAGGAATGTTGGAGATTGCTCTACCCCCTATGCTGACTTTGCCTTCGTGATCTCCAAGGGCATCTGACATGATGCGCTCTAGGAAGATGTTGAAGAGAGTTGGAGAGAGTTGGCATCCTTGACGCACACCGATTGTTGTTCTGAACCAGTTTCCGATGGCGCTGTTATGTAGGACTGCACTGGTAGCCTTGTCATACAGGCTTTTGATGACTTCAATAATTTTAGGGCTGATGTTGTACACTCTCATGGTTGCCCACAGAGCTGCATGCCAGACTCGGTCAAACGCCTTCTTGAAGTTTACGAACACATGATAAAGATGTTGTTGGTGCTTTTGGTATTTCCCGCAGATTATTCTGAGGTTGAAAATATATTCAGTGGTACTTCGTCCTGCCCTGAATCCTGCTGGTTCTTCAGCTATACTTTGTTCAGCTTGGGGTTTTAACCTGTTGAGTATAATTTTTAGGAGAACCTTGCTGGGATGGCTTATGAGGTTGATGGTGGTGTAGTTTTATCATTCCGTTTACCCGTTCAAAAAATATCCCCGTGCCTGTCTTAAACAAAATGAATTATTGTCCAAATATCAACGGTCATTTCATCGATTGGACATTATCCGCCACACCATTTTTCTGTACGATGTTGGACTTCATGGACTCAATTGATAATAGGAGGTCTTGGGAATGAAATAATTATTAATACACAATCAGCAGTATGTGGGATCACATTATAAGGAGAGAGAGAGAGACAGAGAGAGAGAGAGAAAGAGAGAGAGAGAGAGAGAGAGAGAGAGAGAGAAAGAGAGAGAGAGAGAGAGAGAGAGAAAGAGAGATAGAGAGATAGAGAGAAAGAGAAAATATTAAAAGTTGACGATAAAAAGCAAGACAGAAAGAAAGACGGAAAAAGTAAGACCAAAAGAAAGAAAGAGACAAAGAAAAAAAGTTAACAAAAAGATAGAGACAAAACACATTACGGGAAAAACAAATTTCGATGGAAAGGAGCAAAGAAATAAATTAAACAGAAGGTAGCTGGTATAGACGCCAAAAAAGACTAAGGGGCGAGCGTGTGCTGACCTAATAGACAATTAAAAACCTTTTAAAATAGTATGAAGGTAATTAAGATGCAATAAAACAAAATTAAGCTTACAACATTAAATGTAACTAACATAAAATTAATGAACTAAAATACTATTTATTGTTTTACAAGATTAGGCTGGCAGAGTTGTTGAGAGAAAAAAACAACAGTATTCATCACATAGATAGATATGTTTAAAGCATTTATTGTTGTAGTATAATCAGGAACGTCTTCCATTAGAAACTACATCGTACAAAACGGCGATAGCGCGGGGGGGAAGGAGGCGAGGTCAGAGGCCTGCAGATGATTTCAATCTGAAAATAGGAAAATCAATCAGTTAAATGAATAAACAAAACAATGAATTAATCAACTAATAAAATGAATCAATGACTTCACTACTGAATCAATAACGTCGCTCACTATTGACAAGAATAACTTCGCGTAGTAGTACTAGTAGTAGTAGTAGTAGTAGTAGTAGCAGCAGTAGTAGCAGTAGTAGTAGTAGTACTAGCAACAGCAGCAGCAGTAGTAGTAGTAGTGGTAGTAGTAGTAGTAGTAGTGGTGGTAGTAGTAGTAGTAGTAGTAGTAGTAGTAGTAGTAGTAGTAGTAGTAGTAGTAGTAGTAGTAGTTGTAGTAGTAGTAGTATCATGATTTAACATGTTTAGCAGAAGTTAAAGTATCCGCAAAGAAAAAAACCATTATGAGTTTTGATTCAGTTATTCTTGAGATAACTGATAAAGCAAAAAGTGCCATTTGAACAATAACAACAACAAAATTAAATTCGGTGCGGCGGACTGTTAGCCTGACGGATTGATACTGAAGAATAGCCCATGGTTTGAAGTACCTGCATACCAAAACATTAAAAAAATGCTTTAGCGGTCTGGGGGATATTGAGTAAAACGTATTATGCAACAAAATATATCCATTAAGCGTGACCTTTGCTGTAGCACAAATATGATAGCACAGGAGGCATGCCACTCACTTAGCTCATGTTCGTATGAAGTTTGATCAAAATCAGTTCAGTAGTTCTTGAGATATGGCTTCCAACGGACTGACAGAACGACCGACATATCGACATTTTGACTCGTTGTGATCCTTCCACCTCTCTCCACCCTACCCTCCCCCCTCTCCCATCTCCGACGAATTTGAAGTATTTCCAGATATGTCTGTAAAAATATTATATATATGTTCTAGTAGTGACGTAAACGTATTGCACTGTCAGAACATTTTGTCATAAAGTAATCTATAGACTTTGCATAATCCTATGACCTACTGTAAGTTAGATATAGAGAGAGGGCTAAGCGAACTGGAACGTCCCGATATAAATTAAGCTTTTCTTCGATCAAACAAAGGCCGGCGAGCATTGCTGTTAATAAAAAAAAGGAAAACATCCTACACGAGGCATGCATAGGGAGTCGCTTTTTTCGTATTCTCTTTTTCGAAAAAAACCTGTTTGGGGTGAGTCCTCAGTGGGTCGGGTCTAGCAGCAGACATCATACTTTAGTCATATGTCCGATTCCTATACATCATCCATTCCTTAGCTTTTATATGTAGGCACCTTACTTTAAACCATTTTTGCCCTTTGATACTACATACAAAGCTTACGTATTCGGTGTAGACAGCTTACCTTTAAGCTTAACCGTAGAGTAAACCTTTGCCGAATCCGAAACCGCCGTATCCCAGACCGCCGTATCCCAGACCGCCGAATCCGCCGAATCCCAGACCGCCGTATCCCAGGCCGCCGAATCCAAGGCCTCCTCCAAAGGGGATTCCGAAGCCTCCGTATCCGCCGAAGCCGAGACCAAGAGGGAATCCTAATCCATATCCTCCGAAGCTGGCCGAAGCCAAGGAGACCATCACCACCAGAAGGGCGAGAACTGCGACCTTGTTCATGTTGATAATCTGCAATGAAAGGCAGATAATTATTTGCATGACGATGAGGATGAGGATGACTATCGTGATGATGATGATGATGAGGATGATGATGATGATGATGATGATGATGATGGTGATGATGATCATGATGGTGATGATGATAACTAAGGAAAAGAATTAGAAAAAATAATGATAACATTGATGATAATGATAATTATGATGATGCTGATCAAAATGATAACGATGATGATGATGGGCATCTATGATTTGTTGCGCTGAAAACACACGTATATCAACTAACAAGTTAGTATCTCTCTTCTATGTCTCTATCGACGTGCGCGTACAACCGGTTGCTTCCCTTTACATGCTTTGCGCTCCATAAAGCGTCGTCGGCCTGAAATAACTTTTTAGAAACTTCAAAACCCAGGGGAATTATGGGTAGAGAAATCCTTTTCTGAAATGACGTTGGCCAAATCCTTCTTTAGTTTCTTTGCTCGAGCAAAGGCAACCTCATAGGTATGGAGCACTTCGTCCATTATAACTCCATCGCTGATAATACTGCTGACAAGTTTCTGCCTTTGTTCACTACCAGAAATATGCAGTTCCTCTCCCAACTTTCGTTTAATTTCAGCGAGCACATCTTCGCGAGAACAGATTTCCCAGAATTCTCTATTCTATTTTTAGGTTTCGGATATCCCCGTCTCAGCTTGTGGCTAAACGGGACCACCGCACGTCGACTGGGGGCAATACGAGACACTAACTTGTTAGTTGATATACTTGTGGCTGAAAATAAATGTTTTCGTTGTATGCATATTACACTTTCCTATCACATCATCTTTTGCAGTGGAGATTACAACTAGTATATAAAAAAAGAAGAGCCCTTTTGATAAGAAAGGAAGAACAAGGTCGTTCTACATGCTGAAAAGTAGGCAAGCTTGCACTAAAACCGAAAAAGCGTTTAAAATAAATGTGAAATAGAAAGCAGGCATATGCTAGCACTGCAACAACAAGCTGGCTTTAAACTAACTTTACCTAGAGGAAATGGAGATTAACCCAACCATTTTTAACCAAAAAAATCGTTCTTATATAGCCCTCGTTTAGCTCAAAAAGCTACTCAAGGCGCTGATTAATACAGAACCTAACTCAAGCCCCACGAGTCGCCCACTTGCAGCTTTTGTGAGCATAGTCTGACGCCCAGACAACTGTGCACAATCCTGTGCGACCGGGGATGGGTAAGAATGAACCTAGACCTTGCTGCTGCGGGTATTTGTGTAGCTGACACTCCCCCCTCTAGGACTTCAGCGGCCGTGCGATGGAGTGCCTCGGTTTATACTGGAAAATGGGTGGGTGACGATGTGTACCACAGTCGGTCAACGGGCTTTGAATCACTGTCTGTAAGGGCTGCAATGTTATTGCTTGACAGTCAGTGCTCTATTTGTTATTGCCTTTTTGAGTACACCACTGAACCCACTGTTTCTGAGGGTCATGACATTTTTGTTTCGGCACTCCAGGCCGTCAACGGCCTTCGAACTACTGCCTTTGTAAGGTCTGCAATGTTATCTCTTGACATTCAATACTTCAAATGTTTTGTCATTGCGTAATGTAGCCTACATCACTGAGCAAACTGCATTTTACATACAAAACGTAGCTTTAAAACTGGCAAACTAAATAGAAGAAATGTAGACTAAGGCAGAAAAGAAACATTCGGTGTAACTTTAAAATAAACATTAGACAGAAGACATGAGGAAAATTAGTCAAAATGCGAATAATTAAAAAAATATATAATAAAATCTCTTATTCATGCTAAGAGCTGACTAACATTTTTCTTATAAATTCGTTGTTTTATTTAGTTTTTTTGTGTCTGATATTTGCGAAATTGTAATATAAAGGTCGTGTCCGAGCGTTCTAAAGATCGACTGCTATTTGATGGTTTATTTCCAATAGAATACACATACAGGCGCATACAAATAAACTCAGCGGATCGTGGTCAACGAGCTTCAATGAAATGTTATGGACTAGCCATGAGGGTTACTATGCCTGTAGACTCAAGTGACGCTCAATGACGGTATATAGTGGTTTTCTAGGTTCCCTCGAAGTTTTTTTCTTAACACGCTTGCTTCAGATCATTCATGAATCAAATTCCAGGTATCTTACAATATTTTAGATTCCATTTTATTTGCAGATGAGGCATGTTTGTGAATATTTCATAGGCCCTAACCATATGGCACTGCTCGTATCTGAATTTAATACTAAACCTGAGACAGATACGAACGTTCAAGAGTATTTATTATTTGCATAAAAGACCTCTCATCACCCTTAAGCCTAACTTCTGTAAGCCTATTATCAACGTATTGAGAAATATTATTTTCAGTGTATAAAAAGTTTCAATCCACCTTACAAAGTCAGGACCACATTCAAACGCTGACTTTTCGAGTTGTATATACGCTTAAGTCATGTCAGTGCTACTCAGACTCTTGTCCTGTTAAGACTCGACTAATGTAAGTTGTAACGTCCTTTTCTATGGTTGCCCCCCAGTATCTGCTGCACAAGCTGCAAAAGATGCAGAACAATGCTGCTCGCCTTATTTTGCGTGTTTCAAAATCAGATCGTGTCATTTCTCATTTGAAATCATTGCATTGTCTTCCCGTGGAGAACAGAATGCAGTATAAAATTTCAAGCCTTTGCTTCAAAGCTGTTACTCTGTCTGGTCTATTGTATCTCTCCGACTCCGAGTTAGTCCATTTCTATACATCCACATCATCATTTGACAGTCGCCAGCATCGTATTCCCCGTATGAAAACAAAAATTTTTGGCGAACGCTCATTTTGCTCGTCAGCCCCCACAGTCTGGAATTCTTTTCCTTTAACTCTGCGCTCTGTTGAATCATCTCTTTCTTTTTGCTCTGGACTAAAAACACATATTTTCAAGTATCTATCCTTAAACCTTGGTCCTGAACTTTTCTGTGTCAAATACAGTAAAACCTCCGTTTTACGACCTTTAAATTGCCATTAAAACGAGGTCTTAAATTGGAGGGGTCTTAAAAAGGAGGTAGGACATTTTCGAAAAAGACATTTAGAAAATTAATGAAGTAAAATAAATACATGTACAAAAAGTACAAATACCATTAAGTATAGGGAACATCTACCATCTTCCAGAAATATAGATTAAACTCTGCCTCACAACCAATACAGTCAATATCTTCATGTTCCTCATTATTTACAAAATAAAAAATCAATGTTAGTATGATAGTTGTTTAAAGGTGTATGTAAGTGCTGAGTGCATTTTTGGAGTTATAACTATTTATAAGATAACTCCATTAAGATTGTTGTAATTATTTTTATTCAATCATTGAAGTTTTTTTTTTGAAAGAATGCGGTTATTTCTGTTTGTTGGCATGATCCCCCCACCCGTGCATGTTATCTTAGTATGTCACTTTGAACACCAGACATGGTGTCGGCAAGATCTGACAGGCCCCTGCTCAGGGCAAATCTGGTCAGCTCCTTAGAGTATTTCAAGGTGTTTTAATGGATCGTCTGCTGTTAAAAGTTGTACACGAAACTGTTTTCTTCAAGCGCACAAATATAGTATTGCTTTGGACTCTGAATTTTTCAGATGCTAGGTCGTAAAATTTAATTATTTGAAGGTCGCAAGTCGCGTTTTAGAGGTAGTCGTTTAAGAGAGGTCGTTTATATAGTACAAAGCATCGGTGAAATTTTTCCGGTCGTATGTTGGAGGAAATCGTTTAAGAGAGGGTCTCAAAACGGAGGTTTTACTGTATTTAAAATATAATCATAGTCAGTGTATGTGTGTGTGTGTGTGTTTGTTTTGTGTATGTTCGGATTTGGTCTTTCATGTTTTGCTTCATGTATTTATTTATTTTTCTTATGCAAAGCACTATGAGCTGTAGTGAGAAAGGGCGCTATACAAATAATAATAATAATAATAATAATAATAATAATAATAATAATAATAATAATAATAATAATAATTATTATTATTATTATTATTATTATTATTATTATTATTATTATTATTATTATTATTATTATTATTATTATTATCTCAATAATGTGAATTAAATAATAAACTCTTTTTATGATCGTACTATCTAGTAAAAACGTTTGAAAACTTGGCTTTAAACTATATAGAATTACCACACAAGAAAGGATTACTCACGATGTGAAGTCGGAATTGACTGTCGTTCCTTCTGGTCTGTGATGAGGTTGTCAGTCTGGGGTTGTGGGCTGAATGACGGTCAGGTTCGAACTTTTCTCTCTTTTTATTCAGTGCAAGACCGGGAAGTCCCCCCACTCCGCATCACCTCGGTGACCGATGATGATAAATCACTCAATTAGTCTTTGAAGCAAATTCCTATTTATGGCTTTTTGAAGGTACTAAAAACGGAAAGTTATGTGTTTACGGTAAAAGTTATGTACTTACGGCTGTTGAATTGCACCAGAAATTAAACATTTTGCGTTTTTATTGCTTTTCAACTTAATTTATCAGAAAGGTGATTGTGGTGCCTCGAGGTAACGCGCGAAAACATGGAATTATGTGTTAATTGCTAATTGAGCAACCAATTCACATGTTTAAATTGATTGACCTATTTACTATTACAGTGCTGCGATCATGGCCTTCGGCGTGGAGATTTTTAGGCACTGTCCACATCATGTATGTCTAAACTAATTATTTCCGAGTGTAACTGAAAAGATTAGGTTACCATAAAGTGATTGCTAACCCTTGATCAGAATGCGATTTGTAAAAAAAAAACTTCAAATGTTTAATTCACGACAGGCTCTTTGCTTGTTTGACATGATCGTCATACATTTTCAATCTGACATTTGCCACATTGTATGAACCTAAACGTTTCAAACTATAATCTGCTATCATCAGTACCATGTTTTTCACTGCCCTTTGCAAACCAAACAAATGCTATTTAGTGGTGGCTACACCTTGCCATATTTTTTTTGCAATGTAAAGCAGTTGTTTATATAACTAACTAATTGCCAAGTAGCTTATTAACTTGCTGATAAAACTACATGGCAGGCACATTTTTGAGAATTGTAGAGTGGCAGACAGACAGACAAACAAAGAAAAGGGACATAACATTTTCATTACTTCATGCTGAGCTATGGCTGCCGAGGTTGTACACGAAAGTAGACTTACTGAACGATAGGGCAGAATACGATCGAGTGCCAATAAGCTAGGTAAGAAAAGTCTGAATGCAGCCCATTTTCAGTTTAGAGACATTGACACAAATAGCAATGAAATTGAATAGATTGAGCGGCATTATAGGTTAGGCAGGAACATATTTAATGGAGCCCATGTCCAATTTATAGACACTGGTAGAAATAGCAATGAACTGTGCCCAATGACCATAATAGTACTGTCCTGGGATTAGTGATTTGAAGCCTATAGCTCCTCACATTAACGTAAGGCTGTATGTATTTGTAAAGACGCATAATCCGCAAGCCGACAAATTGCCCTGATAGTTTGATACCTTACAAACAGTAACATTGAAAACAATCTACTTTTGCCGTCTCATCTGTTTGTATTTCTGAAACCGCTCGTAACCTGCCTCCGTTCTTTTGATATGTTTTATTTAAAACAACAACAGACGCAGCTATGTTTTATTTTAATCTCAGGTATACACTAAACCGAAACGTTGAATTCTAGAGGATACTGTGATTATTGTCAATGAATGCTCAATAGTGGGTGGGCACTCATGTGCTAGACGGGTGAGTGCCTTGCCAGATATATAATAAACACACTCAGCAAGCACTATAGGTCCTACGCCTCCACCACCCTTTGCCCCACCCCACCCCTCTCCCCTCTCAGAACAAGGCAAGACTTGTATTCCATGCTATAATCCTCATCGTGTAAATTATTGTACTACCAACCCTGCTTGATTGAGATAGTAATCTAAGCTAGGACACTACACGTCAAGAACAAAGACCTTAGTGTATAGATATTGTAATGTGCTTAAAGAGGGAGACGGAAGAAGGAAATGCAGTTGACACCCACGCAAGAGACCTGAAATACAGTAGTCTTGTTACCTGAACTAGGTGTCCAACAATTAAGGAACTGTAAAGGCCAGGAACATAAAATGTACGTGTACCTTGTACTTACACAAAAAATCTACGGTTACAATAATATTTCATTGTCTACGGTTACAATAATATTTTATTTTGCTATCACATTATGTAACTGAGGCTTCTGTGACCATACTACTACTACCACCCTAACTGGTTCCTTTCCAATCTGTAACAATATTCACTTCTGTAGCCGAACACGTGCAACTATTTAAGGGTAAGTCTGGAGAGGTTAATGATACAAAAGTCTCCTCAGTCCCACTAAAACCGTTACGGACTTTCCTTTTCTCATGGCCGGCTTTGTGATGGCTGGAATCTTTCGGTCGGACATAGGGGAAAGGGGCGTTATGAACTTAATCTCCTTTAAAAAAAAAAAAAAACTTTACCCCAGAGTAAGAATAGTTGTTTTTTTTAAAAAAGAAGATTGCATGCAGGACAGCCCAGGGACACAAAAAAAAAAAAAAAAAAAAAAAACAGGATAAAAAAAGAATTTACAACTTTGCGTCTAGCCTGTGCACGCACGCATTCCATCGCATGGACATTGAATATCGTGACGCTCACATCTAACACACGTGAGTGCCAGATATAAGCTTTATATAAATACATTTCCAAACACAAGTTCCCGGAACTCCCCCTCGGCTGTCGAACATCGCTCAGTTGTCTTGGGAGTTAGATGGTGCGCATGAAGCAGCAAGTTGGAGCCTTGGCGGTTTGAGGTTTTCAACCTGTTTTTGGCAAGCGCCTTGAGCATCTATTTGAGCTGATAAAACAGTTGCATATTAAGAGGCCACACAGCTAGGTTTGCGGTGGATCAGGGTCCTGGTGATTTGTTAGAAGCTACGACGTAGTGTTTTGTCTTATTCGGAGGATAGCATGATTCCCCGAGCATGCCAGTCCAGAATACCGTCGTCGTAAGACAAACAATGGGTCCAGTCACCGTATAATGCACAATGGAACAGTGGAGCGCTGTCCGGCGACAGAGACGGAGAGATGGTCAAGATAGCCACCTTCACATCTGATCAGCCTGCTTAGAGAGCACTGTACAAAAAAAAGCATCGAAAGAAAGAACAAAACTGTTAAGTTGAATAAGGTCTGACTACGGTAACAAGACGAAGAAGACATTTAGAAGTGGTTTCGCAATGAAACTTGGTATCAAAAACTAGTAGTGTTTGCCATTATGTAATATTGTTTTAAAAATAAGTGGTCTGGATTGATTGAAACACAGGAGAACACGTATTTTGAAATAATCTGATTTTATTGGGGCTCCGAATGATCTGTTTAGTTTCTTTCATCTCTTTCACAACCGTATTTTCTCCACCACTAACCACACATTCCTACGACCACCACCATCATCCTCCACTTTCCACCCTCCCACCACACAGCCCGTTCCATTGTTAAAATGACGGAACATATAAGTACAGTGTTTTCAATGTAATCTGTCCTTTGCTGGATGACGATATTGCTGGTCCATGAAATCAGAAACAAGACAAGAGAAACCTGGTAATGATGCTGACTTGTTTTGTCTAGGTTTGTATGGGTTTTTATTTTTTTTTTTATCCCGATTCCAAAACATATTCCTTGTAAAGGTGGCTTGAACGCGTCTCTTAAATAAAATATGTTCAGTGTGGTTTTCTTTTCTCTCTTTCAGATTTTATTAGAACCCATGTGTTTCCTGGACATCACGCAGTTTGCATACACGATCGTTTTGAGTTCTACTTTATCTGGCAAGCAAGCGAAATTTATACTATGTGACAAGGTGCAACAAATAAAATGTTTTGGGGGAATGGAAAGGTTGAATGTTCTTCACCCGAAGATCGCATATCGACCACACGCAGGCCATAAACCTCACTACGCATGTGACTACTCATCCATCTCACTACGCATGTGACTACTCATCCATCTCACTACGCATGTGACTACTCATCCATCTCACTACGCATGTGACTACTCATCTACGATAATGCCTAGGCACGCTAATCTGGAATTTAAAGGCATAGAGATAGGTCGGACGGATATTAAAAAGGAAGAAATAGACAGAGACAGAAACAGAGACAGAGAGAGACAGAGAGAAAAGTCGAGACGAATGGTAGGAGAAGAGGGTGTGGACGAAGGGTGGATGATGGTGATGGGAAGGAAAGTAGGGAAGGTAAGGGAAAAAAGGGGAGCGAGAGGGCAAGAGAGAAAGAGTATTGTGTGTATGTGCGCGTGTGTGTATGCTTGTGCGTGTGTGTATGTGTGTGTGCGTGAGAGAGATAGAGAGGAGAGAGAGAGATAGAGAACGCTCAAATATTGCATCCAGAATAACGAAGTCAAAACTGTATTAATGAGAGAGTGACAGACACAGACAGACAGACAGACATATAGATCTAGAAATAGAGAGCATCCAATGAATAACAATTAAAGTAGGCATTTCAACTCTGGGGCGCCGGGCGGATTTTTTGTATATCCCACTAACAGTCATTGGTATGGAATTAACGGTTGCATGCGTCACTTTAACTAACGATTACGCTGAATTAACGATTGTGACAACCAATTAAAATAAGTAAAACCCAACTTTAAGACAAACTCTCCGTCCTATCAATCACTTATCGAGATTTAAATAGGTAAATTAACTGTAATACAGGCCTTTTTATTTTTCTATTAGCCAAAGTAGTCCCTGATCTGCAATTATAACGATTGCGTCCCACTGATA
Source organism: Oncomelania hupensis (assembly GCA_036898135.1). Classification (NCBI taxonomy): domain Eukaryota; kingdom Metazoa; phylum Mollusca; class Gastropoda; order Littorinimorpha; family Pomatiopsidae; genus Oncomelania; species Oncomelania hupensis. The sequence continues at coordinate 149,877 of JBAHVR010000386.1, forward strand.
TGCAACCATAACGATTGCGTCAAGGGCGATCGGTCGGTTGGCCTAATTAGTTATGATCTATAATCATGCCAATTCATTTAGTGCCACACCTCCTAACAGTCAAACTTCCTGATTTTGTCAGCACATCGGTTTTGTATGGGAGGCGAGATATAGCAAACGCGCGAGCATTTGCACGAGCAAATGCGCGAGCATTTGCACGAGCAAATGATCGCGCACTTGCACGCGCAATTGCTCGAACACTTGCTGGAGCAAATGCTCGAGCATTTGCGCGAGGTTCGCGCACTTGCACGCGCATTTGCTCAAATGAATTGGCATGATTATAGATCATAACTAATTAGGCCAACCGACCGATCGCCCTTGACGCAATCGTTATGGTTGCATATCAGTGGGACGCAATCGTTATAATTGCAGATCAGGGACTACTTTGGCTAATCGGTCGGTTGGCCTAATTAGTTATGATCTATAATCATGCCAATTCATTTAGTGCCACACCTCCTAACAGTCAAACTTCCTGATTTTGTCAGCACATCGGTTTTGTATGGGAGGCGAGATATAGCAAACGCGCGAGCATTTGCACGAGCAAATGCGCGAGCATTTGCACGAGCAAATGATCGCGCACTTGCACGCGCAATTGCTCGAACACTTGCTGGAGCAAATGCTCGAGCATTTGCGCGAGGTTCGCGCACTTGCACGCGCATTTGCTCCAGCAAGTGTTCGAGCAAATGCGCGTGCGTTTGCTATATTCCGCTCCATAAACGTAAAAATTATACCCGGAAAAGAATGTGTATGTAAAAGAATTTGAGACGTGCACAAATGAAATATTTCTTGCATTTATTAATAATAATATTAATAATAATTAGTGAAAACTAGCACTACTAAACTTAATATTATTCATGAAATAACCTTATCATAACATTAAGGACGATTCAGAACTACTTTTTCTTACTATAATTCACCATTCATAATGGCTACTGAAGAATTAGAAGAGCAGTTTCTGTTAGAAGATAAGACACCCCACGCGTTCTTGCGCGGAAGAAAAAAATACACCCGTTTCTATATATATATTTACATATTAATTACTAATACTTTAATAATATTTTAAAATAAAAGCTATCTTAAAACATATTGAGAAAGGTTATTTAAATTATATTCTACTTAGAAATTAAGTTTAAGGGCCACAAATATTACGTAAATATTTAACATCAAACTAATGCGGATAAATACAAAATATCTAGGTCGGAGATCTACAAAAAAAACATGTGTTCATTTTCAGTTCCTTTCCGTTGACAGTTTTCAGCAAAACCCTGATAGCAAAGGGCGTAGCAACCGCTCGAGCGCATTTGCTCGAACACTTGCAGGAGCAAATGCTCGCGCAAATGCTCGAGCGTTTGCTATATCTCTATTTGTTACTTAATCTTTGTGTGGTGTGTTTGCCTAACAACCCATAGGCTTAGTTCAAATCGTTAAGACATGATAAACAAGCAGTAACATTGAAAACAATCTACTTTTGCCATCTCTTCTGTTTGTATTTTTGAAACCGCCCGTTACCTGCCTCCGTTCTTTTGATATGTTTTATTTAAAACAACAACAGACGCAGCTATGTTTTATTTTAATCTCAGGTATACACTAAACCGAAACGTTGAATTCTAGAGGATACTGTGATTATTGTCAATGAATGTCCATGGGTCTCCTTTCTGTTAAATCTCTTGAGGAGATGATTAAAAGTATCAGTATCAAAGATTTTCTTCGAATAAGAAATAACATTGAGGCAAAGTGACCCGGCATTCAGAATTCCACAGTATTTTGCTTCGCTTTAAACATCCAAAAACAACATTGATTTCTCCAAAGACAGAATGACCAAGCGCTGTGGCGCAGCGTGTTCCTTTGATGCTTCCATAAAATGTATTTTAAAAAGAAAAACGTCTGTGGAAACAGAAAGTTGCCGTGCAAATTTAATTAGATTTTTTGTTCTTTTAGGGAACGACAGAGGAAAATAGCTCTTCAAACTGATTGAATTCTGACTGGTCACTACACACATTAAATTTCATTGTTTATTATGAAGACGAAATTGAACTTAGAATCTTGAAACAGCGAGTTTATTAGCTATTATCTAAAAAGACATTAGCTATTCGATGCTAGATATGAGTAGGGCGATGGGAGTTGGGGCCAGGGTTGGGAAATGAACAATAATTTTCATCCAATGGCAGTGAGGGAAAGAAAATGGATACTGTCTTAACTAAACCTTACTTTATTTTTAAATTAAAATGAACCCGACATAAAATCAAGGGTACGATTAAAAATATTTTCATCCAATGACAGTTGCATGAGAAAGGATATGGGCTGTTTTCATAGCCTTACCGTTATCTTGAAATTACTAGGGAAATATTGAATCGAATATATACTAATTACCAGTAAGCCTTAGATGCCTTAAGGCTGGACTGCCACCTCCCTCCCCGCCCCAATTCTTGTTTAGTTTAAGGGAAGACTACTTCTTTTTTTTAATGTTGTTTTGCTAAGGCCAGACAATTCTCAATCATGTTCGGTCCGTGTCCCTATGTCCAGACAATGTAAACGCACTTTCCTATCAAATTTATACTCAGGTGTGAAACGTTGTTCATTGAAATCACTAGGTTATATCTGTTGTAATAAGAAGTTCGGAATAAGATTTTTTTGTGAACTTTCCTGTTTTATTATTGGATTTATACCATGGAATTTATAAAAGTTCCTATATATTATCATCTTCGGGTATAGCTATATCAGCTGTAACAGTAATTTAAAGTATTTAATAATATAACCCCAGGGTTAAATCTTATGTAATAAGCTTAATGCTGACTAGGTTTACTTGTTAAATGTCCTATCTATAATAGGCTACATTTGCTACAACTTTCGGACATGTACATCAGTATCATTAACTAAGGAATAATATATCACCATCACTTGTATAATAATGTGGACAGTGAGATTTTGTGAAATATGCCCGGATTTACGTCTTAATTTATGTTTATCTGTGTGTCATCAACTTCGGACTCTCATGTACAGCGATTTAAGCTTGACACATTATCCTAAAGGCCAGTTCACATGTCCAATATTATTCATTCAAAAAATCCGATGCCATTTAACCAGTGTCCAACATAATGAATAATGCATCAGATAAGTGAGTTTACATTTAGGATAGAGATTATTTTTTACTTTATACTTCCTGAGATTAAATGAAACTGATCCGATACTTAATTTATACCATCTTTCTTTATTTTTAAACCATATTTTTGTTGCTGTTTTTTTATAGATCAGATGTTACCAGTTTTCAATAGAACTTCCTTCTTGAAGTGTTAGCTTATGCTTTGTTTTCAACTAAGATTATGCCTATAGTTTGTGTTTTAGTATCGCAATGATAATAAGGTTTTACGTTAAATGGCATCGAATTTTTTGAATGAATAATATTGGACATGTGAACTGGCCTTTCGGACAACGTGTCAAGCTTATTAAATCGCTGTACTAATGTTGATTTTCAGATTCCCATGAGAGGACTTTAATTCGAAAGCCTTCTAGCTTCTAGAGGAAGAGTTGCTGTTTTTCAAAAGCGCTGCGATACTACTAGTCTACTAGAAAAAAAAAGATAAAGCTGATATTGTGGTTTGGTTGACAGCTTATTTCTACATTTAAACGTATAAAGGAATAGAATTACCTGAATTTCATGAAATATCGATTTCTGCTGAAGATGGTCTATCAATTAAAAGCTAAAGAATGAACAAAGAATGAAACCCCATTGTTTAGAATGTAACCATACATCGAATTAAACTTCATGTATTGAATTGAACTTCGCATCTTCAACCAGAGCCTTTTTTTCAACCAGACCAACATTGAAACTGTCTCAAAAGCAACCACAAAAAGACCATCTTGAACTGAACTGACTAAAAATTTAACCGAAGTAAAAGCAAAGAGTAACAAATTACGCGGATTAAGAAGAAAAAATGGCGACAATTTCCTTTTAAGATCTTAAAAATATATATCTTGAATTCAAATATTTCTAAACTAAAACCATTGATAACACAATTGGTAATAGTGTAACATTTGTAGTTTAAAAATTAAACCGGTATCAAACTGGAGGACCCAACCCATACTATACTCAAGTTGCAAAACTGTGAATGAATATGCAAAATTAAAATAAGTCATTAGATGAATGTAACAGGATATTTTGCAGGAACCAACCACAACAAAAACAACAACAACAACAACAACAAAATACGTTAATATATTCACGCTTTAGCATTACAAAAACAAAAACATATCTTTGTTTCCAAGTTGTTTTGTAAAGGTGAGACAAATACTGACAAGGGCTATAAGACAAAAACCCTAGTTGTAAGACCTGGCGCTGTAAATTAAAACAGGCCAAATTAGCACAGTCTACATTCCAAGCTAAGTCTAAATTCCAAGGTTAGGCTGCTGCGCTCCCTTGTCATCTCCATTTTCCTATACGCTTGCAAAACATGGACTCTCACAGCAGATCTACAACGAAGAATACAACGCATGGAGATGAGGTGTTACAGAAGACTTCTAGGCATTTCCTATACCCAATACATCACCAACGACGAAGTCCGACAGACCATCACACAAGCCATTGGACAACACGATGACCTGCCCACAGTGGTGAAGAAACGGAAGCCCCGATGGTATGGCCCCCTCACCAGATCACCAGGCCTTGCAAAGACCATCCTGCAAGGAACAGTGCAAGGAGGTAGAAGAAAAGGGAGACCGAAAAAGAGGTGGGAGGACAACATTCGAGAATGGACTGGCTTGACACTGAGCGAAGCCATCAGGGTTGCTGAGGACAGAGAAAGATGGAGTACGCTGTTTAAACGATCATCTGTCAGTGGTGCCTCAACGACCTCCGAGTTACAGGATAGGATAGGATAGGATAAGATAGGATAGGATAGGATAGGATAGGATAGGATAGGATAGGATAGGATAGGATAGGATAGCACAGACGAAGGGGCAAACAGTGGAAAAATCGGATTGGTCAACTTCACACACACACCCCCGCTCCTTTCCCCCCACACCCATACACAACATACACAAACTCACACACATAAATGCACACCAGGACACTCTTCTATTTATTCTGAGAGACACATATATTAACGTTTGTTTAATAGTAGGTCTACGGAAATGAAAGTCACATGTCATCTGAGTGGTAAAATTATCGGGTAGTTCTTTGGCTATTCGGTGTGTGTGTTTCTGTGCTGTGCTGTGCTGTGCGTGTGTTTGTGTGCGTGCGTGCGTGTGTGTGTGTGTGTGATGTGTGTATGTGTGGGTAAGTGGGTGTGTGCTTGCATATGTGTGTCGTTTTGTTCTTTTGATATTCTGATGTTTACTTTCCGGTGCTAAAATTGCAATTTTAATGTTTGGACCAATCCAATAATGCGCTTCTGTCCTCTGTACAATTATAGCAATTAAGTATTGAAAAGGGTGCGTGTTTTCCACTAGGAACTGGGAAACATGTTTGACAAATAAAGGTTTACTGTAGGATTCATTGAAAACAAGTCCCAAGGAAACAAATATGCCAGGTCATTTCCTCTCTCTCTCTCTCTCTCTCTCTCTCTCTCTCTCTCTCTCTCTCTCTCTCTCATTTTTCAGGAAAAAAAAACAACAACATTCCAATCTTCCTGAGTGTGGGGTAAACCCTTTACAGTAAATTTTTTGGGAAAATAGACGTCTGAATGTCTTATGCTACGCTGCGTACGGCAGCACCTAATGGTGTCCAGCTTATTGTTTGAATTAATCACGCTGCATGCAGTAACATACTGTCCTTCGTTTACATTTTGAACTAATATTAGTAGTGCAGGAAACTGAACCATTCTGCATTAAAGTGTTGGAAAGGAAGCAAGGCAATATAAAGTAAGTAGTAGTAATTGTTGTGCGTAAAACGGTGTTGAGTTTGTTTCTTCTATAGTTTATTATATTTTTTTATTTAAATTTTACTTTTTTCACACTTTACAATTTTATTCTATATTTTAACATCATACACACACAGCAGCAATCCAATGACAAAACAAAGAAAAACAATAATATCCAACCAACCAAAACAAACAAAACAACACAAACAGAAAAAAAAAGTGTACCAACTAACAAACCAAACCAAACTAAAGAGAAAGTGTACCAGGTAATAATATCTCTCCGAATATGAATACAATAGCTTTATTATCTCGCTGTGAAATTATATTGTGGTGCCAACCCAGATTACCCCCCACCCTTACTCCCACCCCCACCACCTGCCCCCCCCCCCTTCACCACCACCCAAAAAAATCATGTTTGAATTATGTTAACACATTTACAGTAAATCACAATCATTTATAAACAGTAATGCTCAAAAATATTAAAGAATCCAAACACTTGCTTATACAAATAATCAATCAGTAAAAATACATTCCTATCTAAACCATGCTATTACCAATGATTTTAAATCATCATTTCATAGCTTCCTTTCCCTCACACACACACACGCGCACATACACCCACACAAGCACACACACACACTTACAAGAAGGAATATGTGATGATGCACTGAGTCAACTATTTAACGCGGCAATTGGTTTTGAAACAAAACTAATTTGTGTTCATACCATTCTAAATTTAGGCACACGATACCTTCTGCCCGATAGTTATTGCTCACAGTTGTGAAGAAACGGAAACTCCGATTGTATTACCACGTCAGCAGAGCATCAGGCCTTGCAAAGAACATCCTGCAAGGCACGGTGTAAGGAGGCAGAAGAAGAGGAAGACAGAAAAAGAGATGGGAGGACAACATTCGAGAATAAACTGGCTTGACACTGAGCGAAGCCATGAGGGTTGCTGAAGACAGAGAAAGAGTACGCTGGTTAAACGATCATCAGTTGTGCCCCAACGACTTTCGAGTTACGGGATAGCATAGGATAGAATTTTAAGACAAGTCGTTTTAGTTGATTTTACCATTAATGACAGATCAAGTCGTTTTCTGTTGATTTTAATAATAATAATAATAATAATAATAATAATAATAATAATAATAATAATAATAATAATAATAATAATAATAAGAAGAAGAAGAAGAAGAAGAAGAAGAAGAAGAAGAAGAAGAAGAAGAAGAAGAAGAAGAAGAAGAAGAAGAAGAAGAAGAAAAAGAAGAAGAATATAGCACCGTTTCCAGGGCTAGGCTCAGTCTCACTGCGCTTTACAATTAAAAACATACTTTAAGAACATGTAAAAAATTAAACTTTAAAATAAAGTCATAAACAATGATGCAAGAAAAAAAAACTACAAAGACAATCATACTAGAAGAAAAGCAGTTCTAACATACCAGAGACATAAAACCGTTCAAATAAATAAAAAAGTAATAAATTAACAACCAACATTATGTGTAAGCAGGTATAAGAATTATCAAGGGATTAAAAAAAAGTAAAAATTCCTCAACTACATGAAACCATTTTACCCAATCTCAGCCTTCACTCACTTAAATCCCACCCCAGCACTGCTAATAATCTTTCCCCCCATTCACTCGGAAGGAATAAGAACGTATATACAGCATTGAATCAGATGTTTCACTTGCCAAATGATTCATTAAGGCATGGATGGCGCATTTCGAACTTTCAGTCAAGACAGTCAGAATGATATGAGCAATGCAGGATGAGGAAAGGAAATAGATCAGTCAGAGTAATATGGTTTAATTAAACCGAGGTGTTTGAGTGCTTCTTGGTTTCCCTCTTGAATGACCCGGCGAGGCACGTCTTGACACGTCTTTGTTTAGTTATTTTCCTCTTCCTTAAGAGTACATTTGTTGACATAAAGTGCAGTGGGTTTTTCCCCTTCTTCTTGTTTCGGTAATGACAAAGATCAGGGTCAGTATCCAAGGTTTCCCTATGGCATAAGGACTTTTCATCTTAATTAGTTTCCTATGGCTTTGGGTAATGAATGCATAACCTTTCATAATTTTTTAAAAAGATAGTTTCATACTTTTAATGGTGGAACAAAATGTCTGTACTTCTGTGGCGTTTCACCACATGTAGAAAAGCGTTTTGCCCTATACCTGTGGCAAGAAGTCCTTTTTTTTCCTTCTAAAATCTTGTTTAACTCTGTGTATTTTCTTGTATTGCCATAAGTATGCGAATGTTTGGGATTTGTGGTAGCTTTGACTTGTGTCTGTGGTTTAAGCCTATTTCGAGCTGCTAGCTACTTTACAGCCACCGTGGTGGTGCCGGGGGTTTCAGTATAAATAGTATCCCCACTTTCTGGAAATTTAGTGCTTTTAATGCCCACTGTCGCTGTCTTTGGTCTTTCTCATTCCTACTCTGTTCTATCAATGTACTATACTATCTTCTTCTTCGCTAGACCATTCACCTACCTTTTTTCTTGAAAACTCTTCCTGGACAAAACTGCAATTAAATATTGTACAAAAACAATCTCATCATGCAAATGTATCCAGCAACCTAAATAACTGGAAATAAACATCACATAATTATGCTTTCAAGCCTCTGATGTATTTAGCGCAACTAATCGCCACTGTATTCTTCCTGTTCATAACGATCCATTTAAAGAACCCTCTTTCAAATTGAGCTTTTGTGTACAAATGCTAAGCGTGTGTGCGCTTGGATCTTGCTGCAGTATAAATGTGTGATGCATTGAGTAAATGTTTTGTATAACCAATCATCATTTACAAAACGTGCAGTATGAAACCTACAGTATCATCTCAATAGCAACTTTGTGTTATATGGTAATTTTATTATGTGAAATGCTATAATTATAAGGTAACATGCAACGCTACCATTATTGTAAGCTGTGCAATATGTGCTATTGCAATCCTGCAGTATCTTTTTCAATGCAGTGATATTTCTTATTTTGTAAAAAAAAAAAAGAGTAATAAGCCTATATTGACTGTGTATATTACGACAGATGTGAAGTTAAGGTACACGTGGACTAATATATTTAATATGCACTCGTGTCAAAATATCATCCCTTCCATTTTTGTAATTGTACAGTATACATCATACCACACAGTCATTTCAATCCTGTCATGAATCTCATTATTTTCCTTCCACCGTTTGAAATGAATCAAAACAAATTTGCTATATCTTAGTTCTTCTTCCTCTCCTTCTTCGTATGTTCATCATCATCATCATCATCATCATCATCATCATCATCATCATCATCATCATCATCATCATCATCATCATCATCATCATCATCATCATCATCATCATCATCATCACTATCATCATCATCATCATCAACATCATCATCAACAACAACAGTAGCACCAACACCGCTATCAGCATAAGTAACAGTAGTAGTGGTAGTAGACTAGTAGTAGTAGTAATAGTAGTAATAATAATAGTAGTAGTAGCAGTAGTAGTAATAGTAGTATTGGTGGTGGAAGTTATTATTTATCAGTTAATGTAGGACTGTTTATTTATTTAAATTTATGTAAATAAATTCCTCTTTCATTCAACATTTCTGTCATTGCTTCAGAGCCACAGCGAGTTGAGCCATGGCGTCGATGATCTTCAGTTTGAGACATGCCGGTTACAAACTTGGCCTGGGTTTGCTTTTGATTGGGGCAGTGGTTTTCTACGTCGGGTTTGCCACCCCCTATTGGCCCAGTGTGAGCTTCTCCGGATTCTTTGGGACACGTTTTGAATACAACGGGCTGTGGCTCGCCTGTTATGGGTTTAGACAAAGGCCGACCTGCGTCTCCACCCTTCTTCAAGACACTCCAGGTAAACAAGTCAATTAGAAAGAATATAAAACAAGAAGTTTGTTACATTGCCCAATGGTAAGATTTGGTTTCATTTCCAACGAACGAACGAGCATTCCTGTTATTCATATTACCCGTTATGTCGCGCGATCTTCGATTTGAGTATATGCATTGGTATGGTATCCTTGACGTTGGAAAGCAGACGTCTTGATAATTTCGCGTAAATATTACAGATCTTCGACAAGAGAAAAGTCGACCAAGTAGGTTACCAAGGAAGTTGTCAAGCAATCAGTATGAGAGTTAAGTGAATCCATAAGTTTGTTGGTCAATAAGTAAATAAGTTCAGTCCAGTGTCGGGAAGTTCTTGCATACTGTTTGGAAGCCCGGACGCTGAGAGGTTAACACAGGTTTTAGCAATGCAAACTCACTGACTGCTTTTCCCTTGACTAACAGAAAACACACCATTGAATACCAGTGTGAGCCAGAATGTCTGTGTGCCTGTTGCAGGGTGGTACAAAGCTGTACAAGCTCTGCAAGCCATTGCACTCATTTTTTGCATCATCGACATTATCTACGCTATGGCCATCAACTTCTTCACGACCCGTCGCACCTTCAACAGAATCATAGAGGCCGGTGCAGTCTGTACAGGTACGTAGGCTTACAAACGCTAATACCATTGTTATTGTCGTTATTGTCGTCATTATTGTTGTCATCGTCATCATCATCATCATCATCATCATCATCATCATCATCATCATCATCATCATCATCATCATCATCACCATCATCATCATCATCATCATCATCATCATCATCATCATCATCATCATCATCATCATCATTGTCACGGACCGGTATTATAATTATTCGGGTCCAATGACATTATATTGTTTGTCAGTTTTCTTGTGAGAAGATATTGGTAGTTGCTATGAGAGCTAAATTTTGATTCGTTGAGCTGATCACATGACAGTTCACTAAGACCAAAAAAAACAAATATGTCTGTTTACGGTATGCCGACCGACCCAAATTTTTAGGCCCGACACTAAGCTTTTTTAGAATCGTCTGTAAAAAAAAATTTGAAAAAAGCCAAAACAAAATCGCACTCCCAAGGTGGAAAAGATTTTTTTAAATAAAGAAGAAGAAGAAGCCGACCTACCGACCTTATTTTCTTCCCTATGTTACCGTAAACATACATATAATTTTTTGGCCTAATGAACATTTACAAATCTAGTCATTCTTTTCTTGACTCTATACTAGAGAAAGTTGTCCCGGACTTCTCGTCTTATTTGTATTATAAATGTAATAGTATTATTAAACGATGATATTGTATCCTATCCTCTCCTATCTCGTAACTCGAAGATCGTTGGGGCACCACAGATGATCGTTTAACCAGCGTACTCCATCGGTCTCTGTCCTCGGCAACCCTCATGGCTTTGCTCAATGTCAAGCATTACATTACATTACATTACATGGTTATTGCTTTAGGTCCAGCGGACTCTTCCGAGCCAAATCAGGACCAGAGGCCAGTCCATTCTCGACTGTTGCCCTCCTTCCTCTTTTTCTGTCTTTTTCTTCTTCTGCCTCCTTGCACCGTGCCTTGCAGGGTGGTTTTTGCAAGGCCTGATGACGTGGCCATACCATCGGAGTTTCCGTGTTTTCATCAATGTGAGCGTGTCATCGAGTCATCGTGTTGTCTGAAGGCTTGCATGATGGTAATAAAAGGACAAAAGTTCAAAGTTCAAAGTCGGACTTCGTCGTTGAGTAAAATGAGGGTAACCAAACTTCCTCTTCACTAAGAACTCATTGCATTCCACCTAAACAACAAGTTTTACAATAATCTGATCAGCAGTTCAGGAGTAAACGTATAATCAAATTGCACTGTATATAAGGGCTGCAAGAAGGGGAATCACGGAGTCAGGAACGATAATCCATGTCATCGACCACATATATGACGTAAGAAGGAGTGTCCCACCTCTCCTTACAAGATCTCTACATATAGAAACCACAGTCCACCTAAATTGGAACACTTTGGGGAAAAAAAAAACCACTTTCAAGTTTATGTAACCCCTTTTATTTTAAAATTAGTTTATTGGTTGTTTTTATGTTATTCTTTTAGATGAAATAAAGGTATTTGCAAATTAGTATAACTTTTTATGTTTAGAAGAAATTGTATTTAGTCCATTTGATTCTTGTAAATTTTGTATTTGTGCTATTGTGTTGATTTATGTTTATTGTGTAATAGAGGGTGTGACAATAAGTTTATTATAACGAGTTAGTGAAGTTGTGAGACGGGAGAACATGCAGGTTTACGCATACACGCACGCACATTCTGAAATACTTCTTTTCGTTACAATCATCATCATCCTTATCATATCATAACCTTCTTCTTCGTCGTCGTGTGAATGCATGTCTGTGCGATCGTATATACGTGTGCAATAAATAAATTTGTTGTTCTCTCTATTTTGTCCCCCGGACAGTTGTTACAGGCCTCATTGGAATCATTATTTACGGGGTTGAACAGGACAAGATGAAGGATGACGTAGAAGATCGGAAAAAAGAACTGAAAAAGATGTATGATGGATTAGATCTTCTCCACGAGCACGTCACCTGGTCTTTCAGCGTTGATGTAGCCGGCCTCGGCAGCATCCTCGTCGCTGCCATCCTCATCGCTGTCTTTAACCGACCGATCCCAGAGGAAGACGCAACAGTCGTTTATCACTCTAGAAGTGGTGAGGGTTATGTCATTTTGGCTAAGGTAATAAGAGTAAAAAAGAGAGAGAGAGAGAAAAAAAGACAGAGAAAAAAAGAAAGAGAGAGAGAGAGAGAGAGAGAGAGAGAGAGAGAGAGAGAGAGAGAGAGAGAAAGAAAGAGTGTGAGTCTTGGATTTGATTTCTATTATAAACATAACACACCAGCATCTTTATTGTTAAATCCGCTCAGATGCGTTCCTAATAATGTCATCGATGGAAAATAAAGATAATGTAGTCCTATATAGAAGTATAGAAAGGAACATCTGCTGACTGTCACTTGTACAAACTGAAGATGGTGGTAAAAAGCCACAAATGAAATGGAAGAAATACGTCAATAGTTCACTCCATGGTCTATAAACTATTTACCCTTTGCTAACCCCAATGTCAACTAACTCTAACGCTCACTCTAACTATAATTTAGTTCTCAAGTCTCGTGTTTTACAGTAAATGAGCATAGCAGGTAAATGGAGCAAACTGAAAATAGTTTGCAGTGCGAGAACCTGACTACAGTACTCCTCTTTTAACGTCACTACCGTTTAAGGTCACAACCCGGATGAGATCAATCAGGTTGTTGGTCCCGGCCAAACACCTTCTTTGTACCATTTATAATTCCTCGCTTAGCGTCACCTCGCATAAGGGAAAACCTCTGATAACGACAACCCCATTTTGGTTCCCAAATGGAGGAGACTACTGCTTAAGAGAAATTGATGTCACAGATGACTCATTTATGAAGTCACTTCCTGTTTTGAAATGATGTCATATATTCCTTATGATGTCATTTCCTGTTCACATAGCGTGTGATCTGTGTGTCCCCTCCTAGCGGGACGTATTGCCACAGTGGACCTTACCCTGAATTGACTTCATTCACTAGCGATAAACATGTGCCGTGGCGTAGACAAAGTGAACAATTCGTTAAACTTGTGTAAGGTTTTCTGCAAATACACCCAGTAACCGTCTTGGTGCATACTTTTTATTTTTTATTCTCATTTGCGTGCGTGCGCGTCAATGTGTTTGTGTGTGTGTGAGAGTGTGTGTATGTGTATGCATGCTTGCATCCGTTCGTTTGAGTGTTTGAGTGTGTGCTTATGCATCATACACACGCACAAAAAATACACATACAGTAATGCATACATGCATATGCGCGCACCAACGTGCACACATGTACACACACACACACACACACAACACAAAAATTTAGCACCTCGTATAAGATCAAGTTTTTTACTGGTAGTTGATCTTATCAGAGGACTGTTTAGGGTGCCCCTCGGATAAGATAAAACACAAATTTGGTCCCGTGGGGGGTCACCTTAAGAGAGGAGTACTGTATCTCCAACCCAGAAACCGCCTTGCCAACTCAGAAACTTTACTGCTGTTCCAACAATCTCATAAGAATTAAACTATATTACAAGTTGTCTTACAACATAAGCCTAGTGGTGCCTAATTGTCCGAGATATTTGACAGTGCGTTTGATGCAAGTTAATCTTTGTCGACTAGACCTAGATCCTGTTTTTTAATAAGCGCCTTGAGCATCAATTGAGGCGGTGTGTCCAATACGCTGAAACAGTTAATAACACGTCATATCTTTTCTTTAAGGAGCCGCTTTTCCGATTGTGGTAAGCAACGGGATTCCATTGTCTGACGTCCAGCCGGGAGGATACGCGATTCTGAATCCAGCTTACACTGCTACTCCCCCGTCGTACAGCTCTCTCTCTCCTCACCAAGCAACGGCAACAAGGCACCTATGATGGTCAACAGGGCGCACTTGGTGGTCGGCAAGGCGTATTTGGTGGTTGTCGGGGTGCCGCAGGGGGTCAGCCAGCTCCTATGGGAGCCGTGGGCGGCACGCCTCCGTTCCATGTGGTCAGCAACCAAGTCATTCCTAACTACAGAAAAGATTGATCTTACGAAAGACATTCTCCACATTCACGTGTACAAATCTTACAGTATCAGCCCTACGTTTGAAAGATTTCTATAAATTCTATGTTTGTAACACTTGAGTGTCAGAGACTGTTTAAAGAGATATATCAGTTTTACATTCACAGTGAATGTTGCCCCACTGAAAAAATAAGCTTCCCCAAAAATAATAATTTTAAAAAACTCGAAAAGATTTTTTTTTAATGAATACATTCCATAATATGTGTGCCAATTAATAGCAGAAGCCGATGGCTATCCAGCCAATTTTCTAAAGTTAAATATAGCAGCCACCAAAGCCGGTAAGAGAAAACAAACTCGTAAAAAATTGCTTCAAAATGTTTCTCGTTTATGGTTGATTAAATAGACTATCCTATCCCAATACCAAAGGCACACTCTTCAGCTTCGTTGTTCATTCTGCAATAGGGTCAAAAGTGAATGTCTTTGTGGACCAAGAATCCAACGCAGCGTTCGTACCTGTCATCTCTCTCGCTGAAATACGGCTTGTGGCCTTTGTCGATCGTTGTTTCATTTATGCCTTTCCAGCACAGTTCGCTGATACCTAAAAAGTTCCATCGATAATGGTCCAGCTCGTGGTCCAGTTCTTTTAATTTTCCCTCCGCAGTTAGGATCCTGGCATGTCAGGTTCTTATGACGATGTTGTCTCTCGTACAGAACTTGGTAAGTTGTCCATCAGTAATGGACTTGTAACCTCTTGTGACCAGGGCCACGACCGACCCGGTATGGAGTGAGTGGTTCTTTTCATCATGTCGTGTGTCCTGGGCAGAAAGACCCGGCGGAGCCCAATCCTCTCCATGCTGTTGGCTACAGCCGAAAGCCACGAGTACAGTGTGGCCCGCCTTTGCCCCAAGCTCGTGGTCGTTGAAACTATAGTAACGCGGGGTTCCTGGCCGTTAACTTCTGTGTAGAAGACTTTCACCCAGTGATTCCGTGCTGACATCACCCCTGTTAGCCTCTTACGACACGCCTTGAAACGTTGGATCTATTCCATTAACTGCCCTAACCATCAGGGCAGATGACAGGCACGAACACGGCGTTGGATTCTTGGTCCAGAAAGACATTCTAGCCACTGTCAAGGGTTGAGCCTTGTCTCCAGTAGACCGATTCCATCCCTCTGAGAGCAGCCCATTTCAACATCACCATCATCCTTGTGATGATATCCTGGAGAAGATACGTTTATCTTACAAGGGGAGTAAGACTAGTAGATAGACGGGGCGTTAAGCTACCTCTATCTGACGTTCTTTTACCAAAATTCCAAAGCGATGTGAGAGACTGATCACGGTGCTTGGTCACATAAAATTTATATTTGTTCTCGGGTTTTAAAGTATCATTTGTCTCACTTTAAAAAATGCTAATTACTAATCAAAGGACTACTTTACTTGGTATCAAGAGAAGTAGGGCTAGTGGACAAACAACAATACAAATAGTATGACACCAGTCATATGTATGTGATTTCAACTTGTACATGGTCAACACAAATTCGCACATAACTGTAATTAAATGTAAATTAATAATTATAACTGTTCAGTGTGCTGGGCAATTTCTTTAGCAGTTCTTCTTCATCACTTGCTAAGCAATTCTATAGTTTTGTAGTCTAATAGTAGTTTCCAAGTTGGGTTAGACTTCAGTGCAGTTGAGGGGAACTTAGCTGCTATGCGTCGGCGAGTGCTCGAGTCCGTTGTTCTATCTGGGGGAGTCTTGCCTCTCAGGATGATCGGGTGAGTCGTGTAGCTACGGGGCCGGACGTGGCGAGGTAGATTCTAAGTTGATCTCCTTCTTTTCCACGGGAGTAAGCGTCATGCGTTGACTCCACAAACCGTCCCACACCGACTCAACCAGAGCTTTTTAGTTTTGAGGTTAAGTCAGCCAAGCTAGCTATAAATAGCTTCGCCGATGCTTCTTTTCCTGTCCTTTCACTGGAAGGGAAGGTGCAGGCAAGCTATAAATAGTCTGCAGCCAGCAAAATGTGGAGGTACTAAACAGTGCTGCTCACATAGGCATTGAGCTGGTGTGGTCCCAGAGCTGAACTGTAAAATCCAGAACTCTGGCTACAATATTCTATTCAGATATGGGTATGTGGTGCCCTCTGCAAGGAGTTTATAGCATCAGACACCTGCCGAGTTTCCCATATGCACACTTCGATCCGAATCTTAAGGCTAAGATATATCAATCAACATGTACAACGTGTCAGAAACAATAATCGGTTTCTGTAAATACATATAACACGAACATACTAATACATGGCAATCAATATAATACATAAACATACACGTACCAAAACTACTAGTGTTACCTTACTTCTAGTCTCTGGGAATCGTGAACCGTCTCTAGTCTATCACTTTCTTGGTGAGGCTGAGGATAAGCGTTCACTGCAGTTTGCTCCTTGTTTGACCCTCATGGCTTCGCACTTAGTATTCGACTGACTAGCTAAGTTTGTGTATCCGAAGATATGCAGGGGTCTCTACGTCCTCCGACCAATCATTTCCTTCTCGTTAAAGTTAATCTGACTCTCGCGATCACATGTCAGGCCTGAAAATGGCAACTAATTTAGTCGCCATGGCTAGTGAAAAAAAAAATTGGCGACTGAAAAAAAAAACTTTAGTCGCCAAATGCGAGTGCCCTAAAACGAACTTTTTTTAGTTAGGCTAGTAAAGTTTTTAGTTTGGCTAGTAAAATTTTTAAGTTACTAGCCAAAGGCTTGTGGGACCTTTTTTTCATTTTCAGGGCTGCATGTGAATCTTTTTTTGGGAAATGTCTCTCACCTCTCCTACTTGGGGGACACGATCGGTTACGTCTCGACTTCGAGTGTCCGAGACGGGAAGCAGTCTAAATCCAAGAGAGATATGAGTCACACGGGCTACTTATCGGTCAAGAGACCCTGGTCAGAAGGCCGAGTAAGCTAACTAACAGTCTTGTTTAGCGAAGTCTGCTTGATGGTATCGGGAGTGACCGTTTCAAGGAGGTTAATTTATCATAGGCGGACTTCCCTTTAGATGACTGGTAAATTAACCTAAGGTTTTATTGAATACTATCTGTTTATCGCTAAGCTGAGTTACCGCATTTTTGTCGTCAACATTTTTGCTGTTACAATTCTAGCATATGCCCCAACATCAGATAATGACGACAGCGAAGTCGAGGATTTATATAAACATCTACAGAT
Source organism: Oncomelania hupensis (assembly GCA_036898135.1). Classification (NCBI taxonomy): domain Eukaryota; kingdom Metazoa; phylum Mollusca; class Gastropoda; order Littorinimorpha; family Pomatiopsidae; genus Oncomelania; species Oncomelania hupensis. The sequence continues at coordinate 167,443 of JBAHVR010000386.1, forward strand.
TATCCTTGACCAATTGCCTAGGAAGGACATAGTCACAGTGCAAGGCGACTGCAATGCCAAGGTTGGCCAAGATGCGTTCCACAACTGGGGAGACACATGTGGACACCACTGCAACAACGAGACAAATGACAGAGGTCTGAGACTTTTGGCGTTTGCAAGATACAACCATCTGATCCTGGAAACACGCTTGGTCTCCACAAAAAATCAGATGATGGACCTGGCACAGCCCCAGCGGGGAGCATCACAACCAGATTGACTACATCATGGTCAGGAAAAGCTGCAGATCAAGCGTCAACATTGTCAGGACAGGCACTTTTTCAGGAGCAGACATCGGAAGTGACCACGATCTCGTGACGATGCTTTTCAGGCTCCACTTGAAGAGAGTACAAACAGAAAGTGCTCCAGACTTCAATTCAACCTTGACAAACTGCAAGACCCGGAGGTGGCAGAAATATTTCAAGTCACAATTAGAGAGATATTGGCACAAAAGCTCATTTTGGGAGCTGGTGATATAGATGTCAACACAATGACTACCACTTTCAACTAAGCTGTGACGGATGTCGCCACTGAGGTCCCTGGCAAGCACCGCCGAAAGAAGAAACCGTGGATCACACCTGAACTTTTAGACCTGTGTGACAAACGAAGAGAGATAAAAAAAAGAAACAGAACACATCACAGGGAGCCGATGCTTACCAAGAAATCAATAATGACATCCGCATAGCAAAGGAGAGCTGAACAGAAGATCAGTGCCAGGACATATAAAACAGTCTGTACAAGAACAACAGCAAGAAGGCCTACCAGACTGTAAAGCGGCTGACAAGTGTTAAACCGCCTAAGGTCTCCACGATCCATAGCAAGTCTGGCATATGCCTTACATAAGAATAAGAAGTCTTGTATAGAAGGACATGTGATGATATTGTAAGCCTCCCTGCACCATAGTTACGGTGTGACAGATCGGCGTGCTAATTGTCCAGCGTTGTTCTTGTCAGGAATGGCCTCGACAATCAACGCGCTCGATCTATTAAATGGGAAGACTTACTAAGTTTGATAGATTTGACGAAGAATGAATGAAGAGACGAGAAAAGCTAACGAATTCAACAGATAACACTTAAAAAATTCGACACAGTTCACACAGATTCAATCTTGCAACCTCTGGAAATATTTTGTACAGCTTCTTTGTAGTTATTATTTTCCAATTCATATGTTCACAGTGAAATCGTGCAAACTTCCATGCGCGTCATTAAAATCACAAGAAGAAGGAACAACACAATAGGGCACAACATATATGTTTTACTGGTTCACAAGCCCCAAAAACGTAACACGAAGTGAAAGTCACACGATAGAGAAAGAAAGACTAGAAATAAAGACAGAACAAAATTCCTACATTTCCTATCGTTATTCTTGTGATGCGTGTTGAGTTTTCTTTCCTATCCATTTTATCAAACTTATAAGCAGCTTGCAGGAAGGTGCCTAATAAATGTTATAAGGATCCAACGATGTGCAGTGGCGTAACCAAACAATACGTATAGAACTATTCCGATATTACCGTGGCGTGACCAAACATGTAATATCGAATGACGCGCAACCCTAGTGGTTAAAGACAGGACACAGCATATTTATCAGCGTGTCCTATCCTATCCTATCCTGTCCTGTAACTCGGAGGTCGTAGGGGCACCACAGATGATCGTTTAACCAGCATACTCTATCTTTCTCAGTCCTCAGCAGCCCTGATGGCTTCGCTCAGTGTCAAACCAGTCCATTCTCGAATGTTGGTCCTCCCACCTCGTTTTCGGTCTCCCTCTTCTTCTGTCTTTGCAAGGCCTGATGATCTGGTGACGTGGCCATACCATCGGAGTTTCCGTTTCTTCACCACTGTGAGCAGGTCATCGTGTTGTCCAATGGCTTGTGTGATGATCTGTCGGACTTCGTCGTTGGTGATGTGTTGGGTATAGGAAATGCCCAGAAGTCTTCTATAGCACCTCATCCCCATGCTTTGTATTCTTCGTTGTAGATCTGCTGTGAGGGTCCATGCTTCGCAAGCATATAGGAAGATGGAGATGACAAGAGAGCGCAGCAGTCTTACTTTGGAATGTAGAATTGGAATATCAGCGTGTCACCTACGGAAAGCTAAACTTTACCCGCAACAGGTAACGTGTCTCAAAAATCAAGAGAAGAATCGTGAGAATCATAAGAATAATTTATCTACTTTGATAAGTTTCCTTCCAGCCAAAAACAGTGACAACCGCGATTGGCAACCATTGCAAAATCTATCATCGCCGGGGAAACTGAGCAAAACAACTACGATTACCTGAGAAACGTGGACAAAAGGTTACCAACTAGATTCAGTTACCTGGCTCCGCAATGACAACATTCGCAGTGCCGTGGCAACGTAAACAATGCCGTGACAACACAGACAAAAAGCCTTCTCGCGATGACGTCAATGCACATAAATAATAATTTTCTAAATTATTATTTCACCATCGCGGATTTATAACACTTTTAATAACTTTTCCTACTTCCAAAATAAATTGCAAGAAAATAAAATTGTTTACACAAATTCAGATCCCGTCTTCATGTTGAAGAATGCACAGTTCTAAAAAAGAATCGACTTCATTTACATGTCTACGTCATTGTAGCTTGTATATGCAACGTCACGGCAGAAACTCTGTCTCGGTTGCATGCACATTCTACAAGAAGACTAGGCTTATTTCCGCCAAATGGTCTGGTAAATATGTATGATGAGGGCTTTTTAGCCCAATTTTATTGTCCTTAACGCTCATGCAATAGGACGTTAAGCATCGTTTTTCGTTGTTCGTTCGTCGATCTTCTTTTGTTGGCTGGTTACAATCAATTATATTTCAAGGTAATTCTTTTGTATACTAACAGACAAGTGAAATAGTTAAAGAAATGAACTAGATAACTTCAATGAACAACATGCAAATTTAAATATTATCGATCTGTTTGAACTTGTTACTAATCATGTAATGTAACGTGCGAATAGTCTTGATATAATGTAACGTGCGAATAGTCTTGGAAGACTTGTAACTAAAGGGAAGTTACTCAGTTGAATGGACATCCGGGGATTTTAGGCGGTTGAACGAAGACCTAGATCCAAATGGCTGTTACAACTTACTAGCTCTAATAAAGTTGTATTTGTGAACATCATCAACGTCTCTTTGAGTTTTATGCTGTTGCATAAAAGGACAAACATTACATGGTGGCTAGCCGTGAACAGTGAATCTCGTCGTCCTGCCTGCTTTCAAAGCACCGTCGGAGTTTGATTTCTCCAAACCCAACACCTGGCCGGACTGGATTCAGCGCTTTCGTCGCTACAGGACAGCGTCAAAATTGGACAGAGAAGATGGCACAATCCAAGTATCTACTCTTATCTACTGCATGGGTGTCGAAGGTGAGCGTCTACTGTCGTCATTCAGACTTACGGCAGATCAACAGAACAATTTCGATATTGTGATGGAAAAGTTTGACTCCCACTTCGTTCCCAAACGTAACCTTATTCATGAAAGAGCCCTTTTTAACATGTGTTACCAAAATGAGGGGGAAAACATTGAATCATATGTTCGCAGTTTGTATGAACTATCAGAAAATACAGAGTTTCAGAATAGAGAAGAAGCTAGAGAGCTGAGCGAAAAGTTGCAGCTTCAGTCAGATCTAACCTTACAAAGTGCCACAGAAATGGCCAGACAGTTCGAGCAAGTTAAATCACAGCTTGTAACACAGAGGGAAGGATCAGGTTCTTTAGATGCAGTACATAAAGATAAGAGAACAGTACAAGATGTTCAAAACAAAAATAACAAAGGTCAGAGGTCGGGAACAGGTCATAAATGGAACAAAGGTCAACCGCAGGGGTCAGGCACATTTAAATGTCAGAAATGTGGTGGAAAACATGGGCGCAGTGCTACATGTCCAGCTAAAGGGAAAGAATGTCACAAGTGTCATAAATTAAATCACTTTGCTAGAGAATGCAAATCAAAAAGTTTGCATAATCTGACTGCTAGTAGAAATCCGTTGTTTCTAGGTTCGTTAAGCACAGTTGATGAGCCGTGGAGGATAACAATTCCGATCAGTGGCAAAGCAGTCTCGTTCAAAATTGACACTGGAGCTGACGTTTCAGCTATTTCAGAGTCCGTGTACAAATCGATACGCCCGAGACCGAAATTGAAATACAGTGTTGCAGAGCCCTGGAGGCAAAGTCGAATATCTAGGTCAATTCGTGACACAGACCGAACACCGCGGAAACAAAGTTTCCCTTCGCATTTTCGTGTTGAAAGGTAGTACAGACTGTTTACTCAGCCGTGACGCGGCGATCCGGTTGGGTCTAGTGCGTAGATTAGACGCGACCGAAGTGAAAGATCTAGCATTTGGTGACATTGGACCACCAATTCGGTGTGACCCAGTCAAGATCGTTTTGGCACAAGATGCTGAACCATATAGTATTTCTATTCCTAGACGCATACCCATTCCACTGTTGCCAAAAGTGGAAAAAGAGCTAAAGCGCATGGAAGAAAATGGCGTCATTGAAAAGGTCACAGAGCCCACTGACTGGTGCGCGGGAATGGTGCCAGTTCTGAAATAAAAATGGAGACGTCAGAATTTGCGTAGATCTGAAACACCTTAATAAATCAGTGAAACGTGAGAGGTACACATTACCTACTGTTGATGATGTGACACACAAATTAGCCGGATCAAAAGTGTTTTCCAAGCTCGATGCAACCTCAGGTTTTTGGCAAGTACCATTAGATCATGAGTCGGCAAAACTAACAACATTCATGACACCATTTGGGCGATACTTTTTCAAACGGTTGCCGTTTGGGATCAATCTCGCACCAGAAGTTTTTCAAAGAACAATGGAAAACATACTCGCGGGCGTTCCTGGAGTAGTTTGCTACATGGACGACGTAGTCGTTTGTGCTGATTCAGATGAAGAACATGACCGCAGATTACAACAAGTGTTTCAAAAAGTTGCGGCAGCAGGGCTAAAGCTAAACAAAGAAAAATGCGAGTGTAAAAAGCACAGCATTAACTTTCTTGGGCACACAATCAGTTCGAGTGGTATTCAGCCAGATGTGGCAAAAGTCAAAGCCATAGCTGACATGGCAGAACCCAAGAATGTTCCAGAATTGCGCAGATTCCTAGGGATGGTCAACTATTTAGGACGTTTTATCCCGAATCTGGCAACTATTCTGCATCCACTCAATTCACTTTTACATAAAGAGAACACATGGGTATGGGGTCCTGCACAACATCAAGCATTTACACAAATCAAAACTCTGTTAACAGAATCGCCTACGTTAGTGTATTTCGAGTCAGACAGGGAAACAGTTGTCTGTTCGGATGCCTCATCCTATGGCTTTGGTGGTGTTCTGTATCAGATGCATGAGGAAGGCCTCAAGCCTGTTGCGTTTGCTTCACGTACACTGTCAGAAGCTGAAAAGCGTTAGAGAAAGAGTGTCTAGGGGTAGTGTTTGCATGCGAAAAATTTGAACGGTATCTCATAGGGTTACCAAGTTTTCGTGTTCTGACGGATCACGACCGTTGATCCCGATGATAAACAAGAAAGACCTGCATGACACACCACTTCGCTGTCAAAGAATGTTAATGCGTTTAATGCCTGGGAAAGTTGTACTTTTTACTGTTCAAGAAAAAGATTTTCCTAATCCTAATCTCTTCTCTTAAGAGACTGAATCAAAGGCCTGGCCGAGCTCTGCATCATCATCATCGTCATCATCCTCTCGTGGATGCACTCAGTAGAGAGATGAGGATGGCCCGCCCTACACCCCCTCGATGGACTGTGCAGGATGTATGGTGATGGAGGAAGCAATCCAGTGTGTGTTGAGGCGGATGTAATATGATATTACACAATTACACATCAGAGAAAAAAACAACAACAATACTAGTAACCTAGATAAATAACTAAATACATAACTAAATAAATGGATAATATTAGGAGTGTGTGGTGGGTGTGCAGTGAAGGGAGGTATGAAGGTTTCTTGTTGTATTAATAATGTATACACTACCACAAGAATATATGTATATGCGTATTTGTATGGATATGTATGTATGTGTGAATATGTATATATATAATATATATCTATATATATATATATATATATATATATATATATATATATATATATATACATGTATGTGTGACTGTGTGTATGTATATGTATATATATGTATGTATGTGTGCATATGTATGTGTGTATATATATGTGTGTGTATATATGTATGTGTGTGTGTATATATACAATATATATATATATATATATATATATATATATATATGTATGTATGTATGTGTGTACGTGTGTGTGTGTATGTGTGTGGATATATATGTGTGTGTATGTGTGTGTGGGGGGGGGAGAGGAGACTGTATTCAGCTTGCTGCTATACCGATGATGGAAGGGTGTTCTAATGTCTTGTTGTATTATTATTATTTTCTTTTGTCATGTATGCACTGTGACACAACAAATTTTCCCCTTTTTTTTTGTGGAATAAACATTTCTTGACTCTCTCAGGTGAATATTTGTGTACATGATTATCCTTATTTACGTATTTGTTTATTTACTTATGTATTTGATTTTCTTTTGCTCTGCAAATGATTACGATGATTTTAAACCTTGGAGAATTTGTACTATTTTGACTTTGAAATTTTCAGGAGTAATGCAAGGGAGATAATATTGGTTGATGATCATTTCCCATTTTGCTAACTGCTAGTTCAGAAGAATTAGAAGGTGATGAAATGTTATTTATGTAATAAATAATAGAGTTGTGCCTAAATCGGTGCCGGGAAAGTTGTACTTTCTACTGTTCAAGAAATAGATTTCTTAATCCTAATCTCTTCTCTCTTAGTCCTCTGTCACAGCACACTGTCGAGGGAATGCACACCAACCCATCAAACTTACACTTTGAAAAATAATGTAATGCATACATGCACTATTAGGAGAAAAATTATTACAATTTCCTGATTCTTGTCTTTGTTAATCCTAAAAAAAATTTTCACAGAAATAAATTTATAAATACAGGGGAAAAGGAAAGATACATGTACCGACACTAGCCGGATGTATGTTGAAACTCCAGACGAAAACTGCCCATCATGCACGCTTGCTTCAGTTCTGACATAGCTGTTTACATTTTTGTTGGAGATTTGTGTTAAATATGTTTTCCAAACATTAAGTTTCTTTATATCATTTTAACCCTTTCAGTTGTCAATATGTTACACTCGGTTTGATGATGGTGTTTTCTATCAGTAGTGGATTCAGCCCCAATGCTGAAGTACTGATGAGTGTAGCTCAGATTCGTTTATTCACGCAACCCGCTCAATCAGCATACAAGTCACAAAGTCGACGTATGAAGTTTTCCACTTTTATTCAGCACACATCAACACTGCATACAATCGCTCAATCGCCTTTCCACTCTAAAATTTTTACTTTCCAACTCACTATCAACAACAATCCAACTTTTTTAACAGTGCTGCGCTTATATAGTCTCTACATACACGGGAACAAACGAGAATAATCCTACATAAAACACCACAACCAATCAAAATTAATTTCATCATCACGTGACTCACGTCATACAACCCCATTTGGAATGGAAGCTTCCATGGTAACCAACAGAACAATCCACACGCTTCGATCGATAGTAAACAACTAATTCCCGAAAATTCTCAAACAATATCGACCAACTAAAAACACTAACGTTACACAAAGCCTCTACTAATAACAACGCAAAATCAAATCAAAGATAAATACACTCTTTTACTGCATGCGTTGCAAAATAAAACGAACAGATCTATCGCGCGCGTCACACACAAGCCTACCATTGCACGCGCTTCACACATAACATCGTGCGCATTTCATACGCACCATTCGCGTTTCAACGTAACATAACCCCCCACTCAAGAAGAAATTTACCAAATTTCTTTCAACAACATTGAAACGTAATGCACAAACAAAATCAGAAATTAGAACTTATTTCAGACTGTCTGGATACTGTCAATGTTCTCAGTTTATATACACAGAGTCAATGTTTCTCATTTTCAAGTCTGTCATTACCAATATTCTTAGTGCATCCACACAGTCAATATTCTTCCAACCACAAGGAAACGACGCCCTCGTCCGTTGCAGTTGTCATCGGCCCAGGGTCAAAGACGGTGATCTCGTGGGCTTTCCTGGAGTCAGTGCATCCTCCGTTGTCTCCCTCTTCCATCGAACATCCGATGAAGTCGACGTTGTCAGCTCCCAGAATGCATTTGCTGGGTCTCACGGTCAGGTTGGCTTCTGCAGGACGGTGGAACAGCTCCCTCAAGGTCTGCAGATGCTCCTTCCAGGTCTGGGTGTGGACTTCATGTTCGACCAAAGTCGTAGAGCCTGGGACATCATTGAAGCTATGGGGAAACTCGCCCATAAGGTTCTTGAGCTCAATCTTTTGACCTTCCGTCAAGCCTGGTCCTAGCTTAACGTCATCGATGCCTTCTTTGCTGTGGAAGTCTCCCAGTTCCAACAGTTCCTCGCTGTCAAAGCTGTCGTCTATCACAGCTGCTGTTGCTGCGCGTACAGTCTCTGACGGCCTTTCCACGTACAGCTTAAGGAGGTTGGCGTGGTATATCTTAGAATGCTGGCCGACCTTCACCTTGTAGTCGTTGATCCCCACCACGGTCTCCACTTCGTACGGGCCTTTCCACTGCATCAGCAACTTATTATGATCAGTAGGTAGCAGCACCAGCACTTTGTTGCCAGGTTTGAACTTCCTGCTCACGGCCCTACGATCGTAGTAGTGCTTTCCACAGTCTTGGGACTTCTTCAGGTTTTCTCTGGCTATCTCGAGAGTCTGCTCCAGCTTCTCTCGTAGCTCAAACACGTACTGGTAACTGTTCTTCACCTCTGGGGTGTCCACTTCCTTCGTCCACATTTCTTTCAGGATGTGCATCGGCCCTCGGATGGTTCTTCCGTACAGCAGCTCGAACGGAGAAAAGCCGGTGGACTCCTGCGGTACTTCTCTGTAGGCGAAAAGTAAGGCGTTGATATAGCGATGCCATTGTCTGGGCTGCTCGCTGCACAGTTTCTTCAGGGTGGACTTCAGCGTAGCATTGAACTTCTCGACAAGCCCGTTGCACATTGGATGGTAGGGTGTCGTAGTCAAATGCCGGATGCTCAGCAGTCTGTTGACCTCCTTCATGCAGTCAGAGACGAACTGCGTCCCGAGGTCTGTCAGAATTTCTTCAGGCACTCCAAGTCTACTGAACATGTCCACCAGTGCCTCTGCTACAGTTTCAGTGTCAATCTTCTTCAGTGGCACTGCTTCTGGGTACCGAGTCGCATAATCCACTAAAGTCAGTACCCACCGATGACCTTCTTCACTTGGAGGTCTTATTTCGCCGATTAAGTCTAAGGCCACCCTCTTGAAAGGTCGGTCGATCAAAGGCATTCTCTGCATTGGCACTTTAGGGACCCTTCCTCGAGGTATGGTCTTCTGGCAAATGTCACATGATCGGCAGAAACGGCTGACGTCCCCATGAAGTCCTGGCCAGTAGAACACCGCCTGGATTCTATCCGACGTCTTCTTGATACCCAGGTGACCTCCCATGATTGAGTCATGAGCTACTTCCATCACTTGGCGCCTTAGGGGTAACGGTACCAAGACTTGACTTAGTGGTTTCCCTCCGTTGACCCTCGGGTGCTGGAAGATTCGGTACAAGATCTTGGCCTTCACCTCAAAATAGACCGTACCACTGCCTTTGGTCACGTGGTCTTGGCAGTTCCTGTACTTGTTTAAAGTACTATCAGCTTCCTGGAGCTGGATCAGCTTATCTCTGTCCACGATGGCAGCTTTTGAGTTGTCGGCGACCTTCAGTGGCGTAGTCGTCTTGTCTCTCTTGGCCTGGGCCCTGGTTGTAACAGCACCGACGATCTCTGGTCGGCAGGGCTGAGCCGGCATAACCACATTGTCCCATAGCAACTCTGCAAGGTCTCCATCGAGAAACGGCAATGGATCCTCCTCCACAACTTCGACGTGTTGAGTTGAGGCAGGACTCCACTCTGGATCGGGGTCGTCGGGTCGTCTCGCGCCGTCGATATTCCCGATCATCAAATCATACAGCGGCTTCTTCAGGCAAACCGCTTCGACTTCGCCTATGTAGAAAGGGGTGTTGACATGAATCTTCGCAACTGGCGCTTTCACACATTTGCTGTCGGCCATGAGTGTCCATTTAGAATCGCCAGTGAATTGTTCTTTAGCGATTAGGTCTTCTCTGATGATGACCCCACTGCAGCCAGAGTCTCTTAGAACAGTCACTTCATGATTTCCGACGCGTCCCTTAGAAACAGGCATGTTCTGGACGGTCACAGCTGCGCTGGCGACGACGGGGATGGATTTTCCGTTGGCAAGGAGAAGTTGGCCATCGGTCATGCACTCTTGCACGTCCGCAGGAGTAGCTGTGCGCTTGGCCCCACTCGGAAGAATGACGCTCCCGCCGCACACTTGATGGTCAGATCTACTGGTTTGCCGTTGATTGGAGAACCGCCTCTGCCGGTTGCCCGCCGCTGAATTGTCCGTTCTGCTCCGCTGTCCGCTACTTTTGTTTTGAGGACAGTTAGCCGCTCTGTGGTCTGTAGCGTTGCAGGTGAAACAGCCTCTTGAATGCCCTTCCCTGGGAGGAGGCGTGGAGTCCGTCTGTCTCTGGCTCGTCTGGCTCCCCTGGATCTGGTTCCCATGGCTTGCCGTCTTCTGAAAGTGTTTCGTCGCGCTGGGTGGCCCCAACGTTTTCTCATGAGCGATGAGATATCTTTCAGCAGCCTCAGCAACGTCTTTTAGCGTCTGCAACTTTTGTATTTCCAAGTGGATCGCGAGGTCCTTAGGGCAGGCGTTGAGTAATTGTTCCCTCACGATCAGCTCATGGAGACTCTCGTAAGTCTTCCCTTTGCCTGATAATTCCACCCACTTGTGTAGATATGAAGACAGGCGCTCCACAAATTGCTTTGGTGTCTCGTCTGACAAAGGCCGGCATTCACGAAAGCGTTGACGGTAGCCCTTTTCTGTAAAGTTGTAGCACTGCAATAGGGCCGCTTTCAAAACGTCGTAGTCTTTGGCGTCATTATTCGACAGTCTACTGTAGACATCGAGCGCCTTCCCCGTCAGTAGTGCGCTGAGTATGATCGCCCAGTCTTGACGTTGCCATTTAGCGCTTTCGGCGAACCTTTCAAACCTCGCTAGATAGCTGTCGATCTGGTCCTTTTCGTCGACGAACACTGGCAATTTTGGAGCCTTGAAGTCACTGATAACTTGTGGCGCACGCTGCTGTTGCTGGATGCGCGCCAACTCTAGTTGGTGCTGACGCTCAGCTTCTCTTTCTTGCCGCTGCTCTTCTCTTTCTTCACGACGTCGTTGCTCTTCTTTTTCTTGCCGCTGCTGTTCAATTTCCAGACGCTTCAGTTCTAATTCTCTTTCTTCACGGCGACGCTGCTCTTCTAATTCTCTTTCTTCACGGCGACGCTGCTCTTCTAATTCTCGTTCTTGTATTCTCTCCTGGGATTTGACGTACTCCGTCAAATGTTTCCCTTTTAGATTCAGTTGAATCCCTTTCTGCCAGAAGTCAGCCATCTTGATGCTTCTGGAAAGTTCTGGAAAGTTCTTTTCTGGAAAGTTCTTGACTGGAGAGTTCTTTTTCTAGAAAGTTCTTGACTGTGCTGTACCTTTCTAGACTGTTCTAGAACAGCACGCTTTCTGCAGTAGCACTGATGCTTGTCACTAGTCGCTTTCGCTGACGCAGGCCCCTCTGTCCTCGTCGTATGCGACGCTGCACCACGTTGGTGTTGATGTACACGCTCCTGTGCTGAAGTAGACGCGACGTCCGCTCGTCGCTCTCTCTAATACTGGCGATGTAGCTCCGAGACTGTCCCTCGACGTAGTCTTACGGCAGCCACGTAGTCCCGATCTGTTGTTCGCTCACGAAGCAACTCTTCAGCGACTACACGCCCTTGCAGTCAACCCGAATCTATCGGATGTAGTCCCAGTATGTTGGCCCCTCTCGACGCAACTCGTTGGCGGCTACCCTCGATGACTGCCTCTCGTAACGTTGACTCGCTTGTTGTAGCAGTTGAACCCTTTGCTATGGCGTGAATCCCGGCTTGGCCCCCAAAATGTTACACTCGGTTTGATGATGGTGTTTTCTATCAGTAGTGGATTCAGCCCCAATGCTGAAGTACTGATGAGTGTAGCTCAGATTCGTTTATTCACGCAACCCGCTCAATCAGCATACAAGTCACAAAGTCGACGTATGAAATTTTCCACTTTTATTCAGCACACATCAACACTGCATACAATCGCTCAATCGCCTTTCCACTCTAAAATTTTTACTTTCCAACTCACTATCAACAACAATCCAACTTTTTTAACAGTGCGGCGCTTATATAGTCTCTACATACACGGGAACAAACGAGAATAATCCTACATAAAACACCACAACCAATCAAAATTAATTTCATCATCACGTGACTCACGTCATACAACCCCATTTGGAATGGAAGCTTTCATGGTAACCAACAGAACAATCCACACGCTTCGATCGATAGTAAACAACTAATTCCCGAAAATTCTCAAACAATATCGACCAACTAAAAACACTAACGTTACACAAAGCCTCTACTAATAACAACGCAAAATCAAATCAAAGATAAATACACTCTTTTACTGCATGCGTTGCAAAATAAAACGAACAGATCTATCGCGCGCGTCACACACAAGCCTACCATTGCACGCGCTTCACACATAACATCGTGCGCATTTCATACGCACCATTCGCGTTTCAACGTAACACAATAAATTGTCCATAAAATGCTAACTGGGGTAATATTATGTTAAACTTTTACTTTTCTAACTCTACCTTTCTGGCCTTTGAGAAAGGTCTGTGGTGGGCTGATGGTCCCATTGTCATCGGTACGTGTACTAAGGCCAGGTACCCCAGCTAGCACTGAAAAAATGAATAAATTAGATAATAATGAATTAAATCGAACTGTAAAATCATATTTGAGTAAAGAAAAAAAAACTATTAAAAACCATTAGATTATGCTGAAATAAAATAAAGTAACAGACAATGACTTTGTATGTAAATTGAAGTTTACTAAAACGAATTTACATAAAGTAAACGCATACCACCAACATTGTCTGCCAACTCATCAGGAATCGTCGTTATAGACACTGTGCGATCAGTATTGTAAATATCTGCAATATGACAGAGTTTGTGTTTTCTTAGCGCTTAATTATTTACATTTAATATGCACTGAAGAAGTGTATATGATCAAAACATAAAAGAATATTAATACTATCGTCACTGTACTGCACCATTCCTTTATCAATGTTGTTTAAAATGGTTGCCTGTCAACAACAATACATTTTTGTTGGTGATGCTATAATTCATACCACCATCAACACTCGATACAAAGTTTCCTGCAAAGCTAAATATGTTTGGCAATGCCTGTATATTACAAGTGGAGTTGCAATTAATGTATTTACATCTAAGCACAGCAAAAACAAACTTTATGTAGCCAGACACAGCAAAAACAAACTTTATGTAGCCAGACCCATGTTTAATAGAAGTTTCACACCTATCAAATAGTTCACGCAGAGAGTAATAGATTTTTTTTTTAGCTTACCATCCTCACAATCCACACGATCATAGCATGCTGACTCTCCATCATCTGCCTCAAAATCCACCTGATTTTGGCCACATGCTGACTCTCCCTCACCTGCAAAAATAAAAGTGATGGTCTAAGTACAACACATTTTAATATGAATTCCTTAATACAAAAACTGGAGAAGGGGTGGGGGGGAGGGGGGGTACAGTATGAAACATTTTTTTAACTCAGCAGAACATAGTATACTACATTTACAAACTTACTGTAACGTAACCAAATTTCATTATCAAATGTCATTTGTTGAAGACTAATGAAAGAAGATGATGATTAATGATTATGGTAAACAAACAACCTACCATTGTTGTAGATGCCTTTGATAATGGGATTATCAAGCCCAATTATCATTAGTACAGGCTCCACCCACCACTCTGCAGCATCCTGTGGCCCACCTCCCGTCGGCATTCGTTTATGCCGGCTTTGCCAACTAATGGCCCTCTGTTTCATGTTACTCCACTTCTTTTTTTACTTTGTCCCATTCTCGGACGCAGGAACCTCGAGCACTGACTGCCTCAGTTATTTTTTGCCACAGCTTGTTTTTCTTTTTGGCTGTACATGTTGGTGATAAAGATCCGAAAAGCATGTTTTTGTGCTCTCCGACATAAGTTATTAGACAACGGAACTCCGCGTCACTCCAATTCACCGATCTGTCTTTCTTTACATTCACTTTCACTTTCGTATTCTCCGCCATACTTGCACTTTGAGTTGTCGCTTTTTCATTGGTCAATATGCGCACGTTTCCGCCACGAACCACGTACGATAAAAATAGACGGGCTTAACCTACTTCTCAGCTAAGCAAAAAGTCAAGTAGCCTCGTGCACACCGCTGGCCTGTCGGGTTAAGCATGATCTTAGCTGAGCAAATCTTAGGCTTAAGCAAGGGGATTTAAGCAAGGGAAATAAGTACTCTTATGCACACGGACCCTGGACAGTGCGAACACTGGCATTTCACAGAGGCGAAATGACACACCAGCGAGCAGAAAGAACATCGCGTTTTCGCCGCCGGACAGTATTTCTTTCCAGGTATATGTTTCTTATTGCAGTAGTTGCACGTCAATGACTGAGTTTCTTAGGACATCTTTTTCCTATGCGTCATAGATTTTGACGTCACGGCTTCTATAGTCGTTCCACTCGATCGTGATTTTGCGTCACTCAGCTCTTTTCTGGTCAATTCTCTGACAGACAGAATGTCAATCATTTTCTGCAATGTAAGATTTGCGCCGATGTCGTAAAGTTTCAGTTTCGCAGAGTCGTCCCGACACGAGAAAATGAGTTTGTCGCGTATCATACCTTCGAGATCGTCGAACTTGCATGCTACGGCTCGATCTTTCACCATCCGGACCCAAGAATCAAACGCCTGACCTTCTTCTCTTGAGAGGCTGTACCAAAATTTCTCTCGAAGCATTAGCTGTGGATCTCGGCGATGAAAATAATCGTCGAACTTCCGCATAATGGTGGCAAAATTGTCTTTGTTTTCTGCTGGAATTCTTTCGTTGTTTTCTTTCTCTGGTAGGAAGAAAAAATTGTGGTAAATGTCGATGCCTTCACAGCCAGTGTGATTCAAAGCAGTCCCACCTTTACAACGTCCGGTTTTTCTGAGGCACCGCAGGCTTTCAGAAAAGTGTCGAACCTCATCCTTCATCTGTCCCAGCCGCTGTTAGGATTTTCTGAGGATGTACATAACTCATCTGATGGTTTGATGACTGCCCCTTCGGCCATAGTGATCACCTTGTTTAGTCTAAAATCCCATTTCTTGCACCATCTTTTGTTCACACGTACATAGACAATGGATGATAAGTTCGGAAGCCGTTTATTCCCAAATCTCGTGAGATGATAAGTCATCAGTCTCGTCATAGTCTGCACGTGCAAGTGCGTACAATACACATTCATTCATTCTCGATTCATAGACGCGTGGCTAATTAGTTGAGTCTGTATCGTCACAGCAACCATGAGAGTGTACAACATCAGCCCTATTGATTTGATTGATTGATTTATTGTTGCTTTAGGTCCAGCGGACTCTTCCGAGCCAAATCAGGACCGGACAACCCCCGATCCGCATAAAAGATCTGCTGAAACAACCCCAGTGGGAAAATTGAACGCCCTCCACCGGCCAGTCACTTTACAATAAAGACATCCCACGCGGGGGACGGCTGAGGGTTGACCTCAACTACGCGAACACCCCGGTTACAAAAACAAAATAGAATACAAACATCATTATAAATCATCAACCAAACACATACATATAAAATGCCTATAGTGCTAAATAGTACATTCATAGGAAGCCCTAGTGACCACCCGGCAGAAAGCGTCCAACACTCCCAAGCTGATCCAACAGACCTCATACACAAACAAGGAGTCTTGTCCAGGAAGAGTTTTCAAGAAAAAAGGTAGGTCATTGATCTAGCGAAGAAGAAGATAGTATAGCAGAGTGAAGGACAGAGCAAGAATAGGAAAGAGTAAATGAGGAAGACAGCGACAGTGGGAATTTAAAGCACTAAATTTCCATAAAGTGGGGATACTATTTATACTGAAAACCCCCGGCACTCCAACGGGGGTACTGTTGCCGCAGTGAAGCGTCTTGCCTATAAAGGAAAGACAGGTTTTCAACTGTGGCTTTCACTGTTCCCTTTATAGGTTTGAACAATCTACAGTGGCAAGATTGCTCATGACCCCAAGGGGTACACCAGCCCTAACATTTTTGAAGTCATCAAAACCTGTATGACAAGGTTACCAGTGCAGTCCTCCACAACAGCGCCATCTGAAACTGGTTCAGAACAACAATCGGTGCGCGTCAAGGATGCCTACTCTCTCCAACACTCTTTTTTTTTCTTTTTTTTAATACACTGCTGTTTATTTTTAATAATATTTTTTTTTTTAATGACAACATTTTTTTTTTTACAGAAAAGCTTATTCTTGCATAATAACAATTATGAAAATATGCACATCAAAGCGTTACAAAGCATTAATAATCAAACTATTTTCCCTGCATAAAGAAGACATTTAAAAAAAACACAATATACTTTCATAATAAAGAAATGGATAATAATAACTCCAACACTCTTTAACATCTTCCTAGAGCGCATCATGTCAGATCCCTTTGCAGATCACGAAGGTACAATCAGCGTAGGGCTGTAGAGCAATCTCCAACCTCTGTTTTGCAGATGACATTGATGGATTGGCTGGAGAGGAACAAGAACTTGAACAGCTGGTGCAGAGGTTTGACACCACCTCCAGAACCTATGGAATGGAAATAAGTGCAGAGAAGACCAAAATGATGACCAACAACACCAATGGCATCAACATGGACATCAAAGTCCAAGGCCAAATCCTTCAACACAGTGCATAACTTCAAATATTTAGGCGCCATTGTATCAGACAATGTGTCCGCCAAGAAGTCCTCTTTACTCTCCAGGATCGCACAAACAACTGCTGCCTTGACAAGGTTGAAGCCCATTTGGAAAGACAGGACCATCAGTCTACATTCCACGTTAGAGTTGCTACGCTCTCTTGTCATCTTCCTATACGTTTGCGAAACATGGACCCTCACAGCAGATCTACAAGGAAGAATTCAAAGCATGAAGATGAGGTGCTACAGAAAACTTCTGGGCATTTCCTATACCCAGCACGTCAACAAAAACGAAGTCTGACATAGCATCACACAAGCCATTGGAAAATACGATGACATGCTCACAGTGGTGAAGAAACGGAAGCTCCGATGGTATGGCCACATCACTAGAGCATCAGGCCTTGCAAAAACCACCCTAAAATGCACGGTGCAAGGAGGCAGAAGAAGAGGGAGACAGAAAAAGAGGTGGGAGGACAACATTCGAGAATGGACTAGCTTGACACTGAGCCATTAGGGTTGCTGAGGACTGAGAAAGATAGAGTACACTGCTTAAACGATCATCTGAGGTGCCCCCACGACCTTCGGGTTACGGGATAGGATAGGACAAGATAGTATAGAAAAGGATAGGATAGGATTCTTCTTCTTCTTCTTCTTCTTCTTCTTCTTCTTCTTCTTCTTCTTCTTCTTCTTCTTCTTCTTCTTCTTCGTATTGTTGTTGTTGTTGTTGTTGTTGTTGTTGTTATGATGATGATGATGATGAACATTATCATTATTGTTAACATTTTTATTATTATTATTGTTGTATGTTGTTGTTGTTGTTGTTCTTCTTCTTCTTCTTTTTCTTATTATTATTGTTGTATGTTGTTGTTGTTGTTGTTGTTGTTGTTGTTCTTCTTCTTCTTCTTCTTCTTCTTCTTCTTCTTCTTCTTCTTCTTCTTCTTCTTCTTCTTCTTCTTCTTCTTATTATTATTATTATTATTATTAACATTTTTTATGAACAGTATAATTAAAATCTTTGTAATCATCTTCTTCCTCATGATCATTATTATTATTATTATTATTATTATTATTATTATTATTATTATTATTATTATTATTATTATTATTATTGCTAAATTGTCCAACTCAGCTATGACAGATGCCGCCACTGAGATCCTTGGCAAGCACCGACCAAAGAAGATGCCGTGTGTCACACCTGAACTTTTGGATCTGTGTGATAAACGAAGAGAGATAAAAAAGAAAAAGAACACCTCACAGGGAGCTGATGTCTACCGAAAAATCAACAATGACATCCGAAAAGGCATGCGCACAGCAAAGGAGAACTGGATAGAAGAACAATGCCAGGAAATAGAGAACAGTCTGAACAAGAACAACAGCAAGAAGGCCAACCAGACTATGAAGCGGCTGACAAGTGTCAAACAGCCCAAAGTCTCCAAGATCCAAACAAGTCTGGCATATGCCTTACAGAAGAACAAGAAGTCTTAGACAGATGGACAGAGTACTGCTCTGACCTTTACAACCATCACAAATGGAGACCCATCAGTTCTAGCATGTCCCGAGAACAGAGAAGAAGAAGAAATCCTCCCAATTCTCCGGGAAGAAGTTGAGCCAGCAGTGCAATCGCTGAAGAAAGGGAAGTCAGCGGGAGTGGACAACATACCCGCGGAATTGCTACAAGCAGGACGAGAAGCGATGATTGATGCCCTCACCATTATCTGTAACAAGATCTGGCAGAGTAAGGAGTGGCCTACACCATGGACCCAGTCGCTTGTCATCACTCTTCCCAAAAAAAGGTAACCTTCAGGAGTGTGAAAATTACCGCACCATCAGCCTCATCAGCCATCCCAGCAAGGTCCTCCTGAAAATAATACTCAACAGGTTGAAACCCCAAGCTGAACAAATCATAGCTGAAGAACAAGCAGGATTCAGGGCAGGGCGAAGTACCACTGAACAGATTTTCAACCTCAGAATAATCTGTGAGAAATACCTACAGCACCAACAACATCTATATCATGTGTTCATAGACTTCAAGAAGGCGTTTGACCGAGTCTGGCATGCAGCTCTATGGGCAACAATGAAAGTGTACAAAATCAGCCCTAAAATTATTGAAGTCATCAAAAGCCTGTATGACAAGGCTACCAGTGCAGTCCTCCATAACAGCGTCATCGGGAACTGGTTCAGAACAACAATCGGTGTGCGTCAGGGATGCCTACTCTCTCCAACACTCTTCAACATCTTCCTAGAGCGCATCATGTCAGATGCTCTTGCAGATCACGAAGGCACAGTCAGCATAGGGGGTAGAGCAATCTCCAATCTTCGTTTTGCGGATGACATTGATGGATTGGCTGGAGAGGAACAAGAACTTGAACAGCTGGTTCAAAGGCTTGGCACCACCTCTAGAGCTTATGGAATGGAAATAAGTGCAGAAAAGACCAAAATGATGGCCAACAACACCAATGGCATCAGCACGGACATCAAAGTCCAAGGCCAATCCCTTAACACAGTGCATCGCTTCAAATATTTAGGAGCCATTGTATCAGACATACAAAGCATGGAGATGAGGTGCTACAGAAGACTTCTGGGCATTTCCTTTACCCAACACATCACCAACGACGAAGTCCGACAGACCATCACGCAAGCCATTGGACAAAACGATGACCTGCTCACAGTGGTGAAGAAACGGAAACTCCGATGGTATGGCCACGTCACCAGATCATCAGGCCTTGCAAAGACCATTCTGCAAGGCACAGTGCAAGGAGGTAGAAGAAGAGGGAGACCGAAAAAGAGGTGGGATGACAACATTCGAGAATGGACTGGTTTGACATTGAGCGAAGCCATCAGGGGTGGTATTCATGACCGTTGGTTAAGGCTTAACCAATGTTGGTAAAATTAACGACGTTGGTTAAGCTGGAAATTTTAAATTCATGAGGCCTTAGCAGAGTTAACGACGGTTGCTAACCATGGTTATTTTAAGGGAGGGGGCACCACCCGATAACCAATGGAACACTGGTTAAAAATGGCGGCCATCGTTTGGTGGCAACTTCGACAGAGACGAGCTCCGAGGAGAGAGAGAGTATTTCGCGACAGAAGTAATCCACTTGACAAATTTGATGATGTGGAACTGGTATCAAAATTTCGTTTTCGTCGGCATGATATCATCACGTTAACGAACGCGGTAGACAGCCTGAAACTGTGTGATCGGCAAGGCGTTTTGTCACCACTTTTACATGTGTGTCTCACTCTTTGTTTTTATGCCTCTGGCACCTTTAATAATCTGTCATATTAATAAAACGGGTTAATATTATTATTATTAAAATATTGTTGTTGGATTTTGACTGGTGATGTGTAGGCTTATTGTGTATCTGTATAGTTTATACTCGTAGGGTAATGCAACCCTACGAAATAAAGACAACATTTCAAGTTCCAAACTACCCAGAAACGGCAGAAATTGACACCTCAGTCTAAAAACAAAATGTAGGCCTAACATTACAAACTACAAAGTGATCAAAAGTGATTTCTCTCCTTTCACCCCAACAAAAAGCTCGCTCTCCTTGCTCACTATGATATCCAGCATGCTGTCGGTAGGCTTGCTAATCACGCCACCATTGCCAGACTTTAATCGTGCGGCTGCACAATTCCGATGGGTTATAGGCCTATTTTGTTGACGAAAGAAGGAAAACAGCTGCTTGAATTATGCCCCCTTACGGATATTCCCGCACAGCCCAAAAATAGCCTTGGTTAAGTAACAATGCGTGGACACTCGCTCATGAATAGCGATCTGCTAAACGATGGTTAACGATACCATTGTTGGTTACAAAACCAATGTTGGTAACGTTAACCATCGCCTATAATTTAACTGGCCATGAATTCCACCCCAGGGCTGCTGAGGACAGAGAAAGGTGGAGTATGCTGGTTAAACGATCAGCTGGTACGACCTCCGGGTTACGGGACAGGATAGGATAGGATTATTATTATTATTATTATTATTATTATTATTATTATTATTATTATTATTATTATTATTATTATTATTATTATAAATATTTTTATTCCTAACAGTTTCATAAATTTTTGTTATAGAGCAATTGTGCAGAACGTGGCCATATCGGTAATCTGAATGCGACGCGTGGATTCTGAAATTGTTGTGACAAACACCAATGTATACCAGTTGACATCGTAGATCATGTGGAATTCATAGGTTTGAAGTGATCATGATGATAATCACTTATATCATGGTATCATGATCTGTAAGAAGACTTGAGTCTTGTTTTACAATGGGTTCTTTCTTTTCTTTTTTTTCTTTCTTTCTTTTTTTTTCTTTCTTTTTTCTTACTTTTTTGGGTTGGGGGAGTGGGTGGGTGAGATGTTTTGTCACACATCTGAATAGACCTTGAACTATATCAATTAATTAATTTTTTAACAAATAAATAAATATCAATGTTATTTATCCTATTAACATAGGTTGTTCTTACGAGTCGTGCCTCTGACCTGGAAATAAAAACAGCTTCATAAAAGTTGATTAATAATATTGACAACAATTGTAATTTTGTTCTAAAAGTGAGTTACAGTGTTGTAAATGAAAAAATACAATCTCGAACACTCAGTGACGATGTTTTAGTCCAGCGCTGAGCATGTATGCATTTGTCTGTCTGTCTGTCTGTCTGTCTCTCTCTCTCTCTCTCTCTCTCTCTCTCTCTCTCTCTCTCTCTCTCTCTCTCTCTCTCTCTCTCTCTCTCTGTGTGTGTAATTCTTCAATGACCTTTTTGCCCAATCAGAGAACTCGTCTGACTTTATGAATAAATAACAAGTTAAAAAAAAAAAAAAAACCTCTGACATTTCTACAATGGTTGTACTTTCATCATCATGCATTAACAATTATCCTTAATACAACTCGTTCTGGGGCCTGCTACAGTATGCCATCACAGCCTTGACATCCTGTGGTCTAACCAAAGAGCTTATTACGGAAAGAGGGAGAACTTCCATTACGTCATATACAAAAATGCGAAACGCTCTCACGGATTATTTCCCTTTGCTAGGGATAGCTACATTTCATCATCTTCATCTATATATATAAATTGCTTAGCCGAAGTCCTTCTTCGCCTCTACTGTAAAGTTTGTCCGTTATGGACGATCCGGGCAGGTGCTGGGCGCTGCCGATCGGCCTGATGTGCGCTCAAAACCCGTGAAATCGTTATAGCCGACATTTTCTTACCGAACGTTAAACCGTTTCTGAGATAAATAAATAAACAAAATGTCCACAAACTGCAATAGCCTCATTCCGCGCGCTTCCCATTCAACCCGTGTCAAGAATGTGCCGTTCCGTAATACCGCCAATTTTGTTTTATTTCCATTCAAAACACTTTTGCACTCATGTCACCAATCTTACAAAATTTTGTGTTTAACTAATTAAATTTGATTAATTAAAAATTAAATCGAGGTTTCAGCATGTTTTCCCATATAGACCAAAAAATTGATGGTTTTTATACGAAGCCTTGATAGCTCACTTAATAAGACATTCGCCTACTGTGCAGGCGACCCAAGTTCAAATCTCCCACGGGACATATTGTTTTAATGTAATTTTTTTTACACTACAATATGGATATTTTTCTTTTTAATTTTTACTTTTAACTTATTTATTATTATTATTATTATTATTATTATTATTATTATTATTATTATTATTATTATTATTATTATTATTATTATTATTATTATTATTAATAAAATAATAATAATAATAATAATAATAATAATAATAATTATTATTATTATTATTATTATTATTATTATTATTATAATTACTTATATCAAATTTTATTTTAAAATCTTGGTGTTTTTTTTTATTTCTATTTGTATTATTCTATATTCAATATTATTATTATTATTATTATTATTCCTATCCTATCCTGCTATCCTGTCCCATAACCCGAAGGTCGTAGGGGCACCACAGATGATCGCTTAACCAGCATACTCCATCTTTCTCTGTCCTCAGCAGCCCTCATGGCTTCGCTCAGTGTCAAACCAGTCCATTCTCGAATGTTGTCCTCCCACCTCTTTTTCGGTCTCCCCCTTCTTCTACCTCCTTGCACTGTGCCTTGCAGAATGGTCTTTGCAAGGCCTGATGATCTGGTGACGTGGCCATACCATCGGAGTTTCCGTTTCTTCACCACTGTGAGCAGGTCATCGTGTTGTCCAATGGCTTGTGTGATGGTCTGTCGGACTTCAACGTTGGTGATGTGTTGGGTATAGGAAATGCACAGAAGTCTTCTGTAGCACCTCATCTCCATGCTTTGTATTCTTCGTTGGAGATCTGCTGTGAGGGTCCATGCTTCGCAAGCATATAGGAAGATGGAGATGACCAGAGAGCGCAGCAGTCTTACTTTGGAATGTAGACTGATGGTTCTGTCTTTCCAAATGGGCTTCAACCTTGTCAGGGCAGCAGTTGTTTGTGCGATCCTGGAGAGGACTTCCTGTCGAGACCCATTGTCTGACACAATGGCTCCTAAATATTTGAAGCTGTGCACTGTGTTGAGGGATTGGCCTTGTACTTTATTATTATTATTATTATTATTATTATTATTATTATTATTATTATTATTATTATTATTATTATTATTATTATTATTATTATTATTATTATTATTATTATTATTATTATTACCAAGGATGAGGATGGGATGGTACGTGTAGATAAAAGGGGGATACGGGTAGGTTTAAAGGGGCATGGGTAGGCATAACGGGGATACGGGTATATATAAGGGGGTATGGTGATGGTCGATTCCTTTCATCCATACCTGCGAAACGATCAACGAGGAAGTATCAAGGAGAGTACGGAAAGTATCAAGGGGGTATTGGAGGTATCAAGTGGGTTCTGGGAGGTATCAAGGGGGTATGGTGAGGCATCATGGGACGGGGACGGGGAGATATGAGAGGGGGGGGTATGGTGAGGTATCAAAGGGGATATGGGGAGGTATCATCGTCCAAATGAAACTCGCAGACAACAGTTGTCTCTGTCTACATTTTAAACAGCAACCTGTGTACCCTGGCTTGCCAGGGTACAAAACCACTAGTCTGCTATATAGGCCTAAATGAACAATGCGTGGTCACTTATTGAACCTATTCCATTGCAAAAGAACATTTCTATGGCAACGTTTGCATAAACCAAACTTTTAACCATCATTATTATTAACATTCCACTACTGCTGTCTTATTTGTTTTTTGGTTATACCCCCGTTGGGGTGCCGGGGGTTTCAGTATAAATAGTATTCCCACTTTCTGGAAATTTAGTGCTTTAAATTCCCACTGTCGCTGTCTTTCTCATTTGCTCTTTCTCATTCCTGCTCTGTTTTATCAATCTGCTATACTATCGTCTTTTTCGCTAGACCAGTCTCCTACCTTTTTTCTTGAAAACTCTTCCGGGACAAGACTCCTTGTTTGTGTATGAGGTCTGTTGGATCAGCTTGGGAATATTGGACGCTTTTTGCCAGGTGTCACTAGGGCTTCCTATGATGTTATTATTTAGCAATGTAGGCATTTTATATGTATGTGTTTTGTTAATAATTTATAATGATGTTTGTATTCTATTTTGTTTTTGTAAACGGGGGTTCGATAAGTTGGGGTGAAGCCTCAGCCGTCCCCTGCGTGGGATGTCTTTATTGTAAAGTGACTGGCTGGTGGAGGGCATTCAGTTTTCCCACTAGGGTTGTTTCAGCAGATCTTTTATGCGGATTGGGGGTTGTCCGGTCCTGATTTGGCTTGGAAGAGTCCGCTGGACCTAAAACAACAATTATGTAATGTAATGTAATGTTTTTTGGTTTATGTTTACTTGTTGACATTTATTTGGTGCTTTTATGCTGCTTATGTGTGTATGTTCGTTTTCTGCCCTTGAATTTATTATATTTTAATCAAAGACAGATATTTTAAAATTAAAATATGCACGACAGACTGCTTCATTTATCCGAAACTGTGTAAATCCGCAATCGTAAGAGAGAGACAGAGAAGAGAGAGAGAGAGAGAGAGAGAGAGAGAGAGAGAGAGAGAGAGAGAGAGAGAGAGAGAGAGAGAGAGAGAGAGAGAGAGAGAGAGAGAGAGAGAGAGAGAGAGAGAGAGAGAGAGAGGTCGTCTGCGTGTGTATATGTACAGTGCCTCTGTGTGTGTGTGTGCGTCTGTGTGTAGGTGTGTGTGTGTGTGTGTGTGTTTGTGTGTATGTGTGTGTGTGTGTGGGTGTTTTGAGCGAGTCATAATATTTTAATGCTATAGACCTCTTTGTTGTCACCGCGCTGCTATTAATACAACAGTTCTGCGGCGTGCCAACACAGAGATTACTGCATTGAAAGATGAAGCTACTGCTGCTGTTCTTGTTGGTGACCGTACTGGTGGATGTCAGTTCCGCAAAAATCCCAGCAAGTGTTAGTGTAAGTAACAAATGCCAACAAATACTTGTGTGTGTATATATATAACTTTATTGATCCAAAACTGATAAATTCGATACATGGTTTACAATCCGACATAAAAATTGAGAGTGCATGGACAAGAGCTAAGAAACGTATTAGCACTTTATGCATACATAATTATATAACACAACACATTCAGGCGAGTTATTCAGTTTAGGGTGATTCATGCTAGAGTCATTCAGTCTAGAGTCATTCATTCAGTCTAGAGTCATTCAGTCTAGAGTCATTCAGGTTAGAGTCATTCAGTCAGATCAGTACAATTTATGTTAATATGATGAATAAAACTTGATGCAACAACAAGTCATTCAGTCTAGAGTTATTCAAGTTAGAGTCATTCAGTCTACAGTCATTAGTTATTCAGTCTGGTGTTTTCCGAAATTTGAATCTAAACGTCGTGTCCACAAGTTCTAAAAGGACAAGGAACTGGTGTTCCCTTGACCTTTCGGTCGTTGGGGAGAAAGGGGTTTGATACCTCTACTTTTTTCTCCAGCATAGTGGCCTGTACGGGTGGCCTAGTAGCTCAATTGATAGAGAGCCGATTTCTATTCCGAAGGTCGCTAGATCGAATCCCGCAAAGGGCGAACTTATGTGACTTAGGTATGAGACTTTAAAGGTCACTGGGGGTTTCCTCCGGGTATTCCGGTTTCCTCCCTTCCTTCAATAATGGTATAGGGTGCAGTCAATCTAACATTTCAAAATACAAGTCAATTTCCCCTCCGCCTTCTAGCAGCGACTTGCCCTTGACACCACATGCCTGATTGATGGATGTGTGTTTCTTGTGGACATAGGAGTGGGTGTAACATGTCAGCATGGATGTTGGTTACAGATCGCAGCGTTTTGAGTTTGAGTTAGGAATAAGCCTTGCATTGCATTTCTTCTTCTTCTTCTTCTTCTTCTTCTTCTTCTTCTTCTTCTTCTTCTTCTTCTTCTTCTTCTTCTTCTGCTTAGTATTATTATGAGTATTAGTGTTGTTGATTATGATAATGTTGTTGTTGTTGTTCTCCTTAATATTATCATCATTTTCATTATTACGATAATAATAATAATAATAATAATAATAATAATAATAATAATAATAATAATAATAATAATAATAATAATAATTATTATTATTATTATTATTATTATTATTATTATTATTATTATTATTATTATTATTATTATTATTATATTTAACATCATTATGTTCATCTTCTTTATCATGATCATCTTTATCATTATCGTTATTTTTTTTAAAATGTTCCTAACAGTATTATACATTTTTGTTATAGCGCAATTGTGCAGAACTTGGCGAAATTTGTAAACCATTCGGGCATATTGAATTCCAACATTGTTGTGACAACCGCCGGTGTGCACGAGAAGCCCAAGGTAGTAAGACCTTCAGATGCATTGGGGGACCAAGATCATAATCACTAATAACAGGGTATCATGACCTGTAAGAAGGCGGAGTCTTGCGTTACAGTGTTTTTCCTTTACATTTTTTTTGGTGGGGTGAGGGGTGGGGGTGGAGGAGGGAAGTAGGGGGGTGGTGGTGGCGATGTAGGGAATATTTTTTCACAGATCTGAAAAGACCTTGAATTATATCAATTAATTAATTACTTGACAAATAAATAAATTTCAATGTTATTCATCAAATTAACTTAGACTAGGCTGTTCTTACGAGTCGTGCCTTTTACCTGGAAATATAACAGTTTCATTACAGTTGATTAATAAAATTGTCAACATTTGTAATTTTGTTCTAAAAGTGAGTTACAATGTTGTAGATGAAAAAATACAATCTGGAACACTCGGTGACGATGTTTTAGTCTAGCGCTGTGCATGTATGCATTTGTCTGTCTCTCTGTCTATTTCTCTTTCTCTCTCTCTCTCTCTCTCTCTCTCTCTCTCTCTCTCTCTCTCTCTCTCTGTCTGTCTCTCTCTTTCTCTGCCTCTATTTCTCTCTTTTTTGCCTTTCTCTTTCTCTGTCTTTCTGTCTCTTTCTTTTTCTGCCTTTCTTTCTCTGTCTTTCTGCCTCTCTCTTTCTCTGTTTTTCTGTCTCTCTCTCTTTC